>OY288267.1:99892443-100374002 GCA_958450335.1 Hibiscus tridactylites | reverse complement strand
CGGGCCCATTGAAAGGCCCGTTTAGACCAGCTCCTCTGAAACCTCTACAAAAAGGACCGCAAAAATGTTTTATTCAAATATTAGGAGTTCAAATAATTGATTAGGAGCTTTTCAACACATTTATACTGCAAAACCTCAATTTCTATACATTTTACTCAGTTAAAATTCCAACGGGTCCATTGAAAGGCCCATTTAGACCTGCTCATCCGAAACCTCTACAAAAAGGACCGCAAAACAAGTTTTAATCAAATTTTAGGAGTTCAAATAATTGATTAGGAGCTTTTCAACACAAATATATTGCAAAAACTCAATTTCTGTACTTTTTACTCAGTTAAAATTCCAACGGGTCCATTGTAAGGCCCATTTCGACCTGCTCGTCCGAAACCTATACATTAAGGACTGCAAAAAAAAGTTTTAATCAAATTTTAGGAGTTTATGTAATAGATTAGGAGCTTTTCAACACAATTATATTGCAAAACCTCAATTTCTATACTTTTTACTCAGTTAAAATTCTAACGGGTGCATTGAAAGGCCCATTTAGACCTGCTCGTCCGAAACCTCGACAAAAAGGACCGCAAAATAGTTTTAATCAAATTTTAGGAGTTCAAATAATTGATTAGGAACTTTTCAACACAATTATATTGAAAAACCTCAATTTTATACTTTTTACTCAGTTAAAATTCCAACGGGCCCATTGAAAGGCCCATTTAGACCTGCTCGTCCGAAACCTCTACAAAAAGGACCGCAAAAATGTTTTATTCAAATATTAGGAGTTCAAATAATTGATTAGGAGCTTTTCAACACAAATTATATTGCAAAACCTAAATTTCTGTACTTTTTACTCAGTTAAAATTCCAACGGGTCCGTTGAAAAGCCTATTTCGACCCGCTCGTCCGAAACCTCTAGCAAAAAGGACTGCAAAACAAGTTTTAATCAAATTTTAAGAGTTTATGTAATTGATTAGGAGCTTTTCAACACAATTATATTGCAAAACCTCAATTTTATACTTTTTACTCAGTTAAAATTCCAACGGGCCCATTGAAAGGCCCGTTTAGACCAGCTCCTCTGAAACCTCTACAAAAAGGACCGCAAAAAATGTTTTATTCAAATATTAGGAGTTCAAATAATTGATTAGGAGCTTTTCAACACATTTATAGTGCAAAACCTCAATTTCTATACATTTTACTCAGTTAAAATTCCAACGGGTCCATTGAAAGGCCCATTTAGACCTGCTCGTCCGAAACCTCTACAAAAAGGACCGCAAACCAAGTTTTAATCAAATTTTAGTAGTTCAAATAATTGATTAGGAGCTTTTCAACACAAATATATTGCAAAACTCAATTTCTTTACTTTTTACTCAGTTAAAATTCCAACGTGTCCATTGTGAGGCCCATTTCGACCCGCTCGTCCGAAACCTCTACATTAAGGACTGCAAAAAAAAGTTTTAATCAAATTTTAGGAGTTTATGTAATAGATTAGGAGCTTTTCAACACAATTATATTGCAAAACCTCAATTTCTATACTTTTTACTCAGTTAAAATTCTAACGGGTGCATTGAAAGGCCCATTTAGACCTGCTCGTGCGAAATCTTGACAAAAAGGACCGCAAAATAGTTTTAATCAAATTTTAGGAGTTCAAATAATTGATTAGGAACTTTTCAACACAATTATATTGAAAAACCTCAATTTTATACTTTTTACTCAGTTAAAATTCCAACGGGCCCATTGAAAGGCCCATTTAGACCTGCTCGTCCGAAACCTCTACAAAAAGGACCGCAAAAATTTTTATTCAAATATTAGGAGTTCAAATAATTGATTAGGAGCTTTTCAACACAATTGTATTGCAAAACCTAAATTTCTGTACTTTTTACTCAGTTAAAATTCCAACGGGTCCATTGAAAAGCCTATTTCGACCCGCTCGTCCGAAACCTCTACAAAAAGGACTGCAAAACAAGTTTTAATCAAATTTTAGGAGTTTATGTAATTGATTAGGAGCTTTTCAACACAATTATATTGCAAAACCTCAATTTTATACTTTTTACTCAGTTAAAATTCCAACGGGCCCATTGAAAGGCGCGTTTAGACCAGCTCCACTGAAACCTCTACAAAAAGGACCGCAAAAATGTTTTATTCAAATATTAGGAGTTCAAATAACTGATTAGGAGCTTTTAAACACAATTATATTGCAAAACCTCAATTTCTATACTTTCAAATAATTGATTAGGATCTTTTCAACGCAATTATATTGAAAAACCTCATTTTTTGTACTTTTTACTCAGTAAAAATTCCAACGGGTCAAGTGAAAGGCCCATTTCGACCCGCTCGTCCGAAACCTCTACAAAAAGGACTACAAAACAAGTTTTAATCAAATTTTAGGAGTTCATGTAATTGATTAGGAGCTTTTCAACACAATTATATTGCAAAACCTCAATTTCTGTACTTTTTACTCAGTTAAAATTCCAACATGTCCATTGAAAGGCCCAATTCGATCCGCTCGTCTGAAACCTCTACAAAAAGGACTGCAAAACACGTTTTAATCAAATTTTAGGAGTTCATGTAATTGATTAGGAGCTTTTCAACACATTTATATTGCAAAACCTTAATTTCTGTACTTTTTACTCAGTTAAAATTCCAACGGGTCCATTGAAAGGCCCATTTAGACCTGCTCGTCTGAAACTTCGACAAAAAGGACCGCAAAACAAGTTTTAATCACAGTTTAGGAGTTCAAATAATTGATTAGGAGCTTTTCAAGACAATTATTTTGAAAAACCTCAATTTTATACTTTCTACTCAGTTAAAATTCCAACGGGCCCATTGATAGGCCCATTTAGACCTGCTCGTCCGAAACCTCTACAAAAAGGACCGCAAAAATGTTTTATTCAAAATTAGGAGTTCAAATAATTGATTAGGATCTTTTCAACGCAATTGTATTGCAAAATCTCAATTTCTGTACTTTTTACTCAGTAAAAATTCCAACGGGTCCACTAAAAGGCCCAATTCGACCCGCTCGTCCGAAACCTCTACAAAAAGGACTGCAAAACAAGTTTTAATCAAATTTTAGGAGTTCATGTAATTGATTAGGAGATTTTTAACACAATTATATTGCAAAACCTCAATTTCTGTACTTTTTACTCAGTTAAAATTCCAACGGGTCCATTGAAAGGCCCATTTAGACCTGCTCGTCCAAAACCTCGACAAAAGGACCGCAAAACGAGTTTTAATCAAATTTTAGGAGTTCAAATAATTGATTAGGAGCTTTTCAACACAATTATATTAAAAAACCTCAATTTTATACTTTTTACTCAGTTAAAATTCCAACGGGCCCGTTGAAAGGCCAATTTAGACCTGCTCGTCTGAAACCTCTACAAAAAGGACCGCAAAAATGTTTTTTTTCAAATATAAGGACTTCAAATAACTGATTAGGAGCTTATCAACAAAAATATATTGCAAAACCTCAATTTCTGTACTTTTTACTCAGTTAAAATTCCAACAGGTCCATTGAAAGGCCTATTTCGACCCGCTCGTCCGAAACCTCTACAAAAAGGACCGCAAAAATGTTTTATTCAAATATTAGGAGTTCAAATAACTGATTAGGAGCTTTTCAACACAATTATATTGCAAAACCTCAATTTCTGTACATTTTACTCAGTTAAAATTCCAATGGTTCTATTGAAAGGCCCATTTAGACCAGCTCGTCCGAAACCTCTACAAAAAGGACCGCAAAACAAGTTTTAATCAAATTTTAGGAGTTCAAATAATTGATTAGGAGCTTTTCAACACAATTATATTGCAAAACCTCAATTTCTGTACTTTTTACTCAATTAAAATTCCAACAGGTCCATTGAAAGGCCTATTTCGACCCGCTTGTCCGAAACCTCTACAAAAAGGACCGCAAAATAGTTTTAATCAAATTTTAGGAGTTCAAATAATTGATTAGGAACTTTCCAACACAATTATATTGAAAAATCTCAATTTTATACTTTTTACTCAGTTAAAATTCCAAAGGGCCCATTGAAAGGCCCATTTAGATTTGCTCGTCCGAAACTTCTACAAAAAGGACCGCAAAAATGTTTTATTCAAATATTAGGAGTTCAAATAACTGATTAGGAGCTTTTTAACACAATTATATTGCAAAACATCAATTTCTGTACTTTTTACTCAGTTAAAATTTCTACGGGTCCATTGAAAGGCCCATTTAGACCAGCTCGTCCGAAACCTCTACAAAAAGGACTGCAAAACAAGTTTTAATCAAATTTTAGGAGTTTATGTAATTTATTAGGAGCTTTTCAACACAATTATATTGCAAAACCTCAATTTTATACTTTTTACTCAGTTAAAATTCCAACGAGCCCATTGAAAGGCACATTTAAAACTTCTCGTCTGAAACCTCTTCAAAAAGGACCGCAAAAATGTTTTATTCAAATATTAGGAGTTCAAATAAATGATTAGGAGCTTTTCAACACAATTATATTGCAAAACCTCAATTTCTGTACATTTTACTCAGTTAAAATACCAACAGGTCCATTGAAAGGCCCATTTAGACCAGCTCGTCCGAAACCTCTAAAAAAAGGACCGCAAAACAAGTTTTAATCAAATTTTAGGAGTTCAAATAATTGATTAGGAGCTTTTTAACACAATTATATTGCAAAACCTCAATTTCTGTAATTTTTACTCAGTTAAAATTCCAACGGGCCCATTGAAAGGCCCATTTCGACCCACTGGTCCGAAACCTCTACAAAAGGACTGCAAAACAAGTTTTAATCAAATTTTAGGAGTTTATATAATAGATTAGGAGCTTTTCATCACAATTATATTGCGAAACCTCAATTTCTGTACTTCTTACTCAATTAAAATTCCAACGGGTCCATTGAAAGGCCCATTTAGACCTGCTCGTCCGAAACCTCTACAAAAAGGACTGCAAAAATGTTTTATTCAAATATTAGGAGTTCAAATAATTGATTAGGAGCTTTTCAACACAATTATATTGCAAAACCTCAATTTCTGTACTTTTTACTCAATTAAAATTTCAACGAGTCCATTGAAAGGCCCATTTAGACCTGCTCGTCCGAAACCTCTACAAAAAGGACCGCAAAAAGATTTTATTCAAATATTAGGAGTTCAAATAATTGATTAGGAGCTTTTCAACACAATTATATTGCAAAACCTCAATTTCTGTACTTCTTACTCAATTAAAATTCCAACGGGTCCATTGAAAGGCCCATTTAGACCTGCTCGTCCGAAACCTCTACAAAAAGGACTGCAAAAATGTTTTATTCAAATATTAAGAGTTCAAAAAATTGATTAGGAGCTTTTCAACACAATTATATTGCGAAACCTCAATTGTTGTACTTTTTACTCAGTGGTTAAGGAAACTGTTGTTGTTTCTAGAGGTCACGGGTTCGAGCACCAGCAGATGCAGCAGGGTGTTGTTGCGGATGCCTTGAGTAGAAAGGTAGCTGTTGAGCTGAGAGCTATGTTTGCTAGCTTGAGCATATCGCAGGATGGTGGTCTTGTTGCTGAGTTGCAAGTGAAACCATCGTTGGTTCAGTTGATCAAGGATAAGCAGTTGTTGGATGATTCCTTGGTGTCTCATGTTCAGGATATCGCGGAGGGTAGACCTTCGGATTTCTGCTTTAACGAGGATGGAGTGTTGTGTTTTGGTAGTCGGATAGTAGTGCCTGCTGATGCTGAGTTGAGGCGTGCTATTCTAGCTGAAGGTCATAGTAGTCCTTTTGCTATGCATCCTGGTAGTACAAAGATGTATCGCGATCTTCGTGATGAGTACTATTGGGTAGGTTTGAAGAAGGATGTGGCTGAGTTCGTAAGCAAGTGTTTGGTGTGTCAGCGCGTTAAGGCTGAACATCAGGTTCCTTCTGGTTTGTTGCAACCGTTGAAAATCCCTGAATGGAAGTGGGAGAGGGTTACCATGGATTTTGTATCTGGTTTGCCTTTGTCTCCGTCGAAGAAGAATTCTGTTTGGGTGATTGTGGATCGCCTGACGAAGTGTGCACATTTCTTGCCTGTGCATACTACGTTCTCTTTAGATAAGCTGGCAGAGCTGTACATTGCTGAGGTTGTGAGGTTGCATGGTGTGCCTAAGTCGATCGTGTCGGATAGGGATCCGAGGTTCACATCGCGTTTTTGGCAGTGTTTGCATCAAGCTCTGGGTACAAGGTTGCATTTCAGTACATCCTATCATCCTCAGTCGGATGGCCAGTCTGAGCGAGTTATTCAGATTTTGGAGGATATGTTGAGATGCTGCGTGATAGAGTTCCAAGGTTCTTGGGAGAAGCATCTGCCTTTGGTTGAGTTCGCCTACAACAACAGTTTTCAGGCAAGTATACAGATGGCACCTTATGAGGCTCTGTATGGGAGGAAGTGTAGGACTCCTCTGTGTTGGGCTGAAACTGGTCAAAAGTTGGTTTCGATGCCTGCTTTGTTGAAAGGTACCACCGAGAAGGTGAAGCTCATATGTGAGCGGTTGAAGGCTGCTTCTGATCGGCAGAAGTCTTACGCGGATTTGAAGCGTAAGGAGATAGAGTTTGCGGTGGGTGATCGCGTGTTCTTGAAGGTTTCGCCTTGGAAGAAGGTGATGAGGTTTGGGCGGAAGGGTAAGCTGAGCCCTAGATACATTGGACCGTATGAGGTTGTTGAGCGTGTGGGTCCTGTTGCGTATCGGTTGAGGTTACCTCAGGAGCTGGAGAAGATTCATGATGTGTTCCATGTTTCTATGCTCCGGAGGTATAGATCTGATCCTTCGCATGTGTTGCCTGTGGAGGAAGTGGAATTGAATCCGGATTTGACCTATGATGAGGAACCGGTGAAGGTTCTGGATTCGGATAGCAAAGTTCTTCGTGGCAAGACCATTGAGTTGGTGAAGGTGCTGTGGAAGCATCGCGGTGTTGAGGAAGCCACGTGGGAGCGGAAGGAAGATATGCTGAAGCAGTTTCCTTATCTCTTTCCTTCAGGTAAATTTCGAGGACGAAATTTCTTAAGGGGGGGAGAGTTGTAACGCCCTGGTTTTGGGCTTGGAAGTCTTGGGCGTTGACCGGTTGGTCAAAGTGCTGTTCGAATCGTAAGAGGTTAAATTAGGAAAGCCTAGTTCGGGTTGCATAAAAATTATGGAAAAATGTTCTAAAATCATCTTTTATTATAATTAAGTGAACTGTGAAATCAATTTTGGAAAATGAGTTTCGGAAGTGTGACATTTTGACTAGTGACCAAAATGTAATTTTTTGAAAGTTTGGTGGCTATTTTATAAAGGGTTGAAACTTTGAATCTTTAAGGAGCTATTTACCCAAAGGGAGTTTCTCCAGATTTTTCTAAGATATTTTAACCCATAATTCTGATTTTAAAAGAATCAAAAGGAGGGAAAAATCTATTTTGGCCATTTTCTCTTTTAACTACCTATTTTCTCTCTATCTTTTCTCTCAACCCAAACACTCAATTCCAGAGATCTAAGTCTGATTTTCATCACCTAAAAACCTTCTTTCAACTCTCAATTGATTGCAAATCATTGTGTCTTCAAAACCTCATCAATTGCTTCAAGTTTCATCAAGCTTTTCTATTCCAAAAAGAGGAGAAACTCAAGTTTGGAGGTAAGAACGTCCTTCTCCTCTGAACTTCAAGTTCTTTAATGAAATTCCTAAAGTTTTCAATCCTAATTTGATAATTGATTAAAGGTTTTAAGGTTGATTTAAGGATCTTGGCTAATTATGCAAGATCTTGATGATTTCACTTGATTTTCGTTTGATCTGTTAAATCTGTGTTTTGAGAAGTGATTTTGATGTTAAATGATCATTAAATTGATGTGGAAATGAGTTTTGATTGATGCAATCCCGGATAGGTTGGATTTCCTAAGCTTAGCTTGTGTTTTAAGGTAGCTTTTGTGGTGATCTTGGTGATCTGATGTTGCTGGAGGTATAAGGATGCTTATAGGTTATTTTTAGATGTGTTTTGATGTTGATGGAAGTGAGGTTTTGCTGGTTTGTGGCTGGGCTTTGTTTAGAAGTGTTTCGGATGCATTTTCGGTTGTGTTTGGTGGCCGAAAATGGAGGTTTAGTGAGAGCAGCGAGTTTAGATGCTTTCATTGAAGCAATTAATGCATGATGATGCATTAATCCTCTGCTTTAATGTGTTGAAACAGGGGAGGCATCCTTGGATCCAAGAGTTGTTGATCCGGAGGCTTGTTTTGGTGCGTTGGCTTGAAGCGAAGTGGTAATCGGTGAGTGAAAAATGGATTTTCAGCTTTTAAACCAAGGGTTGAAGGTTTTGGGAGCTTAGTTTAAGTCTAAACAACTTTGCTAAGCTCAAGTGTAAGTTTTCGGATTACTCTCTTTAAGTGGTGGCCATGTTTTGATGAAAAGTGAAATGATGATTTTGCATGATTTGCTACTGTTTTGGAAAGCATGTTTTAGCATGTTAATTGCTGATGTTTTAGCATGATTTATGCTGATGATTTAAGCCATGTGTTGAAGGTGTCTCTAGGTAAGAGTGCCTTGTTTTTATGCATTGTTAAATGATGATTTAATGCTTTGAAATGCATGATGAAATGGCTTGGTTTAAATGCTTTAAAACAGTGGATTATATGATGTATAAAGTGTGTATTGGCAAGTGATGGTTTGTAAAAGTGAAGGTCACTAAGGTGGTTAAAAGTCCTTGAGTGAGCCTTGTTATCTAAGATCATCAAGGTGGTTAAAAGTCCTTGGATGAATCTTGTTGCGGACTCTAAGGTGGTTAAAAGTCCTTAGGTGCTCCTTTCCATGGTGGTTAAAAGTCCATGGGGCCAAGGTGTTTAAAAGTCCTTGGGGCCAAGGTGTTTAAAAGTCCTTGGGGTAATTCAAGCTACGGACACAAAGGTGGTTAAAAGTCCTTGTGTGGTCCATTCATGGTGTTTAAAAGTCCATGGCCAAGGTGTTTAAAAGTCCTTGGGGTCCAAGGTGTTTAAAAGTCCTTGGGGAAAGTTGTTGAACTTGATTTCATAAATGAAATGTATCACTTGAGCCAATATGACATGTATAGTACATGTGATGCATGAGATGCATGATTCAATGTTTATGTTGAAGCATGAGATGCTTGTTTAAATGAAATGTGGAAGCATGATATTGCTTGATTTAAAGTATGCTTTGAGCATGTGTAAAGGTTGTTTACAAGCATGATTTACAAATGGTTTTAAATGCATTATTGAATGGTTTTTAAAGAGCACTCCTCACTAAGCTTTGGCTTACGCTCTCTCGTTTTCTTGATTCAATAATGCAGAGCATTAGAGTGCATTGAGGGCAGCAAGAGGAGGCAAGCAAACAAGTACAAGTAAAGCTCAATGTATGAAGGTTTTATAAGTGTTTTAGCTTTTGTATGTTTTGGCAATGGGGGACCAATATGTATATGTGTTTTGGGAGGTGTTTAAGACTCCCTAAGTATGTTGAATGTTAATGTTGTTGCTGGTTTTTGGATGGAACCATATATGCTTGTTTTGCAAGTTGATGCTTGAGTGGATAGCTTGTGTAGGAAGCATGACCTTAAATTTGGGGCTTTTTGCATGAGATGTTATTTTGCTGAATTGTTGATGCTTGGATGTCTTAAATATGTTTAATTGCATGCTGGTAAAGTTTGGTGATGTTTGGAGCATGTTTGAGTGGTCAATTGCATGATCTAGTATGCTTGTTTGCTGATTTTCGTGCAGGCGTTTCGGAACAGGGGTGTACCGTTTCGGAACGGGTACCTTGCATGAACCCAGGCGTCCGAAACGGTATGCACCGTTTCGAAACGGTTTAGCCTCTGCCGAGGCCATGTTCCGGAACCCGTTTCGGAACGGCCCGTGTTTCGGAACAGGGCTAGCCTGTTTCGGAACGGTCGACCGTTAGGGGGCTGACATGGTAGTTATATGTTTTGAATTGTTTACGTTTTGGTCCTGAATCTTGTATGATCAACTGCATGAGCTGTGGATGTCCTTTTGAGCTGAAATTTCACAGGGAAGCATGAAACCTGACTAATTTCAAGATGGTAACTTTAATTTGGGATAAGTGCCTTAATTTATCAGAATTTACAATTTGGTCCCTAAAGTTGTAATTTGTTCAATTGGGTCCCTGTTTGATCTCTGATGATTGTGATCTTTTGATATGCTGTTTGTATGATCACAATTAAGGTTAATGAGCATCTAGACAAGATTAAAAAGAAAAAAAAGGGTCGTTAATCAAGGTTGACTTTCGAGTTGACTTTGGTTTTCCCCGTGTAATCTTCGTAGTTCGGGTCAACCGTCTAGACCGGGCTACGGGGGTTACATTTGGTGGTATCAGAGCTGAGTTCTCGAGTAATTGGGAATGTGTGTATGCATGATTGAAGCATGGTTTGAGTTGTATGCTTGTTGAGTGAAAGCATGTTCAGTGATTTGTGATGATGATGTGTATGTGATGCATGTTGTGATGATGCATGATGAGGGTACCCATTGCCAAACAAAAGCTAAAGAGATAATGTTGTTTTTGAAGGAAATTGAGCTTGAATACTTGGAATTTGCTTACCTTGCTGGTCCTGACTTGTTTTATTTTGTATTGTTATGCATGGTAATAGTATGGCACCACGTAGAGAGTTAAGGAGTAGCGCGAGAGCTACGACCCCGGAGGGGAATGTGAATGATGAGCACACTGGTAGTGCTGTGTTACCTCCTCCTCCACCTGGTGGTGGTGGTGCGGAGAGGGGAAGAGTTGGAGCTGGAGCTGAGGCAGCTGGTGCTGGAGCTGCAGGACCTGAGGTTGGTCAGGGGCAAGCGATGCCTGACATGTCTGTGCTGGTACAAGCTATTGCGGGTGCGTTTCGAGCAGCAGTAGCTGGAGCTCAGGGAGCTGGGCATCAGGGAGATGCTGGTGCTAGACTACCCTTGGAACGTTTGCGCAGTCTTGGTGGGACTGAGTTTAGGGGTATGTCGGCTGAGAGGTCTGAAGCATGGTTGGAGAGTACCAAGCGTGTCTTGGGACAGATGAGTTGCACTAATGTGCAGAAGCTGGGATGTGTGGTGTCACTGCTGCAAGGTGATGCTTATACGTGGTGGACGACCACAATCTCTGGGATGGCTGATGCTGATGTTACTTGGATGTTCTTTCAGCATGCGTTTAAGAGGAGATATCTGGGAGTTAGATATCTGGACGAGAAGAAGCGTGAATTCATGTCTCTGACCCAAGGGAGCATGAGTGTGGCTGAGTATGAGGTGCAGTTTGTACGTCTTAGCCAGTATGCACCGGAGTTGGTACCTGATGAGCGCGAAAGGTGCGAAAGGTTCCGTTATGGTTTGGTGACGGAGGTTAAGACCTATATGTTAGCTGCTGAGTACAATGATTTCGATGTGCTGGTTAGTCGGTCCAAAGACATCGAGATGAACCTGAGTTTGTCTGCTAAGGGTGCTGGAGCTAGTTCTGGGAAGAGAACTGCAGAGTATAGTTCCGGTGGTCGGAACAAGAGAGGGCGTGATCAGAGGTTTCAGTCCTCGTCTAAGAGAGGTGGAGGTGCACCTGCTAGGGGTGGCAATGCTAGAGCTGACCCTAGTGCTTGTTGGATTTGTGGTTCCCGTGGTCACTTGAGGCGTGACTGTCCTCGTGCTGGGAGGGAGGTGCAAGCTCCTGTGATGGCAGCTGGTTATGAGTGCTGGAACTGTGGTTCAGCTGATAATTTGAGGCGTGATTGTCCGAGGGTGGCTGGTGGTCAAGAGCGTGCTCCTGTTGTTGCAACACCGCAGAGAGGTCGTGGGCGCGGCCGTGGAAATTTCCAGAGGCGAGAGGAAGGTGGGCGTGGAGTAGCTCATGTTGTGGCTATTCAACCTGAGGGTGGAGGCCAAGCGAGGGTGTATGCGCAGCGCGAGGGAAGGAATGATGCTGATGTGATTGCAGGTACCTTTACTTTGCAATCCTTGTCATTGCTTTCTTTGATTGATTCTAGATCTACGCATTCATACATTCTTCGTGAGCATGCTGAGTTGCTTGGTTTGCCTGTTGAGTCTTTGGATGTTGGTGTTAGAGTCACTAGTTCTTTTGGTGAAACTGTTGTGACTCGTAAGCTTTATAGAAGGTGTCCTTTGGTTGTTCAAGAGCATGTCTTTCTTGTTGATCTTATGGAGTTGCCCTTTTATGGTTTTGATGTGATCCTTGGTATGGATTGGCTGGCTGAGCATCGTGCTGTGGTGGATTGTGAGAATAAGCGGGTTTCGCTTAGGCTTGCGGATGATTATGAAGTGGTGGTGGTTGGCGAGAATGTGAAGTTTCTTACCAATGTTGTTTCTACCTTGGAGGCGAGCAGGATGCTGAGGCAAGGTTGTGAAGCTTTTCTAGCTTTTGTGATGAATCCTAGTTCGAAGGAGCTGAGGGTGCAGGATATCAGGGTTGTGAAGGAGTTTCCTGATGTTTTTCCTGAGGAGTTGCCTGGTTTACCTCCTAATCGCGAGGTGGAGTTTGGTATTGAGCTATATGAGAATACCACTCTTGTGTCCATTACTCCCTATAGAATGGCACCTAAGGAGCTGAAGGAGCTGAAGACGCAGTTGCAAGAGTTGCTTGATCGTGGTTTCATCCGGCCGAGTGTTTCGCCTTGGGGTGCTCCTGTTTTGTTTGTGAAGAAGAAAGATGGCACGATGAGGATGTGCATTGATTACCGTCAGCTGAACAAGTTGACTATCAAGAATCGGTATCCTTTGCCGAGGATTGATGATCTCTTTGATCAATTTCGGGGAGCTGCTGTGTTCTCTAAGATTGACTTGAGGTCAGGGTATTATCAGTTGAAGGTGAAGGATGTGGATGTGCCTAAGACTGCTTTCAGGACAAGGTATGGGCATTATGAGTTCCTTGTGATGCCGTTTGGTTTGACAAATGCTCCTGCTGCTTTCATGGACATGATGAATCGTGTTTTTCATGAATACCTGGACAAGTTTGTTGTGGTGTTCATTGATGATATCCTGGTGTACTCGCGTACTGAGGAAGAGCACGAAGAGCATTTGAGGATTGTGTTGCAAGCTTTGTTGGAGAATTAGCTTTATGCTAAGTTGAGCAAGTGTGAGTTCTGGCTTAGAGAGGTGGTTTTTCTTGGGCATGTGGTCTCAGCTGAGGGGATTCGTGTTGATCCTCAGAATATTGAAGCGGTGATGAACTGGAAAGTTCCTAAGTCTGTTCAGGAGGTTCGTAGTTTCCCTGGTTTGGCAGGATACTACCGAAGGTTTGTGGATGGTTTTTCCAAGATTGCTGCTCCTTTGACGAAGTTGCTGCAGAAAGATGTTAAGTATGAGTGGACAGAAGCAAGGCAGCAAGCTTTTGAGAAGCTGAAGATGGCTTTGACTCAAGCTCCTATCTTGATTCAGCCTGAATCAGGGAAAGAGTTCGTAGTCTACAGTGATGCATCCTATGTTGGTTTGGGGTGTGTGCTGATGCAAGAGGGTAAGGTTGTGGCTTATGCATCGCGGCAGTTGAAGGTGCATGAGCGCAATTATCCTACGCATGATATTGAGTTGGCTGCAGTGGTTTTTGCTCTGAAGATCTGGAGGCATTATCTGTATGGTGAGAAGTGTACGGTGTACACGGATCACAAGAGTTTGAGGTATCTGATGTCTCAGAAGGAGTTGAATCTCCGGCAGCGACGTTGGTTGGAGTTGCTCAAGGATTATGATCTGACGATTGAGTATCATCCTGGAAAGGCTAATGTTGTTGCGGATGCCTTGAGTAGAAAGGTAGCTGTTGAGCTGAGAGCTATGTTTGCTAGCTTGAGCATATCGCAGGATGGTGGTCTTGTTGCTGAGTTGCAAGTGAAACCATCGTTGGTTCAGTTGATCAAGGATAAGCAGTTGTTGGATGATTCCTTGGTGTCTCATGTTCAGGATATCGCGGAGGGTAGACCTTCGGATTTCTGCTTTAACGAGGATGGAGTGTTGTGTTTTGGTAGTCGGATAGTAGTGCCTGCTGATGCTGAGTTGAGGCGTGCTATTCTAGCTGAAGGTCATAGTAGTCCTTTTGCTATGCATCCTGGTAGTACAAAGATGTATCGCGATCTTCGTGATGAGTACTATTGGGTAGGTTTGAAGAAGGGTGTGGCTGAGTTCGTAAGCAAGTGTTTGGTGTGTCAGCGCGTTAAGGCTGAACATCAGGTTCCTTCTGGTTTGTTGCAACCGTTGAAAATCCCTGAATGGAAGTGGGAGAGGGTTACCATGGATTTTGTATCTGGTTTGCCTTTGTCTCCGTCGAAGAAGAATTCTGTTTGGGTGATTGTGGATCGCCTGACGAAGTGTGCACATTTCTTGCCTGTGCATACTACGTTCTCTTTAGATAAGCTGGCAGAGCTGTACATTGCTGAGGTTGTGAGGTTGCATGGTGTGCCTAAGTCGATCGTGTCGGATAGGGATCCGAGGTTCACATCGCGTTTTTGGCAGTGTTTGCATCAAGCTCTGGGTACAAGGTTGCATTTCAGTACATCCTATCATCCTCAGTCGGATGGCCAGTCTGAGCGAGTTATTCAGATTTTGGAGGATATGTTGAGATGCTGCGTGATAGAGTTCCAAGGTTCTTGGGAGAAGCATCTGCCTTTGGTTGAGTTCGCCTACAACAACAGTTTTCAGGCAAGTATACAGATGGCACCTTATGAGGCTCTGTATGGGAGGAAGTGTAGGACTCCTCTGTGTTGGGCTGAAACTGGTCAAAAGTTGGTTTCGATGCCTGCTTTGTTGAAAGGTACCACCGAGAAGGTGAAGCTCATATGTGAGCGGTTGAAGGCTGCTTCTGATCGGCAGAAGTCTTACGCGGATTTGAAGCGTAAGGAGATAGAGTTTGCGGTGGGTGATCGCGTGTTCTTGAAGGTTTCGCCTTGGAAGAAGGTGATGAGGTTTGGGCGGAAGGGTAAGCTGAGCCCTAGATACATTGGACCGTATAAGGTTGTTGAGCGTGTGGGTCCTGTTGCGTATCGGTTGAGGTTACCTCAGGAGCTGGAGAAGATTCATGATGTGTTCCATGTTTCTATGCTCCGGAGGTATAGATCTGATCCTTCGCATGTGTTGCCTGTGGAGGAAGTGGAATTGAATCCGGATTTGACCTATGATGAGGAACCGGTGAAGGTTCTGGATTCGGATAGCAAAGTTCTTCGTGGCAAGACCATTGAGTTGGTGAAGGTGCTGTGGAAGCATCGCGGTGTTGAGGAAGCCACGTGGGAGCGGAAGGAAGATATGCTGAAGCAGTTTCCTTATCTCTTTCCTTCAGGTAAATTTCGAGGACGAAATTTCTTAAGGGGGGAGAGTTGTAACGCCCCGGTTTTGGGCTTGGAAGTCTTGGGCGTTGACCGGTTGGTCAAAGTGCTGTTCGAATCGTAAGAGGTTAAATTAGGAAAGCCTAGTTCGGGTTGCATAAAAATTATGGAAAAATGTTCTAAAATCATCTTTTATTATAATTAAGTGAACTGTGAAATCAATTTTGGAAAATGAGTTTCGGAAGTGTGACATTTTGACTAGTGACCAAAATGTAATTTTTTGAAAGTTTGGTGGCTATTTTATAAAGGGTTGAAACTTTGAATCTTTAAGGAGCTATTTACCCAAAGGGAGTTTCTCCAGATTTTTCTAAGATATTTTAACCCATAATTCTGATTTTAAAAGAATCAAAAGGAGGGAAAAATCTATTTTGGCCATTTTCTCTTTTAACTACCTATTTTCTCTCTATCTTTTCTCTCAACCCAAACACTCAATTCCAGAGATCTAAGTCTGATTTTCATCACCTAAAAACCTTCTTTCAACTTTCAATTGATTGCAAATCATTGTGTCTTCAAAACCTCATCAATTGCTTCAAGTTTCATCAAGCTTTTCTATTCCAAAAAGAGGAGAAACTCAAGTTTGGAGGTAAGAACGTCCTTCTCCTCTGAACTTCAAGTTCTTTAATGAAATTCCTAAAGTTTTCAATCCTAATTTGATAATTGATTAAAGGTTTTAAGGTTGATTTAAGGATCTTGGCTAATTATGCAAGATCTTGATGATTTCACTTGATTTTCGTTTGATCTGTTAAATCTGTGTTTTGAGAAGTGATTTTGATGTTAAATGATCATTAAATTGATGTGGAAATGAGTTTTGATTGATGCAATCCCGGATAGGTTGGATTTCCTAAGCTTAGCTTGTGTTTTAAGGTAGCTTTTGTGGTGATCTTGGTGATCTGATGTTGCTGGAGGTATAAGGATGCTTATAGGTTATTTTTAGATGTGTTTTGATGTTGATGGAAGTGAGGTTTTGCTGGTTTGTGGCTGGGCTTTGTTTAGAAGTGTTTCGGATGCATTTTCGGTTGTGTTTGGTGGCCGAAAATGGAGGTTTAGTGAGAGCAGCGAGTTTAGATGCTTTCATTGAAGCAATTAATGCATGATGATGCATTAATCCTCTGCTTTAATGTGTTGAAACAGGGGAGGCATCCTTGGATCCAAGAGTTGTTGATCCGGAGGCTTGTTTTGGTGCGTTGGCTTGAAGCGAAGTGGTAATCGGTGAGTGAAAAATGGATTTTCAGCTTTTAAACCAAGGGTTGAAGGTTTTGGGAGCTTAGTTTAAGTCTAAACAACTTTGCTAAGCTCAAGTGTAAGTTTTCGGATTACTCTCTTTAAGTGGTGGCCATGTTTTGATGAAAAGTGAAATGATGATTTTGCATGATTTGCTACTGTTTTGGAAAGCATGTTTTAGCATGTTAATTGCTGATGTTTTAGCATGATTTATGCTGATGATTTAAGCCATGTGTTGAAGGTGTCTCTAGGTAAGAGTGCCTTGTTTTTATGCATTGTTAAATGATGATTTAATGCTTTGAAATGCATGATGAAATGGCTTGGTTTAAATGCTTTAAAACAGTGGATTATATGATGTATAAAGTGTGTATTGGCAAGTGATGGTTTGTAAAAGTGAAGGTCACTAAGGTGGTTAAAAGTCCTTGAGTGAGCCTTGTTATCTAAGATCATCAAGGTGGTTAAAAGTCCTTGGATGAATCTTGTTGCGGACTCTAAGGTGGTTAAAAGTCCTTAGGTGCTCCTTTCCATGGTGGTTAAAAGTCCATGGGGCCAAGGTGTTTAAAAGTCCTTGGGGCCAAGGTGTTTAAAAGTCCTTGGGGTAATTCAAGCTACGGACACAAAGGTGGTTAAAAGTCCTTGTGTGGTCCATTCATGGTGTTTAAAAGTCCATGGCCAAGGTGTTTAAAAGTCCTTGGGGTCCAAGGTGTTTAAAAGTCCTTGGGGAAAGTTGTTGAACTTGATTTCATAAATGAAATGTATCACTTGAGCCAATATGACATGTATAGTACATGTGATGCATGAGATGCATGATTCAATGTTTATGTTGAAGCATGAGATGCTTGTTTAAATGAAATGTGGAAGCATGATATTGCTTGATTTAAAGTATGCTTTGAGCATGTGTAAAGGTTGTTTACAAGCATGATTTACAAATGGTTTTAAATGCATTATTGAATGGTTTTTAAAGAGCACTCCTCACTAAGCTTTGGCTTACGCTCTCTCGTTTTCTTGATTCAATAATGCAGAGCATTAGAGTGCATTGAGGGCAGCAAGAGGAGGCAAGCAAACAAGTACAAGTAAAGCTCAATGTATGAAGGTTTTATAAGTGTTTTAGCTTTTGTATGTTTTGGCAATGGGGGACCAATATGTATATGTGTTTTGGGAGGTGTTTAAGACTCCCTAAGTATGTTGAATGTTAATGTTGTTGCTGGTTTTTGGATGGAACCATATATGCTTGTTTTGCAAGTTGATGCTTGAGTGGATAGCTTGTGTAGGAAGCATGACCTTAAATTTGGGGCTTTTTGCATGAGATGTTATTTTGCTGAATTGTTGATGCTTGGATGTCTTAAATATGTTTAATTGCATGCTGGTAAAGTTTGGTGATGTTTGGAGCATGTTTGAGTGGTCAATTGCATGATCTAGTATGCTTGTTTGCTGATTTTCGTGCAGGCGTTTCGGAACAGGGGTGTACCGTTTCGGAACGGGTACCTTGCATGAACCCAGGCGTCCGAAACGGTATGCACCGTTTCGAAACGGTTTAGCCTCTGCCGAGGCCATGTTCCGGAACCCGTTTCGGAACGGCCCGTGTTTCGGAACAGGGCTAGCCTGTTTCGGAACGGTCGACCGTTAGGGGGCTGACATGGTAGTTATATGTTTTGAATTGTTTACGTTTTGGTCCTGAATCTTGTATGATCAACTGCATGAGCTGTGGATGTCCTTTTGAGCTGAAATTTCACAGGGAAGCATGAAACCTGACTAATTTCAAGATGGTAACTTTAATTTGGGATAAGTGCCTTAATTTATCAGAATTTACAATTTGGTCCCTAAAGTTGTAATTTGTTCAATTGGGTCCCTGTTTGATCTCTGATGATTGTGATCTTTTGATATGCTGTTTGTATGATCACAATTAAGGTTAATGAGCATCTAGACAAGATTAAAAAGAAAAAAAAAGGGTCGTTAATCAAGGTTGACTTTCGAGTTGACTTTGGTTTTCCCCGTGTAATCTTCGTAGTTCGGGTCAACCGTCTAGACCGGGCTACGGGGGTTACATAGAGAGTAGTTTGGAGGTTGAAATCATTGGTTCTAAGGGGTGCTTGAGGGCTGCTCGGATTTTGGAATTTTAGGCTTGTACTCCATGAGAAAATTGATATCTTGTAAATGGTTTGTAATTCGGGTTGAGTATTTTAGAACATGGACTGACTTGAGATTGTTTGCTTGGTGTTGGAATGCTTAGAAGCAAGGAATTTTGTTGGTGAAGCTTCAGGGGCAAATCCGGGGAATTCAGAGTCTTGAGCTCGGTCTTCAATCTTCTCTTGGGTAGCAACGGTGAGTAGGATCATTGGTTATTGCATTGAACTTGATATGGACTCCTTTGGGGTTTGGGTAGCACCTTGAATGGTTGCCTAAACCCGTGTGTAAGTCTCCCCACTCATAAGTTGTTGTGACAAATTGATTGTATATACATTGTGACCATTGAATGCATTTTAAGTTGTCAATGTTGTAGTCGTGTTGAGTTCATGCCTCACGTGATGGTGGTCTAAAATACGGTGATGTGTAGTCCCACCGGTAGTGACTAGTAGGGTAGTGCTTTGATGTGTAGTCCCATTGGACACCCACTAGTCGAAACGGTGATGTGTAGTCCCACCGTAAGTGTATGTTGGTTGTGCTTGTGCAAACCAAAAGTTGTGGTTGAGATAGACCCTTATGCATCCATTGTTTTCTTGCATATAAATCATGTTTTGGAAAACTACATGTTGTGAATTATAGAGCCTCTCTCACTAAGCTAGTTGCTTATGCTCTTTGTTTTCAACGTGCAGATCGTTAGAGTTCGGGAGGTGAGAGGGCGAAGGAGGAGCTTTTGGGAGTTCTCAAGCAAGTTTAAGTATGGTTTACTTTTGTAATAATGTCTAGACAATGGGGAATAGAGTGTTAGGAGTTGGGGTCAAACTCCTTAGGAGGTTATGTTTGAAATTGCTAAACTTATGTTGCGTGTTATGCTTTTGCTACTTGGATTATGATCTATGCTTCTTATGTGGTTTAATTGCTTATGCCTGAACTTGTATGATGTTGGCCTAGGTAGGCCTTATGTTGACTACTTTGTGAAGGATGTCTTATGCTTGCTAAGTATGCTTCTTGTAGACTTGTATGTAGCCTTGATTGGTATGTTATCGTTGGATTAAATGCCCTCATGTTAAGTCCTGACTGTGGTTGATGTATGTATGCTTGTGTGTGCTTAGGGGTGTCTAAGTATGCATCTAGAACCTTGCATGATGTTACCAATTTATGAAAGGAGACGTTGCAGGGCAGGGGTATCGATACGGTTAGACCCGTATCGATACGGCCTTCCCTTTTCAGGCCTTCCGTTTCGATACGCGGGGAGCCGTATCGATACCATTTTGGCCACTGGAGCCACTGTCCATCTTGGTATCGATACCGGCCTCAAGCGTATCGGTACGGTCAACTAGCGTTGACCGTGGGAAGTCAACCTTTGACGAGGGTATCGATACCCTCCCAAGGTGTATCGATACGGTCTCCACGGGTTGACTCTAACCTTTGACTTAGTCAAGGCGTATCGAAACACCCCTTAGGTGTATCGATACCCCTGCAATTAAACTTGAAAATTTGCCTTTTGGATGTGGTTCTAGGTTCGTTAGATTGTTTTGGTTATGTTATTCCGCTGTTCGATCACGTAGGGTTAATTACTCATCTAGACGAGATTTAAAATGAAAAAAAAATAGGGTTGCTAACCGAGGGGGAATCCTTTAGGGGTTTTCACTCGGTTTGACCCGTGTAGCCCTTTTGGACCGGTCATCCGGCCAGACCGGGACAAGGGGGTTACATTTACAAAAAGGACTGCAAAAAGGTTTTAATCAAATTTTATGAGTTTATGTAATTGATTAGGAGCTTTTCAACACAATTATATTGCGAAACCTCAATTTCTGTACTTTTTACTCAGTTAAAATACCAACGGGTCCATTGAAAGGCCCATTTCGACCCGCACGTCCGAAACCTCTACAAAAAGGACTGCAAAAAATGTTTTAATCAAATTGTAGGAGTTTATGTAATTGATTAGGAGCTTTTCAACACAATTATATTGCAAAACCTCAATTTTATACTTTTTACTCAGTTAAAATTCCAACGGGCCCATTGAAAGGCCCATTTAAAACTTCTCGTCTGAAACCTCTTCAAAAAGGACCGCAAAAATGTTTTATTCAAATATTAGGAGTTCAAATAACTGATTAGGAGCTTTTCAACACAATTATATTGCAAAACCTCAATTTCTGTACATTTTACTCAGTTAAAATTCATACGGGTCCATTGAAAGGCCCATTTAGACTAGCTCGTCCGAAACCTCTACAAAAAGGACCGCAAAACATGTTTTAATCAAATTTTAGGAGTTCAAATAATTGATTAGGATCTTTTCAACACAGTTATATTGCAAAACCTCAATTTCTGTACTTTTTACTCAGTTAAAATTCCAACAGGTCCATTGAAAGGCCCATTTCGACACGCTCGTCCGAAACCTCTACAAAAAGGACTGCAAAACAAGTTTTAATCAAATTTTAGGATTTCATGTAATTTATTAGGAGCTTTTCAACACAATTATATTGCGAAACCTCAATTTCTATACTTTTTACTCTGTTAAAATTCTAACGGGTCCATTGAAAGGCCCATTTAGACCTGCTCGTCCGAAACCTCGACAAAAAGGACCGCAAAATAGTTTTAATCAAATTTTAGGAGTTCAAATAATTGATTAGGAGCTTTTCAACACAATTATATTGCAAAACCTCAATTTCTATACTTTTTATTCAGTTGAAATTTCAACGGGTCCATTGAAAGGCCCATTTAGACATGCTCGTCCGAAACCTCTACAAACAGGACCGCAAAAATGTTTTATTCAAATATTAGGAGTTCAAATAATTGATTAGGAGCTTTTCAACACATTTATATTGCAAAACCTCAATTTCTGAACTTTTTACACAGTTAAAATTCTAACGGGTCCATTGAAAGGCCCAATTAGAACTGCTCGTCCGAAACCTCGACAAAAAGGACCGCAAAATAGTTTTAATCAAATTTTAGGAGTTCAAATAATTGATTAGGAACTTTTCAACACAATTATTTTGAAAAACCTCAATTTTATACTTTTTACTCAGTTAAAATTTAAACGGGCCCATTCAAAGGCCCATTTAGACCTGCTCGTCCGAAACCTCTACAAAAAGGACCGCAAAAATGTTTTATTCAAATATTAGGAGTTCAAATAATTGATTAGGAGCTTTTCAACACAATTATATTGAAAAACCTCATTTTCTGTACTTTTTACTCAGTTAAAATTCCAACGGGTCCATTGAAAGGCCCATTTAGACCTGCTCGTCCGAAACCTCTATAAAAAGGACCGCAAAAATGTTTTATTCAAATATTAGGAGTTCAAATACTTGATTAGGAGCTTTTCAACACAATAATATTGCGAAACCTCAATTTTTGTACGTTTTACTCAGTTAAAATACCAACGGGTCCATTAAAAGGCCCATTTCGACCTGCTCGTCCGAAACCTCTACATTAAGGACTGCAAAACAAGTTTTAATCAAAATTTAGGAGTTTATGTAATAGATTAGGAGCTTTTCAACACAATTATATTGCAAATTCTCAATTTCTATACTTTTTACTTAGTTAAAATTCTAACGGGTCCATTGAAAGGCCCATTTAGACCTGCTCGTCCGAAACCTCGATAAAAAGGACCGCAAAATAGTTTTAATCAAATTTTAGGAGTTCAAATAATTGATTAGGAACTTTTCAACACAATTATATTGAAAAACATCAATTTTATACTTTTTACTCAGTTAAAATTCAAACGGGCCCATTGAAAGGCCCATTTAGACCTGCTCGTCCGAAACCCTCTACAAAAAGGTTCGCAAAAATGTTTTATTCAAATATTAGGAGTTCAAATAATTGATTAGGAGCTTTTCAACACAACTATATTGCAAAACCTCAATTTCTGTACTTTTTACTCAGTTAAAATTCCAACGGGTCCATTGAAAGGCCCATTTAGACCTGCTCGTCCGAAACCTCTACAAAAAGGACCGCAAAAATGTTTTATCCATATATTAGGAGTTCAAATAATTTATTAGGAGTTTTTCAACACAATTATATTGCGAAACCTCAATTTCTGTACTTTTTACTCAGTTAAAATACCAACGGGTCCATTAAAAGGCCCATTTCGACCCGCTCGTCTGAAACCTCTACATTAAGGACTGCAAAACAAGTTTTAATCAAAATTTAAGAGTTTATGTAATAGATTAGGAGCTTTTCAACACAATTATATTGCAAAACCTCAATTTCTAAACTTTTTACTTAGTTAAAATTCCAACGGGCCCATTGAAAGGCCCATTTAGACCTGCTCGTCCGAAACCTCTACAAAAAGGACCGAAAAAATGTTTTATTCAAATATTAGGAGTTCAAATAATTAATTAGGAGCTTTTCAACACAATTATTTTGCAAAACCTAATTTCTGTACTTTTTACTCAGTTAAAATTCCAACGGGTCCATCGAAAGGCCCATTTAGTCCTGCTCGTCCGAAACCTCTACAAAAAGGACCGCAAAAATGTTTTATTCAAATATTAGGAGTTCAAAAAATTGATTAGGAGCTTTTCAACACAATTATATTGCGAAACCTCAATTTCTGTACTTTTTACTCAGTTAAAATAACAACGGGTCCATTAAAAGGCCCATTTCGACCCGCTCGTCAAAAACCTCTACAAAAAGGACTGCAAAAATAAGTTTTAATCAAATTTTAGGAGTTCATATAATTGATTAGGAGCTTTTCAACACAATTATATTGCAAAACCTCAATTTCTGTACTTTTTACTCGGTTAAAATTCCAACGGGTCCATTGAAAGGCCCATTTAGACCAGCTCGTCCGAAATCTCTACAAAAGGATCGCAAAACAAGTTTTAATCAAATTTAAGGAGTTCAAATAATTGGTTAGGAGCTTTTCAACACAATTATATTGCAAAACCTCAATTTATGTACTTTTTACTCAGTTAAAATTCCAATGGGTCCATTGAAAGGCCCATTTCGACCCGCTCGTCCGAAACCTCTACATTAAGGACTGCAAAACAAGTTTTAATCAAAATTTAGGAGTTTATGTAATAGATTAGGAGCTTTTCAACACAATTATATTGCATAACCGCAATTTCTATACTCTTTACTCAGTTAAAATTCTAATGGGTCCATTGAAAGACCCATTTAGACCTGCTCGTCCGAAACCTCTACAAAAAGTACCGCAAGATAGTTTTAATCAAATTTTAGGAGTTCAAATAATTGATTAGGAACTTTTCAACACAATTATATTGAAAACCCTCAATTTTATAGTTTTTACTCAGTTAAAATTCCAACGGGCCCATTGAAAGGCCCATTTCGACCCGCTCGTCCGAAACCTCTACAAAAAGGACCGCAAAAAAGTTTTAATCAAATTTTAGGAGTTTATGTAATTTATTAGGAGCTTTTCAACACAATTATATTGCAAAACCTACACTTTAATCTTTTTACTCAGTTAAAATTCCAACGGGCCCATTGAAAGGCCCATTTAGAACTTCTCGTCTGAAACATCTACAAAAAGGACCGCAAAAATGTTTTATTCAAATATTAGGAGTTCAAATAACTGATTAGGAGCTTTTCAACACAATTATATTGCAAAACCTCAATTTCTGTACATTTTACTCAGTTAAAATTCCAACGGGTCCATTGAAAGGCTCATTTAGACCAGCACGTCCGAAACCTCTACAAAAAGGACCGCAAAACAAGTTTTAATCAAATTTTAGGAGTTGAAATAATTGATTAGGAGCTTTTCAACACAATTATATTGCAAAACCTCAATTTCTGTACTTTTTACTCAGTTAAAATTCCAACGGGTCCATTGAAAGGCCCATTTCGACCCGCTCGTCCGAAACCTCTACATTAAGGACTGCAAAACAAGTTTTAATCAAAATTTAGGAGTTTATGTAATAGATTAGGAGCTTTTCAAAACAAATATATTGCAAAACCTCAATTTCTATACTTTTTACTCAGTTAAAATTCTAACGGGTCCATTGAAAGGCCCATTTAGACCCGCTCGTCCGAAACCTCGACAAAAAGGACCGCGAAATAGTTTTAATCAAATTTTAGGAGTTCAAATAATTGATTAGGAACTTTTCAACACAATTATATTGAAAAACCTCAATTTTAAACTTTTTACTCAGTTAAAATTCTAACGGGTCCATTGAAAGGCCCATTTAGACCCGCTCGTCCGAAACCTCGACAAAAAGGACCGCGAAATAGTTTTAATCAAATTTTAGGAGTTCAAATAATTGATTAGGAACTTTTCAACACAATTATATTGAAAAACCTCAATTTTAAACTTTTTACTCAGTTAAAATTCAAACGGGCCAATTGAAAGGCCCATTTAGACCTGCTCGTCCGAAACCTCTACAAAAAGGGACCGCAAAAATGTTTTATTCAAATATTAGGAGTTCAAATAATTGATTAGGAGCTTTTCAACACAATTATATTGGAAAACCTCAATTTCTGTACTTTTTACTAAGTTAAAATTCCAACGGGTCCATTGAAAGGCCCATTTAGACATGCTCGTACGAAACCTCTACAAAAATGACCGCAAAAATGTTTTATTCAAATATTAGGAGTTCAAATAATTGATTAGGAGCTTTTCAACACAATTATAATGCGAAACCTCAATTTCTATACTTTTTACTCAGTTAAAATACCAACAGGTACATTGAAAGGCCCATTTCGACCCGCTCGTCCGAAACCTCTACAAAAAGGACTGCAAAATAAGTTTTAATCAAATTTTAGGAGTTCATGTAATTGAGTAGGAGCTTTTCAACACAATTATATTGCAAAACATCAATTTTTGTACTTTTTACTCAATTTAATTCCAACGAGTCCATTGAAAGGCCCATTTAGACCTGCTCGTCCGAAACCTCTACAAAAAGGACTGCAAAACAAGTTTTAATCAAATTTTAGGAGTTCAAATAATTGATTAGGAGCTTTTCAACACAATTATATTGTAAAAGCTCAATTTCTGTACTTTTTACTTAGTTAAAATTCCAACGGGTCCATTGAAAGGCCCATTTAGACCCGCTCGTCCGAAACCTCTACAAAAAGGACAGCAAAAATGTTTTATTCAAATTTTAGGAGTTCAAATAATTGATTAGGAGCTTTTCAACACATTTATATTGCAAAACTCAATTTCTGTACTTTTTACTCAGTTAAAATTCTAACGGGTCCATTGAAAGGCCCATTTAGTCATGCTCGTCCAAAACCTCGACAAAAAGGACTGCAAAATAGTTTTAATCAAATTTTAGGAGTTCAAATAATTGATTAGGAACTTTTCAACACAATTATATTTAAAAACCTCAATTTTATACTTTTTACTCAGTTAAAATTCAAACGGGCCCATTTAAAGGCCCATTTAGACCTGCTCGTCCGAAACCTCTACAAAAAGGTTCGCAAAAATGTTTTATTCAAATATTAGGAGTTCAAAAAATTGATTAGGAAATTCAATTAACATCCAAAATGATCACAAACACGTCCTTATACCTCCAGGTATAACAGATCACCAAAAACACTCCAAAAACAACCAAAAACTCAAGCCAAACTTAGGAAATTCAACCTATCCGGGATTGCATTAATTAAACCTCAACTTCTAATCAATTTAGCATTCATTTATCATCAATTTGACACCTCAAAACACTACCCAAACAGATCACACGAAAATTTCACCAAAATCACCAAATCTTGCATTTTAAGCTAAAATCAAGATTTCAATTGAAAAACCTTTAACAAATCACAAATCAAGGATTGAGAACTTAGGAATTTCAGTAAAGAACTGATAGTTTAGAGGAGAAGGACGTTCTTACCTCCAAACTTGAGTTTCTCCTTTTTAGAGCCAAAAAGCTTGATGAAACAACTTGCAAATTGAGAGGTTTTGTTGATGAGATGATTAGGAATCAAAAGAGAGTTGAAATGAGTGATTTAGATGACAAAATCAGAGAAGAAAATCTGGAGAAATGTGTTTGGGTTGAGAGAAAATGAGAGAAAAGGAAAATTGAGAGAAAATAGAAAAGTTAGTTATGAAATGGTAAAATGATTTCCCTCCACATTTCATAAACTTTAAAATCAGAATAAAGCCTTAAAATATCTTAGAAAAATCTGGAGAAACTCCCTTTGGGTAAATAGCTCCTTAAAGATTCAAAGTTTCAATCCTTTCTAAAACAGTCACCAAACTTTCAAAAATTACATTTTGGTCACTAGCCAAAATGTCAACCTTCCGAACCTCATTTTCCAAAATTGATTTCACAGTTCACTTATATACATTAAAAGATGATTTTAGAACATTTTTCCATATTTTTAATGCAACCCGAACTAGGCTTTCCTAAATTCACTCTTATATATTCGATCAGCACTTTGACCGAACCGGTCAACGCCCAAGACTTCTAAGCCCAAAACCGGGGCGTTACAGTTTTAATCAAATTTTAGGAGTTCAAATAATTGATTAGGAACTTTTCAACACAATTATATTGAAAAACCTCAATTTTACACTTATTACTCAGTTAAAATTCCAACGGGCCCATTGAAAGGCCCATTTAGACCTGCTCGTCCGAAACCTCTACAAAAAGGATCGCAAAAATGTTTTATACAAATATTAGGAGTTCAAATAACTGATTAGGAGCTTTTCAACACAATTATATTTCAAAACCTCAATTTCTGTACTTTTTACTCAGTTCAAATTTCAACGAGTCCATTGAAAGGCCCATTTCGACCCGCTCGTCCGAAACCTCTACATAAAGGACTGCAAAAAAAGTTTTAATCAAATTCTAGGAGTTTATGTAATAGATTAGGAGCTTTTCAACACAATTATATTGCAAAACCTCAATTTCTATATTTTTTACTCAGTTAAAATTCTAACGGGTCCATTGAAAGGCCCATTTAGACCTGCTCGTCCGAAACCTCTACAAAAAGGACCGCAAAATAGTTTTAATCAAATTTTAGGAGTTCATATAATTGATTAGGAACTTTTCAACACAATTATATTGAAAAACCTCAATTTTATAGTTTTTACTCAGTTAAAATTCAAACGGGTCCATTCAAAGGCCCATTTAGACCTGCTCGTCCAAAACCTCTACAAAAAGGACCGCAAAAATGTTTTATCCAAATATTAGGAGTTCAAATAACTGATTAAGAACTTTTCAACACAATTATATTGCAAAACCTCAATTTCTGTACTTTTTACTCAGTCAAAATTTCAACGGGTCCATTGAAAGGCCCATTTCGACCCGCTCGTCCGAAACCTCTACAAAAAGGACTGCAAAAAGTTTTAATCAAATTTTAGGAGTTTATGTAATTGATTAGGAGCTTTTCAACACAATTATATTGCAAAACCTACACTTTAATCTTTTTACTCAGTTAAAATTCCAACGGGCCCATTGAAAGGCCCATTTAGAACTTCTCGTCTGAAACATCTACAAAAAGGACCGCAAAAATGTTTTATTCAAATATTAGGAGTTCAAATAACTGATTAGGAGATTTTCAACACAATTATATTGCAAAACCTCAATTTCTGTACATTTTACTCAGTTAAAATTCCAACGGGTCCATTGAAAGGCCCATTTAGACCAGCTCGTCCGAAACCTCTACAAAAAGGACCGCAAAACAAGTTTTAATCAAATTTTAGGAGTTCAAATAATTGATTAGGAGCTTTTCAACACAATTATATTGCAAAACCTCAATTTCTGTACTTTTTACTTAGTTAAAATTTCAACGGGTCCATTGAAAGGCCCATTTTGACCCGCTCGTCCGAAACCTCTACAAAAAGGACTGCAAAAAGTTTTAATCAAATTTTAGGAGTTTATGTAATTGATTAGGAGCTTTTCAACACAATTATATTGCAAAACCTACACTTTAATCTTTTTACTCAGTTAAAATTCCAACGGGCCCATTGAAAGGCCCATTTAGAACTTCTCGTCTGAAACATCTACAAAAAGGACCGCAAAAATGTTTTATTCAAATATTAGGAGTTCAAATAACTGATTAGGAGCTTTTCAACACAATTATATTGCAAAACCTCAATTTCTGTACATTTTACTCAGTTAAAATTCCAACGGGTCCATTGAAAAGACCCATTTAGACCTGCTCGTCCGAAACCTCTACAAAAAGGACTGCAAAACAAGTTTTAATCAAATTTTAGGAGTTCAAATAATTTATTAGGAACTTTTCAACACAATTATATTGAAAAATCTCAATTTTATACTTTTTACTCAGTTAAAATTCCAACGGGCCCATTGAAAGTCCCATTTAGACCTGCTCATCCGAAACCTCTACAAAAAGGACCGCAAAAATGCTTTATACAAATATTAGGAGTTCAAATAACTGATTAAGAGCTTTTCAACACAATTATATTGCAAAACCTCAATTTCTGTACTTTTTACTCAGTTAAAATTCTAACGGGTCCATTGAAAGGCCCATTTAGACCTGCTCGTCCGACACCTCGACAAAAAGGACCGCAAAATAGTTTTAATCAAATTTTAGGAGTTCAAATAATTGATTAGGAACTTTTCAACACAATTATATTGAAAAACCTCAATTTTAAACTTTTTACTCAGTTAAAATTCAAATGGGCCAATTGAAAGGCCCATTTAGACCTGCTCGTCCGAAACCTCTACAAAAAGGACCGCAAAAATGTTTTATTCAAATATTAGGAGTTCAAATAATTGATTAGGAGCTTTTCAACAAAATTATATTGGAAAACCTCAATTTCTGTACTTTTTACTCAGTTAAAATTCCAACGGGTCCATTGAAAGGCCCATTTAGACATGCTCGTCCGAAACCTCTACAAAAAGGACCGCAAAAATGTTTTATTCAAATATTAGGAGTTCAAATAATTGATTAGGAGCTTTTCAACACAATTATAATGCGAAACCTCAATTTCTATACTTTTTACTCAGTTAAAATACCAACGGGTCCATTGAAAGGCCCATTTCGACCCGCTCATCCGAAACCTCTACAAAAAAGACTGCAAAATAAGTTTTAATCAAATTTTAGGAGTTCATGTAATTGATTAGGAGCTTTTCAACACAATTATATTGCAAAACCTCAATTTTTGTACTTTTTACTCAATTTAATTCCAACGGGTCCATTGAAAGTCCCATTTAGACCTGCTCATCCGAAACCTCTACAAAAAGGACCGCAAAAATGTTTTATCCAAATATTAGGAGTTCAAATAACTGATTAAGAACTTTTCAACACAATTATATTGCAAAACCTCAATTTCTGTACTTTTTACTCAGTCAAAATTTCAACGGGTCCATTGAAAGGCCCATTTCGACCCGCTCGTCCGAAACCTCTACAAAAAGGACTGCAAAAAGTTTTAATCAAATTTTAGGAGTTTATGTAATTGATTAGGAGCTTTTCAACACAATTATATTGCAAAACCTACACTTTAATCTTTTTACTCAGTTAAAATTCCAACGGGCCCATTGAAAGGCCCATTTAGAACTTCTCGTCTGAAACATCTACAAAAAGGACCGCAAAAATGTTTTATTCAAATATTAGGAGTTCAAATAACTGATTAGGAGATTTTCAACACAATTATATTGCAAAACCTCAATTTCTGTACATTTTACTCAGTTAAAATTCCAACGGGTCCATTGAAAGGCCCATTTAGACCAGCTCGTCCGAAACCTCTACAAAAAGGACCGCAAAACAAGTTTTAATCAAATTTTAGGAGTTCAAATAATTGATTAGGAGCTTTTCAACACAATTATATTGCAAAACCTCAATTTCTGTACTTTTTACTCAGTTAAAATTCCAACGGGTCCATTGAAAGGCCCATTTCGACCCGCTCGTCCGAAACCTCTACATTAAGGACTGCAAAACAAGTTTTAATCAAAATTTAGGAGTTTATGTAATAGATTAGGATCTTTTAAAAACAAATATATTGAGAAACCTCAATTTCTATACTTTTTACTCAGTTAAAATTCTAACGGGTCTATTGAAAGGCCCATTTAGACCTGCTCGTCCGAAACCTCGACAAAAAGGACCGCAAAAAAGTTTTAATCATATTTTAGGAGTTCAAATAATTGATTAGGAACTTTTCAACACAATTATATTGAAAAACCTCAATTTTATACCTTTTACTCAGTTAAAATTCAAACGGGCCCATTGAAAGGCCCATTTAGACCTGCTCGTCCGAAACCTCTACAAAAAGGTTCGCAAAAATGTTTTATTCAAATATTAGGAGTTCAAATAATTGATTAGGAGCTTTTCAACACAATTATATTGCAAAACCTCAATTTCTGTACTTTTTACTCAGTTAAAATTCCAACGGGTCCATTGAAAGGCCCATTTAGACCTACTCGTCCGAAACCTCTACAAAAAGGACCGCAAAAATGTTTTATTCTAATATTAGGAGTTCAAATAATTGATTAGGAGCTTTTCAACACAATTATATTGTGAAACCTCAATTTCTGTACTTTTTACTCAGTTAAAATACCAACGAGTCCATTAAAAGGCCCATTTCGACCCGTTCGTCCGAAACCTCAACAAAAAGTACTGCAAAAATAAGTTTTAATCAAATTTTAGGAGTTCATGTAATTGATTAGGAGCTTTTCAACATAATTATATTGCAAAACCTCAAATTTTGAACTTTTTACTCAGATAAAATTCCAACGGGTCCATTGAAAGGCCCATTTAGACTTGCTCGTCCGAAACCTCTACAAAAAGGACCACAAAAATGTTTTATTCAAATATTAGGAGTTCAAATAATTGATTAGGAGCTTTTCAACACAATTATATTGCAAAACCTCAATTTCTGTACTTTTTACTCAGTTAAAATTCCAATGGGTCCATTGAAAGGCCCATTTCGACCCGCTCGTCCGAAACCTCTACATTAAGGACTGCAAAACAAGTTTTAATCAAAATTTAGGAGTTTATGTAATAGATTAGGAGCTTTTCAAAACAAATATATTGCAAAACCTCAATTTCTATACTTTTTACTCAGTTAAAATTCTAACGGGTCCATTGAAAGGCCCATTTAGACCTGCTCGTCCGAAACCTCAACAAAAAGGACCGCAAAAAAGTTTTAATCATATTTTAGGAGTTCAAATAATTGATTAGGAACTTTTCAACACAATTATATTGAAAAACCTCAATTTTATACTTTTTACTCAGTTAAAATTAAAACGGGCCAATTGAAAGGCCCATTTAGACCTGCTCATCCGAAACCTCTACAAAAAGGTTCGCAAAAATGTTTTATTCAAATATTAGGAGTTCAAATAATTGATTAGGAGCTTTTCAACACAATTATATTGCAAAACCTCAATTTCTGTACTTTTTACTCAGTTAAAATTCCAACGGGTCCATTGAAAGGCCCAGTTAGACCTACTCGTCCGAAACCTCTACAAAAAGGACCGCAAAAATGTTTTATTCAAATTTTAGGAGTTCAAATAATTGATTAGGAGCTTTTCAACACAATTATATTGCGAAACCTCAATTTCTGTACTTTTTACTCAGTTAAAATACCAACGAGTCCATTAAAAGGCCCATTTCGACCCGTTCGTCCGAAACCTCTACAAAAAGGACTGCAAAAATAAGTTTTAATCAAATTTTAGGAGTTCATGTAATTGATTAGGAGCTTTTCAACATAATTATATTGCAAAACCTCAAATTTTGAACTTTTTACTCAGATAAAATTCCAACGGGTCCATTGAAAGGCCCATTTAGACTTGCTCGTCCGAAACCTCTACAAAAAGGACCACAAAAATGTTTTATTCAAATATTAGGAGTTCAACTAATTGATCAGGAACTTTTCAACACAATTATATTGCGAAACCTCAATTTCTGTACTTTTTACTCAGTTAAAATACCAACGGGTCCATTAAAAGGTCATTTTCGACCCGCTCGTCCGCAACCTCTACAAAAAGGACTGCAAAAATATGTTTTAATCAAATTCTAGGAGTTCATGTAATTGATTAGGAGCTTTTCAACACAATTATATTGAAAAACCTCAATTTCTGTACATTTTACTCGGTTAAAATTCCAACGGGTCCATTGAAAGGCCCATTTAGACCAGCTCGTCCGAAACCTCTACAAAAAGGACCGCAAAACAAGTTTTAATCAAATTTTAGGAGTTCAAATAACTGATTAGGAGCTTTTCAACACAATTATATTGCAAAACCTCAATTTCTGTACTTTTTACTCAGTTCAAATTTCAACGAGTCCATTGAAAGGCCCATTTCGACCCGCTCGTCCGAAACCTCTACATAAAGGACTGCAAAAAAAGTTTTAATCAAATTTTAGGAGTTTATGTAATAGATTAGGAGCTTTTCAACACAATTATATTGCAAAACCTCAATTTCTTTACTTTTTACTCAGTTAAAATTCTAACGGGTCCATTGAAAGGCCCATTTAGACCTGCTCGTCCGAAACCTCGACAAAAAGGACCGCAAAATAGTTTTAATCAGATTTTAGGAGTTCATATAATTGATTAGGAACTTTTCAACACAATTATATTGAAAAACCTCAATTTTATAGTTTTTACTCAGTTAAAATTCAAACGGGTCCATTGAAAGGCCCATTTAGACCTACTCGTCCGAAACCTCTACAAAAAGGACCGCAAAAATGTTTTATCCAAATATTAGGAGTTCAAATAACTGATTAAGAACTTTTCAACACAATTATATTGCAAAACCTCAATTTCTGTACTTTTTACTTAGTTAAAATTTCAACGGGTCCATTGAAAGGCCCATTTTGACCCGCTCGTCCGAAACCTCTACAAAAAGGACTGCAAAAAGTTTTAATCAAATTTTAGGAGTTTATGTAATTGATTAGGAGCTTTTCAACACAATTATATTGCAAAACCTACACTTTAATCTTTTTACTCAGTTAAAATTCCAACGGGCCCATTGAAAGGCCCATTTAGAACTTCTCGTCTGAAACATCTACAAAAAGGACCGCAAAAATGTTTTATTCAAATATTAGGAGTTCAAATAACTGATTAGGAGCTTTTCAACACAATTATATTGCAAAACCTCAATTTCTGTACATTTTACTCAGTTAAAATTCCAACGGGTCAATTGAAAAGACCCATTTAGACCTGCTCGTCCGAAACCTCTACAAAAAGGACTGCAAAACAAGTTTTAATCAAATTTTAGGAGTTCAAATAATTTATTAGGAACTTTTCAACACAATTATATTGAAAAATCTCAATTTTATACTTTTTACTCAGTTAAAATTCCAACGGGCCCATTGAAAGTCCCATTTAGACCTGCTCATCCGAAACCTCTACAAAAAGGACCGCAAAAATGCTTTATACAAATATTAGGAGTTCAAATAACTGATTAAGAGCTTTTCAACACAATTATATTGCAAAACCTCAATTTCTGTACTTTTTACTCAGTTAAAATTCTAACGGGTCCATTGAAAGGCCCATTTAGACCTGCTCGTCCGAAACCTCGACAAAAAGGACCGCAAAATAGTTTTAATCAAATTTTAGGAGTTCAAATAATTGATTAGGAACTTTTCAACACAATTATATTGAAAAACCTCAATTTTAAACTTTTTACTCAGTTAAAATTCAAATGGGCCAATTGAAAGGCCCATTTAGACCTGCTCGTCCGAAACCTCTACAAAAAGGACCGCAAAAATGTTTTATTCAAATATTAGGAGTTCAAATAATTGATTAGGAGCTTTTCAACAAAATTATATTGGAAAACCTCAATTTCTGTACTTTTTACTCAGTTAAAATTCCAACGGGTCCATTGAAAGGCCCATTTAGACATGCTCGTCCGAAACCTCTACAAAAAGGACCGCAAAAATGTTTTATTCAAATATTAGGAGTTCAAATAATTGATTAGGAGCTTTTCAACACAATTATAATGCGAAACCTCAATTTCTATACTTTTTACTCAGTTAAAATACCAACGGGTCCATTGAAAGGCCCATTTCGACCCGCTCATCCGAAACCTCTACAAAAAAGACTGCAAAATAAGTTTTAATCAAATTTTAGGAGTTCATGTAATTGATTAGGAGCTTTTCAACACAATTATATTGCAAAACCTCAATTTTTGTACTTTTTACTCAATTTAATTCCAACGGGTCCATTGAAAGTCCCATTTAGACCTGCTCGTCCGAAACCTCTACAAAAAGGACTGCACAACAAGTTTTAATCAAATTTTAGGAGTTCAAATAATTTATTAGGAGCTTTTCAACACAATTATATTGCAAAAGCTCAATTTCTGTACTTTTTACTTAGTTAAAATTCCAACGGGTCCATTGAAAGGCCCATTTAGACCCGCTCGTCCGAAACCTCTACAAAAAGGACCGCAAAAATGTTTTATTCAAATTTTAGGAGTTCAAATAATTGATTAGGAGCTTTTCAACACATTTATATTGCAAAACCTCAATTTCTGTACTTTTTACTCAGTTAAAATTCTAACGGGTCCATTGAAAGGCCCATTTAGTCATGCTCGTCCGAAACCTCGACAAAAAGGACTGCAAAATAGTTTTAATCAAATTTTAGGAGTTCAAATAATTGATTAGGAAATTTTCAACACAATTATATTTAAAAACCTCAATTTTATACTTTTTACTCAGTTAAAATTCAAACGGGCCCATTTAAAGGCCCATTTAGACCTGCTCGTCCGAAACCTCTACAAAAAGGTTCGCAAAAATGTTTTTGTAACGCCCCGGTTTTTGGGCTCAGAAGTTTTGGGCGTTGACCGGTTTGGTCAAGGTGCTGATCGAATATATAAAGGTGAAATTAGGAAAGCCTAGTTCGGGTTGCATTAAAAATATGGAAAAATGTTCTAAAATCATCTTTTAATATATATAAGTGAACTGTGAAATCAATTTTGGAAAATGAGGTTCGGAAGGTTGACATTTTGGCTAGTGACCAAAATGTAATTTTTGAAAGTTGCGTGACTGTTTTATAAAGGATTGAAACTTTGAATCTTTAAGGAGCTATTATTCCAAAAAGAGTTTCTCCAAATTTTTCTAAGATATTTTAAGGTTTTATTCTGATTTTAAAACACATGAAAGAGGAGGGAAAGTCATTTTGACTATTTTATAACTAACTTTCCATTTTTCTTCCAATTCTCTTTTTCTCTCATTTTCTCTCAACCCAAACACATCTCTCCAGATTTTCTCCTCTGATTTTGTCACTCAAATCTTCCTTTTCAATTCTCTTTGGATTCCTAATCATCTCTACAACAAAACCTCACCATTTGCAAGTGGTTTCATCAAGCTTTTTGGTTCTAAAAAGGAGAAATTCAAGTTTGGAGGTAAGAATGTCCTTCTCCTCTAAACTATCAGTTCTTTACTGAAATTCCTAAGTTCTCAATCCTTGATTTGTGATTTGTTAAAGGCTTTTCAATTGAAATCTTGATTTTGGCTTAAAATGCAAGATTTGGTGATTTTTGGTGAAATTTTCGTGTGATCTGTTTGGGCAGTGTTTTGAGGTGTCAAATTGATGTTAAATGAAGGCTAAATTGATTAGAAGTTGAGGTTTAATTAATGCAATCCTGGATAGGTTGAATTTCCTAAGTTTTGCTTGAGTTTTTGGTTGTTTTTGGAGTGTTTTTGATGATCTGTTATACCTGGAGGTATAAGGACGTGTTTGAGATCATTTTGGATGTTAATTGATGTTTAAAAATGGTTAGAAGTGATGGATCTTGTCTGGGTTAAGTTTTGGAAGTGTTTGAAGGTGATTTCGGTTGTGTTTGGTAGCCGAAATGTTGGATTTGTGATGAGCAGCGAGTTGTGTTGTGTTGCTGGTGTTTTTAATGCATAAAGATGCATTAATGCTCTGTTTTTGTGTGCTTGAAACAAGGGAGTTTGATCCGTGAGCTTTAGAGGTGTTGCGGAGGGTTTCGGATGCTTGGAAGGCTTGTTGGCTAGCCTTGTTTTGTGTATCGGTGAGTGAAGTTGGGTTTTCAGCTTTTAAACCAAGGTTTGAAGGTTTTGGGAGCTTAGTTTAAGTCTAAACAACTTTGCTAAGCTCAAGAGTAAGTAATGGATTTCTTTCTTGGTTTGTGTTATGAAATGGCTTTTAAAGCAATTGTGGTTGATGATTGAAATGCATGTGTTTTGCATGATTTAATTTCTGTTTTGAAAACATATTTTGGCATGGTGTAATGCTGGTTTTGAAAGTCATATGTGAAGGATGCTCAAGGTAAGAGATCCTTGGTTTTGTACATTGAAAATGTGGTTTTGATGCATGGTGTTGCATGATGTTTAATGGCTTTTTGTAATGCTTTAAAACAGTGGATTGATCATGGTAAATGATGGTTTTTGCATTATGGTTATGCATGTGAATCATTGGATTAATGAGGTAAGGTGGTTATATTGGCAAGTGATGTAAGTGGTTCTTGGTTCTTTGATCGGATATAGTTAGCCGGCTATAGGATTGGGTGCACCGTGAATTAAGTCGCCTTGGAGGTGGAGTGGTTAAGTGTGAACCGGTAAACTCCCTTCAAGTATCCTAACGAGATGGTTAAGGTCATAATGGAGGTGGAATGCCCATTCGAGGACCTTGGTTAAGCAAAGGTTATATGGTGGTTAAAAGTCCATATATGGGAACCTTGTGCTTGTTAAGATCACAATGGAGGTGTAATGTCCATGTGTGGATCTTGTGTAGGGTGTCCCGGATCTCGTTAGTGATGTTATACAACTACCAATCAGTGATGCAAAGGTTGTATGGTGTTTGAAAGTCCATACATGGGAACCTTGTGCATGTCAAGGTTGTATAGTGTTTGAAAGTCCATACATGGGAACCTTGGGAAAAGTTGAGGTTGTATGGTGTTTGAAAGTCCATACATGGGAACCTCGGGAAAAGTTGAGGTTGTATGGTGTTTGAAAGTCCATACATGGGAACCTCGGGAAAAGTTGAGGTTGTATGGTGTTTGAAAGTCCATACATGGGAACCTCGGGAAAAGCTAATGTTGTATGGTGTTTAAAAGTCCATACATGGGAACCTTAGGATGGTGAGGTCAAATGGTGTTTAAAAGTCCATTTGGAGACCTTGGATTGGTAGTGTGTATGAAGTGTGGGGGACAACGCTTGTGATCCGCGTATCCGATCGGGTGTTGTGTTGAAAAGTGGATGTGGTTGATCACTTGGAAGCCAATGTAATGTTCTTGTTTATAAAGAAGCATGAGATGCTTGAAAAGATGCATGGTTGCATGAAAAGTGTATAATGCTTGAAAAGATGCATGGTTGCATGAAAAGTGTATAATGCTTGAAAAGATGCATGGTTGCATGAAAAGTGTATAATGCTTGAAAGGATGCATGGTTGCATGAAAAGTGGTTAATGCTTGTGAATGCATGTTTACTTGTTAAGTAGAACAAGTGTTGATAATCATTTGGTAAATGATGCATGTGTGCATGAAATCTCTTTAATGCATTGGAGTCTTGTTAAGACTTGTCTTAAAAGGCATGTGATGATGATGTTGTGGTTCATATATTGCCTTGGTTTAATGCATGTGTTGGATTGTTGAGTAATGGTTTTAAAAGGGTTCTTGCTTGAAATGATGTTCAAGTATATGAAAGGTATAAAATGAAATGGAGGTGTTTTCCAAGGTTTTGAATTTAACTTTGCATATGGTGTTTATGCATGGAATGGTTAAATGGATGATTTTGCAAGTTGTGCATGGAAAAGGTTTTCTTAGCTTGCTAAGCTAAGGGTTGGTTTTCATGTATGTGCAATACATGGTTTTAAGCATGATGTTGAAAAAGGGTTTTCAAACTTTGCTTGGTTATCAATTCGGGTTTGTTTTAAAAGTGTTTTGTGACCCGCTACATTGATGGTGTTTTGGTTTTGAGCATTCCTCACTAAGCATTATGTGCTTACGCTCCTTTTTGTCCATCAATGCAGATTCTTGAAGCTTGGACAGCGGGAAGCAAGGGATTCAAGAGGGACTCCATTTGAGATGTATGTCTCGGTGAATAGCTATAGTTAATAAAGGCAATGGGGGTAGAATCTTTTGGGTTGATGTTTATGTGTTCGAATATGTTCGGACAAGAATGGTTTTATGTTGTTGATGTTGTTGGAACATGTATTTGGCTTTTATGAGATTGAATTGGAAGTTTATGCTTGAATGGTTGCTTGTGTAGGAAGCATGCCTATAGATTTGGGGCTTTTCGTAATTGTTGATATTCTGTTGAATTGCTGATGCAAGAATGTCTCATATATGTTAAATTGCATGTTGGTAAAGTTTGGTGGCTTTTGGAGTATGTTCGAATGGTCAATTGCGTGTTTAAGCATGTCTTTTTCTGCATTATGTGCAGGGCGTTTCGGAACAGGGACTACCGTTTCAGAACGGATGCCCTGAATCAGCCCAGGCGTCCGAAACGGTAGACACTGTTTCGAAACGGGAAGCATTCTGCCAGTCACCTGTTTCGGTACGCGTTGCGGAACGGCCCCGCGTTTCGAAACGGGCTCTGCCAGTTTCGGAACGGGTGACCGTTGGGGGCTGACATTGGCAGTTGAATGTTTCGAATTGTTTGCGTTTTGGTCCTGAATCTTGTTTGTGCAATTGTATGGGTTTGGGAAGTCCTTTTGAGCTGAAATTTCACAGAGAAGCATGAAACCTGATTAATTTCAAGTTGGTAATCTTAATTTGGGTTAAGTCCTCATATTTATCAGAATTTACAATTTGGTCCCTAAAGTTGTAAATTGTTCAATTGGGTCCCTGTTTTTTCTCTGAGTTTTGTGATCTTTGAGTATGATGTTTGTGTGATCACAATTAGGGCTAATATGCATCTAGACAAGATTGAAAAGAAAAAAAAGGGTCGTTAATCAAGGTTGACTTTCGGGTTGACTTTGGTTTTCCCCGTGTGACTTTCTTAATTCGGGTCAACCGTCTAGGCCGGGTTAAGGGGGTTACAGTTTTATTCAAATATTAGGAGTTCAAATAATTGATTAGGAGTTTTTCAACACAATTATATTGCAAAACCTCAATTTCTGTACTTTTTACTCAGTTAAAATTCCAACGGGTCCATTGAAAGGCCCATTTAGACCTGCTCGTCCGAAACCTCTACAAAAAGGACCGCAAAAATGTTTTATTCAAATATTAGGAGTTCAAAAAATTGATTAGGAGCTTTTCAACACAATTATATTGCAAAACCTCAATTTCTGCACTTTTTACTTAGTTAAAATTCCAACGGGTCCATTGAAAGGCCCATTTAGACATGCTCGTCTGAAACCTCTACAAAAAGGACCGCAAAAATGTTTTATTCAAATATTAGGAGTTCAAATAATTGATTAGGAGCTTTTCAACACAATTATATTGCGAAACCTCAATTTCTGTACTTTTTACTCAGTTAAAATACCAACGGGTCCATTAAAAGGCCCATTTCGACCCGCTCGTCCGAAACCTCTACAAAAAGGACTGCAAAAATAAGTTTTAATCAAATTTTAGGAGTTCATGTAATTGATTAGGAGTTTTTCAACATAATTATATTGCAAAACCTCAATTTTTGAACTTTTTACTCAGATAAAATTCCAACGGGTCCATTGAAAGGCCCATTTAGACTTGCTCGTCCGAAACCTCTACAAAAAGGACCGCAAAAATGTTTTATTCAAATATTAGGAGTTCAAATAATTGATTAGGAGCTTTTCAACACAATTATATTGCGAAACCTCAATTTCTGTACTTTTTACTCAGTTAAAATACCAACGTGTCCATTAAAAGGCCCATTTCGTCCCGTTCGTCCGAAACCTCTACAAAAAGGACTGCAAAAATAAGTTTTAATCAAATTTTAGGAGTTCATGTAATTGATTAGGAGCTTTTCAACACAATTATATTGCAAAACCTCAATTTCTGTACTTTTTACTCGGTTAAAATTCCAACGGGTCCATTGAAAGGCCCATTTAGACCAGCTCGTCCGAAACCTCTACAAAAAGGACCGCAAAACAAGTTTTAATCAAATTTTAGGAGTTCAAATAATTTATTAGGAGCTTTTCAACACAATTATATTGCAATACCTCAATTTCTGTACTTTTTACTCAGTTAAAATTCCAATGGGTCCATTGAAAGGCCCATTTCGACCCGCTCGTCCGAAACCTCTACATTAAGGACTGCAAAACAAGTTTTAATCAAAATTTAGGAGTTTATGTAATAGATTAGGAGCTTTTCAACACAATTATATTGCAAAACCGCAATTTCTATACTTTTTACTCAGTTAAAATTCTAACGGGTCCATTGAAAGGCCTATTTAGACCTGCTCGTCTAAAACCTCTACAAAAAGGACCGCAAAATAGTTTTAATCAAATTTTAGGAGTTCAAATAATTGATTAGGAACTTTTCAACACAATTATATTGAAAAACCTCAATTTTATACTTATTACTCAGTTAAAATTCCAACGGGCCCATTGAAAGGCCCATTTAGACCTGCTCGTCCGAAACCTCTACAAAAAGGACCGCAAAAATGTTTTATACAAATATTAGGAGTTCAAATAACTGATTAGGAGCTTTTCAACACAATTATATTGCAAAACCTCAATTTCTGTACTTTTTACTCAGTTCAAATTTCAACGAGTCCATTGAAAGGCCCATTTCGACCCGCTCGTCCGAAACCTCTACATAAAGGACTGCAAAAAAAGTTTTAATCAAATTTTAGGAGTTTATGTAATAGATTAGGAGCTTTTCAACACAATTATATTGCAAAACCTCAATTTCTATACTTTTTACTCAGTTAAAATTCTAACGGGTCCATTGAAAGGCCCATTTAGACCTGCTCGTCCGAAACCTCGACAAAAAGGACCGCAAAATAGTTTTAATCAAATTTTAGGAGTTCATATAATTGATTAGGAACTTTTCAACACAATTATATTGAAAAACCTCAATTTTATAGTTTTTACTCAGTTAAAATTCAAACGGGTCCATTGAAAGGCCCATTTAGACCTCCTCGTCCGAAACCTCTACAAAAAGGACCGCAAAAATGTTTTATCCAAATATTAGGAGTTCAAATAACTGATTAAGAACTTTTCAACACAATTATATTGCAAAACCTCAATTTCTGTACTTTTTACTCAGTTAAAATTTCAACGGGTCCATTGAAAGGCCCATTTCGACCCGCTCGTCCGAAACCTCTACAAAAAGGACTGCAAAAAGTTTTAATCAAATTTTAGGAGTTTATGTAATTGATTAGGAGCTTTTCAACACAATTATATTGCAAAACCTACACTTTAATCTTTTTACTCAGTTAAAATTCCAACGGGCCCATTGAAAGGCCCATTTAGAACTTCTCGTCTGAAACATCTACAAAAAGGACCGCAAAAATGTTTTATTCAAATATTAGGAGTTCAAATAACTGATTAGGAGCTTTCCAACACAATTATATTGCAAAACCTCAATTTCTGTACATTTTACTCAGTTAAAATTCCAACGGGTCCATTGAAAGGCCCATTTAGACCAACTCGTCCGAAACCTCTACAAAAAGGACCGCAAAACAAGTTTTAATCAAATTTTAGGAGTTCAAATAATTGATTAGGAGCTTTTCAACACATTTATATTGCAAAACCTCAATTTCTGTACTTTTTACTCAGTTAAAATTCCAACGGGTCCATTGAAAGGCCCATTTCGACCCGCTCGTCCGAAACCTCTACATTAAGGACTGTTAAACAAGTTTTAATCAAAATTTAGGAGTTTATGTAATAGATTAGGAGCTTTTCAAAACAAATATATTGCTAAACCTCAATTTCTATACTTTTTACTCAGTTAAAATTCTAACGGGTCCATTGAAAGGCCCATTTAGACCTGCTCGTCCGAAACCTCGACAAAAAGGACTGCAACGTAGTTTTAATCAAATTTTAGGAGTTCAAATAATTGATTAGGAACTTTTCAAAACAATTATATTGAAAAACCTCAATTTTATAGTTTTTACTCAGTTAAAATTCCAACGGGCCCATTGAAAGGCCCATTTCGACCTGCTCGTCCGACACCTCTACATAAAGGACTGCAAAATAGTTTTAATCAAATTTTAGGAGTTCAAATAATTGATTAGGAGCTTTTCAACACAATTATATTGCAAAAGCTCAATTTCTGTACTTTTTACTCAGTTAAAATTCCAACGGGTCCATTGTAAGGCGTATTTAGACCTGCTCGTCCGAAACGTATCAAAAAGGACTGCAAAAAAAGTTTTAATCAAATTTTAGGAGTTCAAATAATTGATTAGGAACTTTTCAACACAATTATATTGAAAAACCTTAATTTTATAGTTTTTACTCAGTTAAAATTCCAACGGGCCCATTGAAAGGCCCATTTAGACCTGCTCGTCCGAAACCTCGACAAAAAGGACTACAAAATAGTTTAAATCAAATTTTAGGAGTTTAAATAATTGATTAGGAGCTTTTCAACACATTTATATTGCAAAACCTCAATTTTTGTACTTTTTACTCAGTTAAAATTCTAACGGTTCCATTGAAAGGCCCATTTAGACCTGCTCGTCCGAAACCTCTACAAAAAGGACCGCAAAAATGTTTTATTCAAATATTAGGAGTTCAAATAATTTATTAGGAGGTTTTCAACACATTTATATTGCAAAACCTCAATTTCTGTACTTTTTACTCAGTTAAAATTCTAACGGGTACATTGAAAGGCCCATTTAGACCTGCTCGTCCGAAACCTCGACAAAAAGGACTGCAAAATAGTTTTAATCAAATTTTAGGAGTTCAAATAATTGATTAGGAGCTTTTCAACACAATTATATTGCAAAACCTCAATTTTATACTTTTTACTCAGTTAAAATTTCAACGGGCCCATTGAAAGGCCCATTTACACCCGCTCGTCTGAAACCTCTACAAAAAGGACCGCAAAAAATGTTTTATTCAAATATTAGGAGTTCAAATAATTGATTAGGAGCTTTTCAACACAATTATAATGTGAAACCTCAATTTCTGTACTTTTTACTCAGTTAAAATACCAACGGGTCCATTGAAAGGCCCATTTCGACCCGCTCGTCCGAAACCTCTACAAAAAGGACTGCAAAATAAGTTTTGATCAAATTTTAGGAGTTCATGTAATTGATTAGGAGCTTTTCAACACAATTATATTGCAAAACCTCAATTTTGTACTTTTTTCTCAATTTAATTCCAACGGGTCCATTGAAAGGCCCATTTAGACCTGCTCGTCTGAAACCTCTACAAAAAGGACCGCAAAACAAGTTTTAATCAAATATTAGGAGTTCAAATAATTGATTAGGAGATTTTCAACACAATTATATTGCAAAACCTCAATTTATGTACTTTTTACTCAGTTAAAATTCTAACGGGTTCATTGAAAGGCCCATTTAGACCTGCTCGTCCGAGACGTATCAAAAAGGACCGCAGAACAAGTTTTAATCAAATTTTAGGAGTTCAAATAATTGATTAGGAGCTTTTAAACAAAATTATATTCCAAAACCTCAATTTTTGTACTTTTTACTCAATTTAATTCCAACGGGTCCATTGAAAGGCCCATTTAGACCTGCTCGTCCGAAACCTTTACAAAAAAAGGACTGCAAAATAGTTTTAATCAAATTTTAGGAGTTCAAATAATTGATTAGGAGCTTTTCAACACAATTATATTGCAAAAGCTCAATTTCTATACTTTTTACTCAGTTAAAATTCCAACGGGTCCATTGTAAGGCCTATTTAGACCTGCTCGTCCGAAACGTATCAAAAAGGACTGCAAAAAAACTTTTAATCAAATTTTAGGAGTTTATGTAATTGATTAGGAGCTTTTCAACACAATTATATTGCAAAACCTCAATTTTATACTTTTTACTCAGTTAAAATTTCAACGGGTCCATTGAAAGGCCCATTTAGACCCGCTCGTCCGAAACCTCTACAAAAAGGACCGCAAAAATGTTTTATTCAAATATTAGGAGTTCAAATAATTGATTAGGAGCTTTTCAACACATTTATATTGCAAAACCTCAATTTCTGTACTTTTTACTTGTAACCCCCTCGTCCCGGTCTGGCGGAATGACCGGTCCGAGTGGGCCACACGGGGAAAACCGAGTGAAAACCCCTAAGGATTCCCCCTCGGTTAGCAACCCTATTTTTTTTCATTTTAAAATCTTGTCTAAATGGATATTAAACCCTAAGTGATCATACAGCGGAACAACATATTCAAAACAATCGAACGAACTCGAACAATCATGTTATAGCCCAATTTTAAGCTTAAACTGCAGGCGGTATCGATACACCTAAGGGGTGTATCGATACCCCCCCTTGACTAGGTCAACTGGTCAAAGTCAACCCGTAGGGACCGTATCGATACACCCCAGGAGTGTATCGATACCATACCAACCGTATCGATACCCCTGCACAGCAAAAACCTCCAAACTCAGCAAAAACGATAAAGACTCGAATCTAAATGCAATTTAGGACCTTCCTAGACCTCAACAAGCATTCATACAACATTTACATACCACTTTAAAGCCATACAAGCACCCAACATGTACATACATCAAAGGAACATGCAATTGAACCAAAGATGACACTAAAACATCCAAAACTCATACTTCAACATTCAACATAAGGCAAACTCAAGGGCACTTAACCAACATTCAAGATAAGCAATTTAGGCATGGATTACAACTCAAACATGGCATCACAAGCCATACAAAAGCAGCAGACATGGAGTCTAAACATGCTCCTAGCAACCAACAACTATCCAACAAAACCATACATGTCCCTTTGCTCAAACTATTACATGTCTAACATTAAAAATCCATACTTGATGAACTCAAGCCAAAACCACACTTGGAGGCCCTCCACTTGCCCGAGCAACCCACGAACTAAGGATCTGCAATGTTGAACAAAGAGAGCGTAAGCAATGATGCTTAGTGAGGGTAAGCTCTAAAAACAAACCTCAACATTGCAGGGTCCGAGCACGATCTAGCCAAGGTAAAACACAACCATACCAAGGGTCCACAAGAGCCATGAAGTAAAGATGCATGAGCAATATACAATATAAATGCCATGATCACAAGCCCAACTTTACAATGCATGTAATCACATTTAACATTCAATTCATAGCTCATATGTCACAACACATTGATACACATATCAATCAACATTGGCACCTAGTTAAGACCCGAATACGCGGATAGACACGTTGGAACTCACATCCAACAACCACATTACCTCACGGTGGGATTTCACTCATCACCGGTCTCACGGAGGGGATTCCACTCATCCTCACGCCCCGTCGATGGGATTCCACTCATCACCGACTACATTTAAATACAATTTCCGGGCGAACCCGTACTCCTCCTTGGTGACTCAACGCCACCAAGGCCACGCGCGACTTTTGACTCATGTGTACACACTAACATCCTAGTGATCGATCATTTGTATTCAAGTATACTAGTGCCAACATTTACTCATTTCTCATTACTCATTTCAATCAATCTCGTGCTTAGCACGTACTCACCAACAACCATCATCATGCATGTCTCAAGCATCACAAGTCATATTTCAACCCACATGTATAATACAATATACACAAGCATTCATACCACATTTCATACGAGACATACACAACCGTATAATGAGTTCATCCAATGGCTCTAGATCAAGCTTAGGATTAGGCTACCACCCTAATCCTAACTCTAGGTGGGTCTACCAAGCCCAACCTAGTCCATATACTCGAACCAACTATTTTTAAATCATTTAAAGCAATTAACCACTCACCTAAGCTTCCAAGCTCCAAGACCAAGCAAGCAATCACCTTCAATTTCCCGGATTCGATCCCAAAGCCTCTTCCACGTTTCCTCTTGCTTCTAGTCAAACAAAACACATACATTACTTCTCAACCCAATTCTAATTCAACCATCAATCTACTTTGCAAATCACAACCCAATTTCCTCAAATTCCCCAAACCACATAACATCTCAAAAACCCAATTTTCGGACTTCAACAACCATTGGCCGAAATACCCATTTCCAAGCACCCAAATGACTTCCAAAACATCCCAAATCACCCTCCTAACATAGGTAGACCATCAGCCCTTCAATTCCAACACTAAACCTCTCAAAAACCCAATTTTTCATACTTTAAAATTTGCCCTAAGGACCCACTACGAAATTTCATCCAAAATCAACCAAATTAATATATGTTGTATATTTCATTATGATTAAACATAACCCCAAAACAATTTCTCAAAACAAATTGAAAAACCCCATCAAAAACCCAAATTTCCATATGAACCCTAATTCCCAAAACTCAATATTTTTGAAATCTAAAACAATAGATAAGTAGAGGATAGAGAGGAGGTTAAGAAAATATGTTTACCTCTTAATTTGATGTTGAAATCGATTAGCAAAGTCAATGGAATAGTAACTAGGGTTTTAGGAGAGTTTGAAAATGGGGGAGAGGATTTTGAAATTGGGAAAGGGAAAATGAGGAGGAAGATGACAACTTTTCCATAAAAGTTGTATTGCTTTATTTAAAATGTGGGTAAATCACAACTTTGGTCCCTCCCTCTTTATTAAGATTCAAATAGGTCATTATTCAAAGTTGGTTTATTTTAATTAGATTTTATTTGACTCGAACGACAACCCGACTAACTCCTAGGCCCAAGACACGGGTGTTACAACTCTCTCCCACTTAAGGAATTTCATCCCCGAAATTACTTGGTGGAAACAAATACGGAAACTGCTCAACCATATCTACTTTCCTCTCCCACGTGGCCTCTTCCACGCCTCTATGTCTCCACAACACCTTGACCAACTCTATGGTCTTGCCGCGCAACACCTTACTATCAGAAGCAAGTATCTCAACAGGTTCTTCATTATAGGACAAATCCGGATTTAACTCTATCTCCTCAACAGGCATCACATGAGAAGGATCTGATCTATATCTCCTAAGCATAGACACATGAAAGACATCATGGATCTTCTCTAACTCCGAAGGTAACCTCAAGCGATAAGCTACAGGCCCAATCCGCTCAACTATCTCATACGGACCAATGAACCTCGGACTCAACTTGCCCTTTCGGCCAAATCTCATCACCTTCTTCCATGGAGATACTTTCAGAAACACTTTCTCACCCACTGAGTACTCAATCTCTTTCCTTTTCAAATCTGCATAAGACTTCTGACGATCGGAAGCTGCTTTCAAACGGTCACAAATCAACTTCACTTTTTCTGTAGTTCCTTTAAGCAAGTCTGGCATAGGTAACAATCTCTGACCTGTCTCAGCCCAACAAATCGGAGTCCTACATCGTCTACCATACAAAGCCTCATAAGGTGCCATCTGGATGCTAGACTGATAGCTGTTGTTGTAAGCAAACTCAACCAACGGTAAGTGTTTCTCCCAAGAACCCTGAAAATCAATCACACAACAACGAAGCATATCCTCAAGAATCTGTATCACTCGCTCTGACTGCCCATCGGACTGCGGATGATAAGATGTGCTGAAATGCAAACGGCTACCCAAAGCACTATGTAAGCAACCCCAGAACCTCGAAGTAAATCTAGGATCCCTATTTGAAACAATGGACTTCGGAACTCCATGAAGTCTCACAATCTCACGGATGTACAAGTTTGCCAACTTGTCTAAGGAATCCGTAGTGTTCACTGCTAAGAAGTGAGCACACTTAGTGAACCTATCAACAATCACCCAAACGGAATTCTTCTTCGTAGGAGACAAAGGCAACCCCGATACAAAATCCATGGTGATCCTCTCCCATTTCCATTCCGGAATCTTCAAAGGCTGTAGCAAACCTGAAGGAACCTGATGTTCTGCCTTCACTCTCTGACAAACCATGCAACGACTCACATACTCGGCTACATCTCTCTTCAAACCAACCCAGAAGTAATCATTCTTCAAATCTCGGTACATCTTGGTACTACCCGGATGCATAGAAAGGGGACTCGAATGTGCTTCACTCAAAATATGACGTCTCAGCTCAACATCTTCCGGTACAACAATTCTATCTCTAAAGCACAACAAACTCTCACCACTGAAACTATACTCAGTCGGTCTTCCTTCGGCTATGTCCTGAACATGAGGAACTAGGCTCGCATCTTGCAACTGCTTCTCTCTAATCAACTGAATCAAAGAAGGCTTCACTTGCAACTCGGTGATCAAACCACCATCATCGGACACACTCAATCTAGCAAACATAGCTCTCAACACAACGGCCACTTTTCTACTCAAAGCATCAGCTACTATATTTACTTTACCCGGATGGTACTCAATGGTCAAATCATAATCTTTTAACAACTCTAGCCATCTCCTCTGTCTCAAGTTCAACTCTTTTTGTGTCATCAAGTATTTCAAGCTCTTGTGATCGGTGTAAACTATACAATTCTCACCATACAAATAGTGACGCCAAATTTTCAATGCAAACACCACTGCGGCTAGCTCTATGTCATGAGTAGGATAGTTCTTCTCATGAATCTTCAACTGTCTGGAAGCATAAGCAACAACTCTCCTATCTTGCATCAAGACACATCCTAAGCCTACGTAGGAAGCATCACTGTAAATCACAAACTCCTTACCAGAAACAGGTTGCACTAATACTGGAGCATTTGTCAAAGCTTCTTTCAATTTCTCAAAGGCCTTCTGTTTTGCATCTGACCATTCAAATTTGACTCCTTTTTGCAACAATTTAGTCAAAGGAGCAGCTACTCTAGAGAAACCATCAACAAATCTCCTATAGTAACCGGCTAATCCTAGGAAACTCCTAATCTCGGTCACGGACTTAGGTTGTTTCCACTCAACAATAGCCTCAATCTTCGACGGATCAACTCGGATACCTTCGGTCGAAACAACATGGCCAAGAAATACAACCTCTCGAATCCAGAACTCACATTTACTAAGCTTCGCATACAACTGGTTGCTCAACAATCTCTGTAAAACAAATCTCAAGTGCTCATCATGCTCTTCTTCTGTCTTCGAATACACAAGTATATCATCAATGAAGACAACCACAAAACGGTCTAGATAGTCCCTAAAAATTCTGTTCATCATGTCCATGAATGCTGCTGGTGCATTCGTGAGCCCAAATGGCATCACAAGAAACTCATAGTGACCATATCTAGTCCTAAAAGCTGTCTTCGGAACATCACACTCTTTCACTTTCAACTGATAGTACCCGGATCTCAGATCTATCTTCGAGAACACTGAAGCACCTCTCAACTGATCAAACAAATCATCTATACGAGGCAACGGATACTTGTTCTTCACAGTCAACTGATTCAACTGTCTATAGTCAATACACATGCGCATGCTACCATCTTTCTTTTTCACAAACAACACTGGAGCACCCCACGGAGAACTACTAGGCCTAATGAAACCACGGTCTAATAATTCTTGCAACTGACTCTTCAGTTCTTTCAACTCTTTCGGAGCCATGCGGTACGGAGCTATCGAAACTGGATTAGACCCTGAAACTGTCTCAATTACAAACTCAACATCTTTGTCAGGAGGCAAACCCGGCAACTCTTCGGGAAACACATCTGGAAAGTCACACACTGTCCTGATATCTTTCGGTCTAGCTTCACTCATATCCGGATTCATAACATAAGCTAAATAGGCCCCACATCCAGAGTCCATCAACCTATGGGCCTCTAAAGCTGACACCACATTAGACAAGAACTTAATGTTCTCGCCCACTACCACTACCTCGTAGTCATCAGAAAGCTTCAAAGAAATTCTCTTTGTCTCAAAATCCATACTAGCCCGGTGCTCAACCAACCAGTCCATACCCAAAATTATATCAAAACCGTAGAAAGGAAGTTCCATCATATCAACTGAAAACACATGACCCTGAATCTTCAGTGGACACCTCCTATACATACGTCTAACCACAACTATCTCACCAAAAGAACTAGTAACATGCATGCCTACATTTAAGATCTCAACAGGGATATCTAACTTCTGTGCATGTTCACTCAAAATGTAGGAATGCGTAGAACCCGAATCAACCAAAGAAAGCAAAGACATAGACTGTAACTCGAAATTACCTGCTATCACGTCGGTGTCGTTCCCGGCCTCTCTCTGAGCATAGACTCTCGCGGGTCCTCCCGCCTCTGGCTGCACAGCCACAACATGAGCAAGGTTCCTCTGAGCATCTACCCTAGGTGCATCAGCCCTAGGCTGGAAGTAGCCACGACGGCGCCCACGGCCTCTCTGAAAATCATTAGCTCTCGCAGGAGCCTGAGCAATGTTCGGTGCCTGAGCCGCATGATGCGGACAATCCCTCCTAAAGTGGTCCCTCGAACCACAGTTCCAACAAGCATGGAAGTTGCCCCAACACTCACCAGCATGCTGTCTCCCACAACGGGTACACTCGGGCAACCGCCCTCCTCCTCTATAGCCCTGATGGCCCCTACCATGGTGGCCACCGCCACGTCTATGGTCAAACTGATGTCCGCCACCTCTGTGCCTTTTGGCATCTCTACCATCAAAGTTGTTGTGCCTCTTACCAGAACTAGATCCCCCAGAACGCTTGGCCAGCCCCAAGCTGTGCTCAATGTCCTTGGCTCTAGCAACCAAGACATCAAAGTCAGAATAATCAGAATCCAAGGTATACCTCTTAACTTCCTCATGAAGTCCGTATCTGAAACGATCACATCGAGCCCTCTCAGTAAGTACTAACTCCGGAGCATACTGACTCAGACGAACGAAACGAATCTCATAATCAGTCACAGAAGTATCTCCCTGTGTGAGAGCCATGAACTCTCTCTTCTTCTCATCTAGGTACCTCGGTCCCAAGTACCTCTTCCGGAAAGCAGACTCAAAGAACTCCCAATCAACCTCTGCCTCTGGAACCCCGGTAGTAATGGTGACCCACCAGGTGTAGGCATCACCCTGAAGCAACGAGATCACACAACCCAACCTACGTGCGCCCGCACAACCCATCTGAGCCAAGATACGAACTGTCTTCTCCAACCATAACTCCGACCTCTCCGGAGTAGATCCTCTAAACTCCTCGGCCCCTAAGCTACGGAGCCTCTCCAAAGGTAGACTAGCATCATCACACCTAGGCTGAGCTGCAGCCTGAGCTCCCGCAACTACGGCCTGGAATGCTCCCGCTATTGCTTGCACAAGCGGAGTCATGTCAATTCCAGCTGGACCTTGGCCACCTTGGCCACCTTGTGGTCCATTACCTCCGGCTCCATCCTCGCCCCCAACTCCAGGTGGAGGAGGTGGTGGTGGTGGAGGTGGTGGAGGAGCGCCAACTCCCGCGACCACCGGCCCTTCAAGGTGAGCCTCCACACCAACTGCCGGCTCAACATGAGCCGCAACTCGTGGTTCCTGACGAACCAACCTCGATCTACCTCTCGGTCTAGACATCACTCTCACAGATATCAACTACAACCACAACAACAAAACATACAAGTTGGGTTAGCAAGGCAAGGCTTCCAAGTGTTCAAGTATGTTCCCTCACTTAAAAATCATTTTTTTCCAATGTAATAGCAGCAATGGGACCCACACACACATGCTTTAAAATAAAACAATCAGCATACTTGTCACACAAGCAATCATTCTTGCAAAACAAGCAAACACCGTGCAATTCAATTTAAAAACTTAAACTTACCTCACTTACCTGCCCAAGGTCTCGGTAACCTTAGGCTCTGATACCAACAAGTGTAACCCCCTCGTCCCGGTCTGGCGGAATGACCGGTCTGAGTGGGCCACACGGGGAAAACTGAGTGAAAACCCCTAAGGATTCCCCCTCGGTTAGCAACCCTATTTTTTTCATTTTAAAATCTTCTCTAAATGGATATTAAACCCTAAGTGATCATACAACGGAACAACATATTCAAAACAATCGGACGAACTCAAACAATCATGTTATAGCCCAATTTTAAGCTTAAACTGCAGGCGGTATCGATACACCTAAGGGGTGTATCGATACCCCCCCTTGACTAGGTCAACTGGTCAAAGTCAACCCGTAGGGACCGTATCGATACACCCCAAGAGTGTATCGATACCCTCCCCAACGGTTGACTTCCCACGGTCAACATTAAGATGACGGTATCGATACCCCAGAGGCCGGTATCGATACCGAACTGGACAGTAGCTCCAGTGACAAAAATAGTATCGATACACCTCTCAAGTGTATCGATACACGAGGCCTGAACAAGAAGGTGGTATCGATACCATACCAACCGTATCGATACCCCTGCACAGCAAAAACCTCCAAACTCAGCAAAAACGATAAAGACTCGAATCTAAATGCAATTTAGGACCTTCCTAGACCTCAACAAGCATTCATACAACATTTACATGCCACTTTAAAGCCATACAAGCACCCAACATGTACATACATCAAAGGAACATGCAATTGAACCAAAGATGACACTTAAACATCCAAAACTCATACTTCAACATTCAACATAAGGCAAACTCAAGGGCACTTAACCAACATTCAAGATAAGCAATTTAGGCATGGATTACAACTCAAACATGGCATCACAAGCCATACAAAAGCAACATACATGGAGTCTAAACATGCTCCTAGAAACCAACAACTATCCAACAAAACCATACATGTCCCATTGCTCAAACTATTACATGTCTAACATTAAAAATCCATACTTGATGAACTAAAGCCAAAACCACACTTGGAGGCCCTCCACTTGCCCGAGCAACCCACGAACTAAGGATCTGCAATGTTGAACAAAGAGAGCGTAAGCAATGATGCTTAGTGAGGGTAAGCTCTAAAAACAAACCTCAACATTGCAGGGTCCGAGCACGATCTAGCCAAGGTAAAACACAACCATACCAAGGGTCCACAAGAGCCATGAAGTAAAGATGCATGAGCAATATACAATATAAATGCCATGATCACAAGCCCAACTTTACAATGCATGTAATCACATTTAACATTCAATTCATAGCTCATATGTCACAACACATTGATACACATATCAATCAACATTGGCACCTAGTTAAGACCCGAATACGCGGATAGACACGTTGGAACTCACATCCAACAACCACATTACCTCACAGTGGGATTTCACTCATCACCGGTCTCGCGGAGGGGATTCCACTCATCCTCACACCCCGTCGATGAGATTCCACTCATCACCGACTACATTTAAATACAATTTCCGGGCGAACCCGTACTCCTCCTTGGTGACTCAACGCCACCAAGGCCACGCGCGACTTTTGACTCATGTGTACACACTAACATCCTAATGATCGATCATTTGTATTCAAGTATACTAGTGCCAACATTTACTCATTTCTCATTACTCATTTCAATCAATCTCGTGCTTAGCACGTACTCACCAACAACCATCATCATGCATGTCTCAAGCATCACAAGTCATATTTCAACCCACATGTATAATACAATATACACAAGCATTCATACCATATTTCATACGAGACATACACAACCGTATAATGAGTTCATCCAATGGCTCTAGATCAAGCTTAGGATTAGGCTACCACCCTAATCCTAACTCTAGGTGGGTCTACCAAGCCCAACCTAGTCCATATACTCGAACCAACTACTTTTAAATCATTTAAAGCAATTAACCACTCACCTAAGCTTCCAAGCTCCAAGACCAAGCAAGCAATCACCTTCAATTTCCCGGATTCGATCCCAAAGCCTCTTCCACGTTTCCTCTTGCTTCTAGTCAAACAAAACACATACATTACTTCTCAACCCAATGCTAATTCAACCATCAATCTACTTTGCAAATCACAACCCAATTTCCTCAAATTCCCCAAACCACATAACATCTCAAAAAACCAATTTTCGGACTTCAACAACCATTGGCTGAAATACCCATTTCCAAGCACCCAAATGACTTCCAAAACATCCCAAATCACCCTCCTAACATAGGTAGACCATCAGCCCTTCAATTCCAACACTAAACCTCTCAAAAACCCAATTTTTCATACTTTAAAATTTGCCCTAAGGACCCACTACGAAATTTCATCCAAAATCAACCAAATTAATATATGTTGTATATTTCATTATGATTAAACATAACCCCAAAACAATTTCTCAAAACAAATTGAAAAACCCCATCAAAAACCCAAATTTCCATACGAACCCTAATTCCCAAAACTCAATATTTTTGAAATTTAAAACAATAGATAAGTAGAGGATAGAGAGGAGGTTAAGAAAATATGTTTACCTCTTAATTTGATGTTGAAATCGATTAGCAAAGTTAATGGAATAGTAACTAGGGTTTTAGGAGAGTTTGAAAATGGGGGAGAGGGTTTTGAAATTGGGAAAGGGAAAATGAGGAGGAAGATGACAACTTTTCCATAAAAGTTGTCTTGCTTTATTTAAAATGTGGGTAAATCACAACTTTGGTCCCTCCCTCTTTATTAAGATTCAAATAGGTCATTATTCAAAGTTGGTTTATTTTAATTAGATTTTATTTGACTCGAACGACAACCCGGCTAACTCCTAGGCCCAAGACACGGGTGTTACAACTCTCTCCCACTTAAGGAATTTCATCCCCGAAATTACCTGGTGGAAACAAATATGGAAACTGCTCAACCATATCTACTTTCCTCTCCCACGTGGCCTCTTCCACGCCTCTATCTCTCCACAACACCTTGACCAACTCTATGGTCTTGCCGCGCAACACCTTACTATTAGAAGCAAGTATCTCAACGGGTTCTTCATTGTAGGACAAATCCGGATTTAACTCTATCTCCTCAACAGGCATCACATGAGAAGGATCTGATCTATATCTCCTAAGCATAGACACAAGAAAGACAACATGGATCTTCTCTAACTCCGAAGGTAACCTCAAGCGATAAGCTACAGGCCCAATCCGCTCAACTATCTCATACGGACCAATGAACCTCGGACTCAACTTGCCCTTCCGGCCAAATCTCATCACCTTCTTCCACGGAGATACTTTCAGAAACACTTTCTCACCCACTGAGTACTCAATCTCTTTCCTTTTCAAATCTGCATAAGACTTCTGACGATCGGAAGCTGCTTTCAAACGGTCACAAATCAACTTCACTTTTTCTGTAGTTCCTTTAAGCAAGTCTGGCATAGGTAACAATCTCTGACCTGTCTCAGCCCAACAAATCGGAGTCCTACATCGTCTACCATACAAAGCCTCATAAGGTGCCATCTGGATGCTAGACTGATAGTTGTTGTTGTAAGAAAACTCAACCAACGGTAAGTGTTTCTCCCAAGAACCATGAAAATCAATCACACAACAACGAAGCATATCCTCAAGAATCTGTATCACTCGCTCTGTCTGCCCATCGGACTGCGGATGATAAGATGTGCTGAAATGCAAACGGCTACCCAAAGCACTATGTAAGCAACCCCAGAACCTCGAAGTAAATCTAGGATCCCTATCTGAAACAATGGACTTCGTAACTCCATGAAGTATCACAATCTCACGGATGTACAAGTTTGCCAACTTGTCTAAGGAATCCGTAGTGTTCACTGCTAAGAAGTGAGCACACTTAGTGAACGATTGCAAAATAGTTTTAATCAAATTTTAGGAGTTCAAATAATTGATTAGGAACTTTTCAACACAATTATATTGAAAAACCTCAATTTTATACTTTTTACTCAGTTAAAATTTCAACGGGCCCATTGAAAGGCCCATTTAGACCTGCTCGTCCGAAACCTCTACAAAAAGGTTCGCAAAAATGTTTTATTCAAATATTAGGAGTTCAAATAATTGATTAGGAGCTTTTCAACACAATTATATTGCAAAACCTCAATTTCTGTACTTTTTTACTCAGTCAAAATTCCAACGGGTCCATTGCATGGCCCATTTAGACCTGCTCGTCCGAAACCTCTACAAAAAGGACCGCAAAAAATGTTTTATTCAAATATAAGGAGTTCAAATAATTGATTAGGAGCTTTTCAACACAATTATAATGCGAAACCTCAATTTCTGTACTTTTTACTCAGTTAAAATACCAACGGGTCCATTGAAAGGCCCATTTCGACCCGCTCGTCCGAAACCTCTACAAAAGGACTGCAAAATAAGTTTTAATCAAATTTTAGGAGTTCATGTAATTGATTAGGAGCTTTTGAACACAATTATATTGCAAAACCTCAATTTTTGTACTTTTTACTCAATTTAATTCCAACGGGTCCATTGAAAGGCCCATTTAGACATGCTCATCCGAAACCTCTACAAAAAACGACCGCGAAACAAGTTTTAATCAAATTTTAGGAGTTCAAATAATTGATTAGGAGCTTTTCAACACAATTATATTGCAAAAGCTAAATTTCTGTACTTTTTACTCAGTTAAAATTCCAACCGGTCCATTGTAAGGCCTATTTAGACATGCTCGTCCGAAACGTATCAAAAAGGACTGCAAAAAAAGTTTTCATCAAATTTTAGGAGCTTATGTAATTGATTAGGAGCTTTTCAACACAATTATATTGCAAAACCTCTACAAAAAGGACCACAAAAATGTTTTATTCAAATATTAGGAGTTCAAATAATTGATTAGGAGCTTTTCAACACAATTATATTGCGAAACCTCAATTTCTGTACTTTTTACTCAGTTAAAATATCAACGGGCCCATTAAAAGGTCCATTTCGACCCGCTCGTCCGAAATCTCTACAAAAAGGACTACAAAATAAGTTTTAATCAAATTTTAGGAGTTTATGTAATTGATTAGGAGCTTTTCAACACAATTATATTGCAAAACCTCAATTTTTGTACTTTTTACTCAGATAAAATTCCAACGGGTCCATTGAAAGGCCCATTTAGACCTGCTCGTCCGAAACCTCTACAAAAAAGGACCGCAAAACAAGTTTTAATCAAATTTTACGAGTTCAAATAATTGATTAGGAGATTTTAAACAAAATTATATTGCAAAACCTCAATTTTTGTACTTTTTACTCAGTAAAAATACCAACGGGTCAATTGAAAGGCCCATTTCGACTCGCTCGTACGAAACCTCTACAAAAAGGACTGCAAAATAAGTTTTAATCAAATTTTAGGAGTTCATGTAATTGATTAGGAGCTTTTCAACACAATTATATTGCAAAACCTCAATTTCTGTACGTTTTACTAAGTGAAAATTCCAACGGGTCCATTGTAAGGCCCATTTAGACCTCCTCGTCCGAAACGTATCAAAAAGGACTGCAAAAAAAAGTTTTAATCAAATTTTAGGAGTTTATGTAATTGATTAGGAGCTTTTCAACACAATTATATTGCAAAACCTCAATTTTATACTTTTTACTCAGTTAAAATTTCAACGGGTCCATTGAAAGGCCCATTTAGACCCGCTCGTCCGAAACCTCTACAAAAAGGACCGCAAAAATGTTTTATTCAAATATTAGGAGCTCAAATAATTGATTAGGAGCTTTTCAACACATTTATATTGCAAAACCTCAATTTATGTACTTTTTACTCAGTTAAAATTCTAACGGGTCCATTGAAATGCCCATTTAGACCTGCTCGTCCGAAACCTCTACAAAAAAGGACCGCAAAACAAGTTTTAATCAAATTTTAGGAGTTCAAATAATTGATTAGGAGATTTTAAACAAAATTATATTGCAAAAACTCAATTTCTGTACTTTTTACTCAGTTAAAATTCCAACGGGTCCATTGAATGGCCCATTTAGACCTGCTCGTCCGAAACCTCTACAAAAAGGACCACAAAAAATGTTTTATTCAAATATTAGGAGTTCAAATAAATGATTAGGAGCTTTTCAACACAATTATAATGCGAAACCTCAATTTCTGTACTTTTTACTCAGTTAAAATACCAACGGGTCCATTGAAAGGCCCATTTCGACTCGCTCGTCCGAAACCTCTACAAAAAGGACTGCAAAATAAGTTTTAATCAAATTTTAGGAGTTCATGTAATTGATTAGGAGCTTTTCAACACAATTATATTGCAAAACCTCAATTTTTGTACTTTTTACTCAGATAAAATTCCAACGGGTCCATTGAAAGGCCCATTTAGACCTGCTCGTCTGAAACCTCTACAAAAAAGGACCGCAAAACAAGTTTTAATCAAATTTTAGGTGTTCAAATAATTGATTAGGAGCTTTTCAACACAATTATATTGCAAAAGCTCAATTTCTGTACTTTTTACTCAGTTAAAATTCCAACGGGTCCATTGTAAGGCCCATTTAGACCTGCTCGTCCGAAACGTATCAAAAAGGACTGCAAAAAAAAGTTTTAATCAAATTTTAGGAGTTTATGTAATTGATTAGGAGCTTTTCAACACAATTATATTGAAAAACCTCAATTTTATACTTTTTACTCAGTTAAAATTTCAACGGGTCCATTGAAAGGCCCATATAGACCCGCTCGTCCGAAACCTCTACAAAAGGACCGCAAAAATGTTTTATTCAAATAATAGGAGTTCAAATAATTAATTAGGAGCTTTTCAACACATTTATATTGCAAAACCTCAATTTCTGTACTTTTTACTCAGTTAAAATTCTAACGGGTCCATTGAAAGGCCCATTTAGATCTGCTCGTCCGAAACCTCGACAAAAAGGACTGCAAAATAGTTTTAATCAAATTTTAGGAGTTCAAATAATTGATTAGGAACTTTTCAACACAATTATATTGAAAAACCTCAATTTTATACTTTTTACTCATTTAAAATTCAAACGGGCCTATTGAAAGGCCCATTTAGACCTGCTCGTCCGAAACCTCTACAAAAAGGTTCGCAAAAATGTTTTATTCAAATATTAGGAGTTCAAATAATTGATTAGGAGCTTTTCAACACAATTATATTGCAAAACCTCAATTTCTGTACTTTTTACTCAGTTAAAATTCCAACAGGTCCATTGAATGGCCCATTTAGACCTGCTCGTCCGAAACCTCTACAAAAAGGACCGCAAAAAATGTTTTATTCAAATATTAGGAGTTCAAATAATTTATTAGGAGCTTTTCAACACAATTATAATGTGAAACCTCAATTTCTATACTTTTTACTCAGTTAAAATACCAACGGGTCCATTGAAAGGCACATTTCGACCCGCTCGTCCGAAACCTCTACAAAAAGGACTGCAAAATAAGTTTTGATCAAATTTTAGGAGTTCTTGTAATTGATTAGGAGCTTTTCAACACAATTATATTGCAAAACCTCAATTTTTGTACTTTTTACTCAATTTAATTCCAACGGGTCCATTGAAAGGTCTATTTAGACCTGCTCGTCCGAAACCTCTACAAAAAAGGACCGCAAAACAAGTTTTAATCAAATTTTAGGAGTTCAAATAATTGATTAGGAGCTTTTCAACACAATTATATTGCAAAAGCTCAATTTTTGTACTTTTTACTCAGTTAAAATTCCAGCGGGTCCATTGTAAGGCCCATTTAGACCTGCTCGTCCGAAACGTATCAAAAAGGACTGCAAAAAAAGTTTTTGTAACCCTCTCGTCCCGGTCTGGCCGGATGACCGGTCCGAGTGAGCCACACGGGGAAAACCGAAGCGAAACCCGTTAAGGTTCCCCCTCGGTTAGCAACCCTATATTTTTTTTTCATTTTAATCTTGTCTAGAGGAGTATTAAATCCTAAGTGATCAAACAGCGGAACAACATACACAAGACAATCAAGCGAACCCAAAACAACATTTAACAGCCCAATCTTAAACTTAAACTGTATGCGGTATCGATACTCCTAAGGAGTGTATCGATACGCCTTGGCTAGGTCAACTGGTCGGAGTCAACCCATGGAGACCGTATCGATAAGCCCAAAGAGTGTATCGATACTCTCCCCAACGGTCAACTTCTTGCGATCAACGCTAAGAAGACCGTATCGATACGCTAGAGGCCCGTTTCGATACCAAAATCGACAGTGGCTCCAGTGACCAAAAAGGTATCGATACGCCCCCTCGCGTATCGAAACGCGAGGCTTGAAACAAGAAGGCCGTATCGATACGGGTCCAATCGTATCGATACCCCTGCTACGAACTTACCAGTTTTAGCTGATTTAAGGCACAAGGGTGCCCCTAAATCCCTCTAAAACCTCAACCAACACACTAGCATCATTCCTAAGGCAAACCAACATAACAAACATGCTTGAAAACTTAAAGCCAAGAGGCACGATTCAAGACAAGGAGGTGCACAAACCATTTAAGCAACTTAAGCATTCAAGCATAAAACAAGGCATCCATACATGGCATTCCAACAAAGGCAATTTAGCATTTAAGGTCATCCATGAAAGCTCAAAGGCCCGAATGGCACAAGATAACACATAGGAGGTTTGCACCCACAACAAGGCAACCTAAACATCTAAAGACATGCCACCACACACAAGCATACATCATAGCATATCATGCTTTACAATCCAAAGCCAAAACAAATCATCAACATACATGAGTCATACATAGCTCATACAAAAACCCTTGCCACATTGCTAACTAATACAAAATTAATCACCGTACTTGAGCCACAAACTTGGAAAGCCCTTCTTGCCTTGCTCCAAGCTAGCACCACGCTAATGATCTGCATTGTTGAACATTGAGAGCGTAAGCTATAAGCTTAGTGAGGGTGCTCTAAGACGAAAAACATCAACAATGCAGGGTTCAAGCATGTAAATCCTAATCTCACATACATCAAACATTGGCATATAATCAAGTAGACCTAGCTAGTCTTTCGAGTGGCATAATATGGCATCTTACATCATACTAAGCACCAAGCATCAATATCAACGATCATATATCAACATCTTATATCACCATTATATGAACAAGTTCAATTTGCCACTTTCAATTACCCGGATGTGCGGATTTAAACCTCAACAACACTTTACCTCGGTGGGATTACACTCATCACCGGACCTTGCATGTGCAGGATTCCACTCATCGCCACATGCCCTACGGATGGGATTCCACTCATCATCCCGTAGAAATAAATAAAAGCTTCCGGTGGAATATTACATCACCGTACTCCTCCTTGATGACTTAACACCATCAAGGCCACGTACGTTTTGACTCAATTCGTGTGCACACTAATCCTAATGATCGATCATTTACAACCGGTAATTTATTTAGTGCCAATTTTCATTATCACGTCACATATCATCAACCACAACATATGCTCATCACATATATACATTTCGTGATATACATGCATCAATTTAACCACAATTCACAAGAGCATAGATAGGCAAATACGCAATAGCACTTAATGAAATCAATGGCTAGAATTAACAACTTGAAATAAAGAAATGGCCTACCAAGCACACTTCACACACACACACTATACATACTCGAATCAAACTTTAAAACAAGTTTGAAACCACTCACCGCCCTTCCTTAGCAACCAAGCGAAACTCCTACGAACCCGGATTCGGTCCCAAAGCTCCTTCGACGACTCCTCTTGCTTCTAGTCAACCAAAAACGCAACCAAAAACCACAATCAATGCTAACATTCGATCAATACCCAACTTTAGAGCTTAAACTAACTTCATCCACATTTTCCAATCAAATAAATCCCCAAATGTATCAAATTCGTACTCCCTCAAACCTTGGCTGAAAACTCCACTTTCAAACATCCAAAAGACTCTCAAATGATCCCAAAACACCCTCCTAACATATATAAACCAACAGCCCTTCAATTTCAACCTTAAACCTCCCAAAAACCCAAGTTTTGACATCCCAAAAATGGCTCCAAGAACCCATTTCGGGTTTTCAATAAAATCCACTCATTTTGACATATAATATATATCTTGATGTGATTAAAACAAAACTTAACTCATTATTTCAAAACAAGGTGAAAATCACCATAAAAACCCAAACTTTAAATCAAACCCTAAATTTCAAAATCTCATATTTTTAAAATCTACAACCATAGATAGATAAAGGATGAAGAGGAGAGTGAGAAAATGATTTTACCTTTCAAAAACACCTTGAAATGAAGTTGAAAGCCAATGGAATAGTGTTTTTAGTTTGGGAGGGTTTTGAAAAGGGTTTGGGGTGTTCTAACGTTAGAAAGGGTTTGGGGGAGAAGATGACAACTTAAATTTTAAAGTTGTCTTGCTTTTTAAAAACTTTTGGGTTAAACTACAACATTGGTTCCTCCCCTGTTTACTAAAGCTCAATTAGATCCAAATTAAGGTTGAATTGATTTTAATTAAATTTTACCGACTCGAACCGTAACCCCACTAACTCCTAACCCCAAAACACGGACGTTACAACTCTCTCCCACTTAAGGAATTTCGTCCCCGAAATTACCTGACTGAAAGAGATACGGAAACTGCTTTTCCATATCCTCCTTCCTCTCCCAAGTGGCCTCGTCCACACCTCGACGTTGCCACCGCACCTTTACTAACTCAATCGATCTACCCCTCAACACCTTACTGTCAGAAGCTAAGATCTCAACGGGCTCTTCTTCATAAGTCAAATCCGGATTCAATTCAATCTCTTCTACGGGCATAACATGTGATCGATCGGACCTATACTTACGAAGCATCGAAACATGGAACACATCGTGTATCTTCTCTAGCTCGGATGGAAAACGCAAATGATAAGCAACCGGACCAACCCTCTTCACAATCTCATACGGTCCTATGTACCTCGGACTCAACTTCCCCTTTCGGCCAAATCTCATCACGTTCTTCCACGAAGACACTTTCAAGAACACTTTCTCACCCACTGAGAACTCAACCTCCTTCCTCTTCAAATCGGCATAGGACTTCTGCCTATTCGAAGCAGCCTTCAAACGATCACAAATCAATTTTACCTTGTCAGTTGTCCCCTTGAGCAAATCTGGCATAGGTAACAATTTATGTCCTACCTCGGCCCAACACACTGGAGTTCTACACTTTCGGCCATACAAGGCCTCATACGGAGCCATCTGAATGCTCGACTGAAAGCTATTATTGTACGCAAACTCTACTAGAGGCAAATGCTTCTACCAAGTACCCTGAAAGTCAATGATACAACATCGCAACATATCCTCTAAGATCTGAATAACTCTCTCTGACTGACCATCTGAATGAGGATGATAAGACGTGCTGAAGTTCAAACGGGTACCCAAAATCTAGAAGTAAACCGCGGATCTCTATCTGATACAATGGACTTCGGCACACCATGCAGTCTAACAATCTCACCAATATACAAATCGGCCAATCTATCTAAAGTGTAAGTAGTGTTGACTGCCAAGAAGTGAGCACACTTCGTAAAACGATCCACTATCACCCAAACTGAGTTCTTCTTCGTAGGAGTCAAAGGCAAACCTGAAACAAAATCCATGGTGATGTTCTCCCATTTCCATTCCAGAATTCTCAACGGCTGTAACAAACCTGAGGGAACCTGATGTTCCGCCTTCACTCTCTGACACACTAAGCACTTACTCACAAAGTCAGCTACATCTCTCTTCCAGGATGCATAGCAAACGGACTACTGTGGGCTTCGGTCAAGATCATACGTCTCAAGTCACTGTCCTCTGGCACAACTATTCTATCTTTGAAACACAAAACCCCACCAGTACCAAAAATGTAGTCTGAAGATCTACCCTCGACTATATCTTGCACGTAAGGTGCCAAAGATCTATCCAAGAACTGCTTCTCTCGAATCAACTGACCTAGAGTAGGTCTAACCTGAAGCACAGCTACCAAGCCACCATCTTCGGACAAACTCAATCTAGCAAACATGGCTCTCAAGTCCACGTCCATCTTCCTACTCAATGCATCGGCCACTACATTGGCCTTACCCAGATGGTACTCAATAGTAAGATCATAGTCTTTTAGCAACTCTAACCACCTACGCTGTCTGAGATTCAAATCTCGCTGAGTCATAACGTATTTCAAACTCTTGTGATCGGTGTACATTGTGCATCTCTCACCGTACAAATAGTGCCTCCAAATCTTCAGAGCAAACACAACTGCAGCAAACTCTATGTCATGGGTCGAATAGTTGCGCTCATGGGTCTTCAACTGTCTTGAGGCATAAGCCACTACTCCCTTGTCTGGCATAAGAACACATCCTAGCCACTACTCTGGCTAACTCTATGTCATGGGTCGGATAGTTGCGCTCGTACTTTTTACTCAATTTAATTCCAACGGGTCCATTGAAAGGCCCATTTAGACCTGCTCGTCCGAAACCTCTACAAAAAAGGACCGCAAAACAAGTTTTAATCAAATTTTAGGAGTTCAAATAATTGATTAGGAGCTTTTCAACACAATTATATTGCAAAAGCTCAATTTCTGTACTTTTTACTCAGTTAAAATTCCAACGGGTCCATTGAAAGGCCCATTTAGACCTGCTCGTCCGAAACGTATCAAAAAGGACTGCAAAAAAAGTTTTAATCAAATTTTAGGAGTTTATGTAATTGATTAGGAGCTTTTCAAAACAATTATATTGCAAAACCTTAATTTTATAATTTTTACTCAGTTAAAATTTCAACGGGTCCATTGAAAGGCCCAATTAGACCCGCTCGTCCGAAACCTCTACAAAAAGGACCGCAAAAATATTTTATTCAAATATTAGGAGTTCAAATAATTGATTAGGAGCTTTTCAACACATTTATATTGCAAAACCTCCATTTCTGTACTTTTTACTCAGTTAAAATTCTAACGGGTCCATTGAAAGGCCCATTTAGACCTGCTCGTCCGAAACCTCGACAAAAAGGACTGCAAAATAGTTTTAATCAAATTTTAGGAGTTCAAATAATTGATTAGGAACTTTTCAACACAATTATATTGAAAAACCTCAATTTTATACTTTTTACTCAGTTAAAATTCAAACGGGCCCATTGAAAGACCCATTTAGACCTGCTCGTTCGAAACCTCTACAAAAAGGTTCGCAAAAATGTTTTATTCAAATATTAGGAGTTCAAATAATTGATTAGGAGCTTTTCAACACAATTATATTGCAAAACCTCAATTTTTGTACCTTTTACTTAGTTAAAATTCCAACGGGTCCATTGAAAGGCCCATTTAGACCTGCTCGTCCGAAACCTCTACAAAAAGAACCGCAAAAAATGTTTTATTCAAATATTAGGAGTTCAAATAATTCATTATGAGCTTTTCAACACAATTATAATGTGAAACCTCAATTTCTGTACTTTTTACTCAGTTAAAATACAAACGGGTCCATTGAAAGGCCCATTTCGACACGCTCGTCCGAAACCTCTACAAAAAGGACTGCAAAATAAGTTTTAATCAAATTTTAGGAGTTCATGTAATTGATTAAGAGCTTTTCAACACAATTATATTGCAAAACCTCAATTTTTGTACTTTTTACTCAATTTAATTCAAACGGGTCCATTGAAAGGCCCATTTAGACCTGCTCGTCCGAAACCTCTACAAAAAAGGACCGCAAAACAAGTTTTAATCAAATTTTAGGAGTTCAAATAATTGATTAGGAGCTTTTCAACACAATTATATTGCAAAAGCTCAATTTCTGTACTTTTTACTCAGTTAAAATTCCAACTGGTCCATTGTAAGGCGCATTTAGACCTGCTCGTCCGAAACGTAACAAAAAGGACTGCAAAAAACGTTTTAATCAAATTTTAGGAGTTTATGTATTTGATTAGGAGCTTTTCAACACAATTATATTGCAAAACCTCAATTTTATACTTTTTACTCAGTTAAAATTTCAACGGGTCCATTGAAAGGCCCATTTAGACCCGCTCGTCTGAAATCTCTACAAAAAGGACAGCAAAAATGTTTTATTCAATTATTAGGAGTCAAATAATTGATTTGGAGCTTTTCAACACATTTATATTGCAAAACCTCAATTTATGTACTTTTTACTCAGTTAAAATTCTAACGGGTCCATTGAAAGGCCCATTTAGACCTGCTCGTCCGAAACCCCTACAAAAAAGGACCGCAAAACATGTTTTAATCAAATTTTAGGAGTTCAAATAATTGATTAGGAGCTTTTAAACAAGATTATATTGCAAAAGCTCAATTTTCTGTACTTTTTACTCAGTTAAAATTCCAACGGGTCCATTGTAAGGCCTATTTAGACCTGCTCGTCCGAAACGTATCAAAAAGGACTGCAAAAAAAGTTTTAATCAAATTTTAGGAGTTTATGTAATTGATTAGGAGCTTTTCAACACAATTATATTGAAAAACCTCAATTTTATACTTTTTACTCAGTTAAAATTTCAACGGATCCATTGAAAGGCCCATATAGACCCGCTCGTCCGAAACCTCTACAAAAGGATCGCAAAAATGTTTTAATCAAATTTGAGGAGTTCAAATAATTGATTAGGAACTTTTCAACACAATTATATTGAAAAACCTCAATTTTATACTTTTTACTCAGTTAAAATTCAAACGGGCCCATTGAAAGGCCCATTTAGACCTGCTCGTCCGAAACCTCTACAAAAAGGTTCACAAAAATGTTTTATTCAAATATTAGGAGTTCAAATAATTAATTAGGAGCTTTTCAACACAATTATATTGCAAAACCTCAATTTCTGTACTTTTTACTTAGTTAAAATTCCAACGGGTCCATTGAATGGCCCATTTAGACCTGCTCGTTTGAAACCTCTACAAAAAGGACCGCAAAAAATGTTTTATTCAAGTATTAGGAGTTCAAATAATTAATTAGGAGCTTTTCAACACAATTATAATGCGAAACCTCAATTTCTGTACTTTTTACTCAGTTAAAATACCAACAGGTCCATTGAAAGGCCCATTTCGACCCGCTCGTCCAAAACCTCTACAAAAGGACTACAAAATAAGTTTTAATCAAATTTTAGGAGTTCATGTAATTGATTAGGAGCTTTTCAACACAATTATATTTCAAAACCTCAATTTTTGTACTTTTTACTCAATTTATTTCCAACGGGTCCATTGAAAGGCCCATTTAGACCTGTTCGTCCGAAACCTCTACAAAAAAGGACCGCAAAACAAGTTTTAATCAAATTTTAGGAGTTCATGTAATTGATTAGGAGCTTTTCAACACAATTATATTGCAAAACCTCAATTTTTGTACTTTTTACTCTGATAAAATTCCAACGGGTCCATTGAAAGGCCCATTTAGACCTGCTCGTCCGAAACCTCTACAAAAAAGGACCGCAAAAAAAGTTTTAATCAAATTTTAGGAGTTCAAATAATTTATTAGGAACTTTTCAACACAATTATACTGAAAAACCTATATTTTATACTTTTTACTCATTTAAAATTCAAACGGGCCCATTGAAAGGCCCATTTAGACCTGCTCGTCTGAAACCTCTACAAAAAGGTTTGCAAAAATGTTTTATTCAAATATTAGGAGTTCAAATAACTGATTAGGAGCTTTTTAACACAATTATATTGCAAAACCTCAATTTCTGTACTTTTTACTCAGTTAAAATTCCAACGGGTCCATTGAAAGGCCCACTTAGACCTGCTCGTCCGAAACCTCTACAAAAAGGACCGCAAAAATGTTTTATTCAAATATTAGGAGTTCAAATAATTGATTAGGAGTTTTTCAACACAATTATATTGCGAAACCTCAATTTCTGTACTTTTTACTCAGTTAAAATACCAACGGGTCCATTAAAAGGCCCATTTAGACCTGCTCGTCCGAAACCTCTACAAAAAAGGACCGCAAAACTAGTTTTAATCAAATTTTAGGAGTTCAAATAATTGATTAGGAGCTTTTCAACACAATTGTATTGCAAAAGCTCAATTTCTGTACTTTTTACTCCGTTAAAATTCCAACGGGTCCATTGTAAGGGCCATTTAGACATGCTCGTCCGAAACGTATCAAAAAGGACTGCAAAAAAGTTTTAATCAAATTTTAGGAGTTTATGTAATTGATTAGGATCTTTTCAACACAATTATATTGCAAAACCTCAATTTTATACTTTTTACTCAGTTAAAATTTCAACGGGTCCACTGAAAGGCCCATTTAGACCCGCTCGTCTGAAACCTCTACAAAAAGGACCGCAAAAATGTTTTATTCAAATATTAGGAGTTCAAATAATTGATTAGGAGCTTTTCAATACATTTATACTGCAAAACCTCAATTTTTGTACTTTTTACTCAGTTAAAATTCTAACGGGTCCATTGAAAGGCCCATTTAGACCTGCTCGTTCGAAACCTCGACAAAAAGGACTGCAAAATAGTTTTAATCAAATTTTAGGAGTTCAAATAATTGATTAGGAACTTTTCAACACAATTATATTGAAAAACCTCAATTTTATACTTTTTACTCAGTTAAAATTCAAACGGGCCCATTGAAAGGCCCATTTAGACCTGCTCGTCCGAAACCTCTACAAAAAGGACCGCAAAAATGTTTTATTCAAATATTAGGAGTTGAAATAATTGATTAGGAGCTTTTCAATACATTTATACTGCAAAACCTCAATTTTTGTACTTTTTACTCAGTTAAAATTCTAACGGGTCCATTGAAAGGCCCATTTAGACCTGCTCGTCCGAAACCTCGACAAAAAGGACTGCAAAATAGTTTTAATCAAATTTTAGGAGTTGAAATAATTTATTAGGAACTTTTCAACACAATTATATTGAAAAACCTTAATTTTATACTTTTTACTCAGTTAAAATTCAAACGGGCCCATTGAAAGGCCCATTTAGACCTGCTCGTCCGAAACCTTTACAAAAAGGTTCGCAAAAATGTTTTATTCAAATATTAGGAGTTCAAATAATTGATTAGGAGCTTTTCAACACAATTATATTGAAAAATCTCAATTTATGTAATTTACTTAGTTAAAATTCCAACGGGTCCATTGAAAGGCCAATTTAGACCTGCTCGTCCGAAACCTATACAAAAATGACCGCAAAAATGTTTTATTCAAATATTAGGAGTTCAAATAATTGATTAGGAGCTTTTCAACACAATTATATTGCAAAACCTCAATTTATGTACTTTTTACTCAGTTAAAATTCCAACGGGTCCATTGAAAGGCCAATTTAGACCTGCTCGTCCGAAACCTCTACAAAAATGACCGCAAAAATGTTTTATTCAAATATTAGGAGTTCAAATAATTGATTAGGATCTTTTCAACACAATTATATTGCGAAACCTCAATTTCTGTACTTTTTACTCAGTTAAAATACCAACAGGTCCATTGAAAGGCCCATTTCGACCCACTCGTCCGAAACCTCTACAAAAAGGACTGCAAAATAAGTTTTAATCAAAATTTAGGAGTTCATGTAACTGATTAGGAGCTTTTCAACACAATTATATTGCAAAACCTCAATTTTTGTACTTTTTACTCAATTTAGTTCCAACGGGTCCATTGAAAGGCCCATTTAGACCTGCTCGTCCGAAACCTCTACAAAAAAGGACCGCAAAACAAGTTTTAATCAAATTTTAGGAGTTCAAATAATTGATTAGGAGCTTTTCAACACAATTATATTGCAAAAGCTAAATTTCTGTACTTTTTACTCAGTTAAAATTCCAACAGGTCCATTGTAAGGCCCATTTAGACCTGCTCGTCCGAAACGTATCAAAAAGGACTGCAAAAAAGGTTTGAATCAAATTTTAGGAGTTTATGTAATTGATTAGCAGCTTTTCAACACAATTATATTGCAAAACCTCAATTTTATACTTTTGACTCAGTTAAAATTTCAACGGGTCCATTGAAAGGCCCATTTAGACCCGCTCGTCCGAAACCTCTACAAAAAGGACCGAAAAAATGTTTTATTCAAATATTAGGAGTTAAAATAATTGATTAGGAGCTTTTCAACACAATTATATTGCAAAACCTCAATTTCTGTACTTTTTACTCAGTTAAAATTCCAACGGGTCCATTGAAAGGCCCATTTAGACATGCTCGTCCGAAACCTCTACAAAAAGGAACGCAAAAATGTTTTATTCAAATATTAGGAGTTCAAATAATTGATTAGGAGCTTTTAACCACAATTATAATGCGAAACCTCAATTTCTGTACGTTTTACTCAGGTAAAATACCAACGGGTCCATTGAAAGGCCCATTTCGACTCGCTCGTCCAAAACCTCTTCAAAAAGGACTGCAAAATAAGTTTTAATCAAATTTTAGGAGTTCATGTAATTGATTAGGAGCTTTTCAACACAATTATATTGCAAAACCTCAATTTTTGTACTTTTTACTCAATTTAATTCCAACGGGTCCATTGAAAGGCCCATTTAGACTTGCTCGTCCGAAACCTCTACAAAAAAGGACCGCAAAAAAAGTTTTAATCAAATTTTAGGAGTTCAAATAATTGATTAGGAGCTTTTCAACACAATTATATTACAAAAGCTAATTTTCTGTACTTTTTATTCAGTTAAAATTCAAACAGGTCCATTGTAAGGCTCATTTAGACCTGCTCGTCCGAAACGTATCAAAAAGGACTGCAAAAAAGGTTTGAATCAAATTTTAGGAGTTTATGTAATTGATTAGCAGCTTTTCAACACAATTATATTGCAAAATCTCAATTTTATACTTTTGACTCAGTTAAAATTTCAACGGGTCCATTGAAAGGCCCATTTAGACCCGCTCGTCCGAAACCTCTACAAAAAGGACCGAAAAAATGTTTTATTCAAATATTAGGAGTTAAAATAATTGATTAGAAGCTGTTCAACACAATTATATTACAAAACCTCAATTTCTGTACTTTTTACTTAGTTAAAATTCAAACGGGTCCATTGAAAGGCCCATTTAGACCCGCTCGTCCGTAACCTCTACAAAAAGGACCGCAAAAATGTTTTATTAAAATATTAGGAGTTCAAATAATTGATTAGGAGCTTTTCAACACATTTATATTGCAAAACCTCAATTTCTGTACTTTTTACTCAGTTAAAATTCCAACGGGTCCATCGAAAGGCCCATTTAGACCTGCTCGTCCGAAACCTCTACAAAAAGGACCGCAAAAAATGTTTTATTCAAATATTAGGAGTTCAAAAAATTGATTAGGAACTTTTCAACACAATTATATTGAAAACCTCAATTTTATACTTTTTACTCAGTTAAAATTCAAACATGCCCATTGAAAGCCCCATTTAGACCTGCTCGTCCGAAACCTCTACAAAAAGGTTCGCAAAAATGTTTTATTCAAATATTAGGAGTTAAAATAATTGATAAGGAGCTTTTCAACACAATTATATTACAAAACCTCAATTTCTGTACTTTTTACTCAGTTAAAATTTCAACGGGTCCATTGAAAGGCCCATTTAGACCCGCTCGTCCGAAACCTCTACAAAAAGGACCGCAAAAATGTTTTATTCAAATATTAGGAGTTGAAATAATTGATTAGGAGCTTTTCAACACATTTATACTGCAAAACCTCAATTTTGTACTTTTTACTCAGTTAAAATTCTAACGGGTCCATTGAAAGGCCCATTTAGACCTGCTCGTCTGAAACCTCGACAAAAAGGACTGCAAAATAGTTTTAATCAAATTTTAGGAGTTGAAATAATTTATTAGCAACTTTTCAACACAATTATATTGAAAAACCTCAATTTTATACTTTTTACTCAGTTAAAATTCAAACGGGCCCATTGAAAGGCCCATTTAGACCTGCTCGTCCGAAACCTTTACAAAAAGGTTCGCAAAAATGTTTTATTCAAATATTAGGAGTTCAAATAATTGATTAGGAGCTTTTCAACACAATTATATTGCAAAACCTCAATTTATGTACTTTTTACTTAGTTAAAATTCCAACGGTACCATTGAAAGGCCAATTTAGACCTGCTCGTCCGAAACCTCTACAAAAATGACCGCAAAAATGTTTTATTCAAATATTAGGAGTTCAAATAATTGATTAGGAGCTTTTCAACACAATTATATTGCAAAACCTCAATTTATGTACTTTTTACTCAGTTAAAATTCCAACGGGTCCATTGAAAGGCCAATTTAGACCTGCTCGTCCGAAACCTCTACAAAAATGACCGCAAAAATGTTTTATTCAAATATTAGGAGTTCAAATAATTGATTAGGATCTTTTCAACACAATTATATTGCGAAACCTCAATTTTCTGTAATTTTTACTCAGTTAAAATACCAACAGTTCCATTGAAAGGCCCATTTCGAACCACTCTCGTTCGAAACCTCTACAAAAAGGACTGCAAAATAAGTTTTAATCAAATTTTAGGAGTTCATGTAATTGATTAGGAGCTTTTCAACACAATTATATTGCAAAACCTCAATTTTTGTACTTTTTACTCAATTTAATTCCAACGTGTCTAATGAAAGGCCCATTTAGACCTGCTCGTCCGAAACCTCTACAAAAAAGGACCGCAAAACAAGTTTTAATCAAATTTTAGGAGTTCAAATAATTGATTAGGAGCTTTTCAACACAATTATATTGCAAAAGCTAAATTTCTGTACTTTTTACTCAGTTAAAATTCCAACGGGTCCATTGTAAGGCCCATTTAGACCTGCTCGTCCGAAACGTATCAAAAAGGACTGCAAAAAAGGTTTGAATCAAATTTTAGGAGTTTATGTAATTGATTAGCAGCTTTTCAACACAATTATATTGCAAAACCTCAATTTTATACTTTTGACTCAGTTAAAATTTCAACGGGTCCATTGAAAGGCCCATTTAGACCCGCTCGTCCGAAACCTCTACAAAAAGGACCGAAAAAATGTTTTATTCAAATATTAGGAGTTAAAATAATTGATTAGGAGCCTTTCAACACAATTATATTGCAAAACCTCAATTTCTGTACTTTTTACTCAGTTAAAATTCCAACGGGTCCATTGAAAGGCCCATTTAGACCTGCTCGTTCGAAACCTCTACAAAAAGGAACGCAAAAATGTTTTATTCAAATATTAGGAGTTCAAATAATTGATTAGGAGCTTTTCAACACAATTATAATGCGAAACCTCAATTTCTGTACTTTTTACTCAGGTAAAATACCAACGGGTCCATTGAACGGCCCATTTCGACTCGCTCGTCCAAAACCTCTTCAAAAAGGACTGCAAAATAAGTTTTAATCAAATTTTAGGAGTTCATGTAATTGGTTAGGAGCTTTTCAACACAATTATATTGCAAAACCTCAATTTTTGTACTTTTTACTCAAGTTAATTCCAACGGGTCCATTGAAAGGCCCATTTAGACTTGCTCGTCCGAAACCTCTAAAAAAAGGACCACAAAACAAGTTTTAATCAAATTTTAGGAGTTCAAATAATTGATTAGGAGCTTTTCAACACAATTATATTACAAAAGCTAAATTTCTGTACTTTTTACTCAGTTAAAATTCCAACGGGTCCATTGTAAGGCTCATTTAGACCTGCTCGTCCGAAACGTATCAAAAAGGACTGCAAAAAAGGTTTGAATCAAATTTTAGGAGTTTATGTAATTGATTAGCAGCTTTTCAACACAATTATATTGCAAAACCTCAATTTTATACTTTTGACTCAGTTAAAATTTCAACGGGTCCATTGAAAGGCCCATTTAGACCCGCTCGTCCGAAACCTCTACAAAAAGGACCGAAAAAATGTTTTATTCAAATATTATGAGTTAAAATAATTGATTAGGAGCTTTTCAACACAATTATATTGCAAAACCTCAATTTCTGTACTTTTTACTCAGTTAAAATTCCAACGGGTCCACTGAAAGGCCCATTTAGACCTGCTCGTCCGAAACCTCTACAAAAAGGAACGCAAAAATGTTTTATTCAAATATTAGGAGTTCAAATAATTGATTAGGAGCTTTTCAACACAATTATAATGCGAAACCTCAATTTCTGTACTTTTTACTCAGGTAAAATACAAACGGGTCCATTGAAAGGCCCATTTCGACTCGCTCGTCCAAAACCTCTTCAAAAAGGACTACAAAATAAGTTTTAATCAAATTTTAGGAGTTCATGTAATTGATTAGGAGCTTTTCAACATAATTATATTGCAAAACCTCAATTTTTGTACTTTTTACTCAATTTAATTCCAACGGGTCCATTGAAAGGCCCATTTAGACCAGCTCGTCCGAAACCTCTACAAAAAAGGACCGCAAAACAAGTTTTAATCAAATTTTAGGAGTTCAAATAATTGATTAGGATCTTTTCAACACAATTATATTGGAAAAGCTAATATTCTGTACTTTTTACTCAGTTAAAATTCCAACGGGTCCATTGTAAGGCTCATTTAGACCTGCTCGTCCGAAACGTATCAAAAAGGACTACAAAAAAGGTTTTAATCAAATTTTAGGAGTTTATGTAATTGATTAGGATCTTTTCAACACAATTATATTGCAAAACCTCAATTTTATACTTTTTACTCAGTTAAAATTTCAACGGGTCCATTGAAAGGCCCATTTAGACCTGCTCGTCCGAAACCTCTACAAAAAGGTTCGCAAAAATGTTTTATTCAAATATTAGGAGTTAAAATAATTGATTAGGAGCTTTTCAACACAATTATATTGCAAAACCTCAATTTCTGTACTTTTTACTCAGTTAAAATTCCAACGGGTCCATTGAAAGGCCCATTTAGACATGCTCGTCTGAAACCTCTACAAAAAGGGTCGCAAAAATGTTTTATTCAAATATTAGGAGTTCAAATAATTGATTAGGAGCTTTTCAACACAATTATAATGCGAAACCTCAATTTCTGTACTTTTTACTCAGTTAAAATACCAACGGGTCCATTGAAAGGCCCATTTCGACCCGCTCGTCCGAAACCTCTACAAAAAGGACTGCAAAATAAGTTTTAATCAAATTTTAGGAGTTCATGTAATTGATTAGGAGCTTTTCAACACAATTATATTGCAAAACCTCAATTTTTGTACTTTTTACTCAATTTAATTCCAACGGGTCAATTGAAAGGCATATTTAGACCTGCTCGTCCGAAACGTATCAAAAAGGACTGCAAAAAAGGTTTGAATCAAATTTTAGGATTTTATGTAATTGATTAGCAGCTTTTCAACACAATTATATTGCAAAACCTCAATTTTATACTTTTGACTCAGTTAAAATTTCAACGGGTCCATTGAAAGGCCCATTTAGACCCGCTCGTCCGAAACCTCTACAAAAAGGACCGAAAAAATGTTTTATTCAAATATTATGAGTTAAAATAATTGATTAGGAGCTTTTCAACACAATTATATTGCAAAAGCTAAATTTCTGTACTTTTTACTCAGTTAAAATTCCAACGGGTCCATTGTAAGGCCCATTTAGACTTGCTCGTCCGAAACGTATCAAAAAGGACTGCAAAAAAGGTTTTAATCAAATTTTAGGAGTTTATGTAATTGATTAGGAGCTTTTAAACACAATTATATTGCAAAACCTCAATTTTATACTTTTTACTCAGTTAAAATTTTAACGGGTCCATTGAAAGGCCCATTTAGACCTTCTCGTCCGAAACATCTACAAAAAGGTTCGCAAAAATGTTTTATTCAAATATTAGGAGTTAAAATAATTGATTAGGAGCTTTTCAAAACAATTATATTGCAAAACCTCAATTTCTGTACTTTTTACTCAGTTTAAATTCCAACGGGTCCATTGAAAGGCCCATTTAGACCCGCTCGTCCGTAACCTCTACAAAAAGGACCGCAAAAATGTTTTATTCAAATATTAGGAGTTCAAATAATTGATTAGGAGCTTTTCAACACATTTATATTGCAAAACCTCAATTTCTGTATTTTTTACTTAGTTAAAATTCTAACGGGTCCATTGAAAGGCTCATTTAGACCTGCTCGTCCGAAACCTCGACAAAAAGGACTGCAAAATAGTTTTAATCAAATTTTAGGAGTTCAAATAATTGATTAGGAACTTTTCAACACAATTATATTGAAAACCTCAATTTTATACTTTTTACTCAGTTAAAATTCAAACAGGCCCATTGAAAGCCCCACTTAGACCTGCTCGTCCGAAACCTCTACAAAAAGGTTCGCAAAAATGTTTTATTCAAATATTAGGAGTTAAAATAATTGATAAGGAGCTTTTCAACACAATTATATTGCAAAACCTCAATTTCTGTACTTTTTACTCAGTTAAAATTTCAACGGGTCCATTGAAAGTCCCATTTAGACCCGTTCGTCCGAAACCTCTACAAAAAGGACGGCAAAAATGTTTTATTCAAATATTAGGAGTTGAAATAATTGATTAGGAGCTTTTCAACACATTTATACTGCAAAACCTCAATTTTTGTACTTTTTACTCAGTTAAAATTCTAACGGGTCCATTGAAAGGCCCATTTAGACATGCTCGTCCGAAACCTCGACAAAAAGGACTGCAAAATAGTTTTAATCAAATTTTAGGAGTTGAAATAATTTATTAGGAACTTTTCAACACAATTATATTGAAAACCTCAATTTTATACTTTTTACTCAGTTAAAATTCAAACAGGCCCATTGAAAGCCCCATTTAGACCTGCTCGTCCGAAACCTCTACAAAAAGGTTCGCAAAAATGTTTTATTCAAATATTAGGAGTTAAAATAATTGATAAGGAGCTTTTCAACACAATTATATTGCAAAACCTCAATTTCTGTACTTTTTACTCAGTTAAAATTCCAACGGGTCCATTGAAAGGCCCATTTAGACCCGCTCGTTCGAAACCTCTACAAAAAGGACCGCAAAAATGTTTAATTCAAATATTAGGAGTTCAAATAATTGATTAGGAGCTTTTCAACACAATTATATTGCGAAACCTCAATTTCTATACTTTTTATTCAGTTAAAATACCAACGGGTCCATTGAAAGGCCCATTTCGACCCGCTCGTCCGAAACCTCTACAAAGAGGACTGCAAAATAAATTTTAATCAAATTTTAGGAGTTCATGTAATTGATTAGGAGCTTTTCAACACAATTATATTGCAAAACCTCAATTTTTGTACTTTTTACTCAATTTAATTCCAACGGGTCCATTGAAAGGCCCATTTAGACCTGCTCGTCCGAAACCTCTACAAAAAAGGACCGCAAAACAAGTTTTAATCAAATTTTAGGAGTTCAAATAATTGATTAGGAGCTTTTCAACACAATTATATTGGAAAATCTAAATTTCTGTACTTTTTACTCAGTTAAAATTCCAACGGGTCCATTGTAAGGCCCATATAGACATGCTCGTCCGAAACGTATCAAAAAGGACTGCAAAAAAGGGTTTTAATCAAATTTTAGGAGTTTATGTAATTGATTAGGATATTTTCAACACAATTATATTGCAAAACCTCAATTTTATACTTTTTACTCAGTTAAAATTTCAACGGGTCCATTGAAAGGCCCATTTAGACCTGCTCGTCCGAAACCTCTACAAAAAGGTTCGCAAAAATGTTTTATTCAAATATTAGGAGTTAAAATAATTGATTAGGAGCTTTTCAACACAATTATATTGCAAAAGCTAAATTTCTGTACTTTTTACTCAGTTAAAATTCCAACGGGTCCATTGTAAGGCCTATTTAGACCTGCTTGTCCGAAACGTATCAAAAAGGATTGCAGAAAAGGTTTTAATCAAATTTTAGGAGTTTATGTAATTGATTAGGTGCTTTTCAACACAATTATATTGCAAAACCTCAATTTTTGTACTTTTTACTCAATTTAATTCCAACGGGTCCATTGAAAGGCCCATTTAGACCTGCTCGTCCGAAACCTCTACAAAAAAGGACCGCAAAACAAGTTTTAATCAAATTTTAGGAGTTCAAATAATTGATTAGGAGCTTTTCAACACAATTATATTGCAAAAGCTAAATTTCTGTACTTTTTACTCAATTAAAATTCAAACGGGTCCATTGTAAGGCCCATTTAGACCTGCTCGTCCGAAACGTATCAAAAAGGACTGCAAAAAAGGTTTTAATCAAATTTTAGGAGTTTATTTAATTGATTAGCATCTTTTCAACACAATTATATTGCAAAACCTCAATTTTATACTTTTGACTCAGTTAAAATTTCAACGGGTCCATTGAAAGGCCCATTTAGACCCGCTCGTCCGAAACCTCTACAAAAAGGACCGAAAAAATGTTTTATTCAAATATTAGGAGTTAAAATAATTGATTAGGAGCTTTTCAACACAATTATATTGCAAAACCTCAATTTCTGTACTTTTTACTCAGTTAAAATTTCAACGGGTCCATTGAAAGGCCCATTTAGACCTGCTCGTCTGAAACCTCTACAAAAAGGAACGCAAAAATGTTTTATTCAAATATTAGAAGTTCAAATAATTGATTAGGAGCTTTTTAACACAATTATAATGCGAAACCTCAATTTCTGTACTTTTTACTCAGGTAAAATACCAACGGGTCCATTGAAAGGCCCATTTCGACTCGCTCGTCCAAAACCTCTTCAAAAAGGACTACAAAATAAGTTTTAATCAAATTTTAGGAGTTCATGTAATTGATTAGGAGCTTTTCAACACATTTATATTGCAAAACCTCAATTTTTGTACTTTTTACTCAATTTAATTCCAACGGGTCCATTGAAAGGCCCATTTAGACCTGCTCGTCCGAAACCTCTACAAAAAAGGACCGCAAAACAAGTTTTAATCAAATTTTAGGAGTTTTAAAAATTGATTAGGAGCTTTTCAACACAATTATATTAAAAAAGCTAAATTTCTGTACTTTTTTCTCAGTTAAAATTCCAACGGGTCTATTGTAAGGCCCATTTAGACCTGCTCGTCCCAAACGTATCAAAAAGGACTGCAAAAAAGGTTTTAATCAAATTTTACGAGTTTACGTAATTTATTAAGAGCTTTTCAAGACAATTATATTGCAATACCTCAATTTTATACTTTTTACTCAGTTAAAATTTCAACGGGTCCACTGAAAGGCCCATTTAGACTTTCTCGTCCGAAACCTCTACAAAAAGGATCGCAAAAATGTTTTATTCAAATATTAGGAGTTCAAATAATTGATTAGGAGCTTTTCATAACATTTATACTGCAAAACCTCAATTACTGTACTTTTTACTCAGTTAAAATTCTAACGGGTCCATTGAAAGGCCCATTTAGACCTGCTCGTCCGAAACCTCGACAAAAAGGACTGCAAAATAGTTTTAATCATATTATAGGAGTTCAAATAATTTATTAGGAACTTTTCAAAACAATTATATTGAAAAACCTCAATTTTATACTTTTTACACAGTTAAAATTCAAACGGGCCCATTGAAAGGCCCATTTAGACCTGCTCGTCCGAAACCTCTACAAAAAGGTTCGCAAAAATGTTTTATTCAAATATTATGAGTTCAAATAATTTATTAGGAGCTTTCCAACACAATTATATTGCAAAACCTCAATTTCTGTACTTTTTACTCAGTTAAAATTCCAACGGGTCCATTGAAAGGCCCATTTCGACCGGCTCGTCCGAAACCTCTACAAAAAGGACTGCAAAAATAAGTTTTAATCAAATTTTAGGAGTTCATGTAATTGATTAGGAGCTTTTCAACACAATTATATTGCAAAACCTCAATTATTGTACTTTTTACTCAATTTAAATCCAACGGGTCCATTGAAAGGCCCATTTAGACCTGCTCGTTTCGACCCGCTCGTCCGAAACCTCTACAAAAAGGACTGCAAAAATAAGTTTTAATCAAATTTTAGGAGTTCATGTAATTGATTAGGAGCTTTTCAACACAATTATACTGCAAAACCTCAATTTTTGTACTTTTTACTCAATTTAAATCCAACGGGTCCATTGAAAGGCCCATTTAGACCTACTCGTTTCGACCCGCTCGTCCGAAACCTCTACAAAAAGGACTGCAAAAATAAGTTTTAATCAAATTTTAGGAGTTCATGTAATTGATTAGGAGCTTTTCAACACAATTATACTGCAAAACCTCAATTTTTGTACTTTTTACTCAATTTAAATCCAACGGGTCCATTGAAAGGCCCATTTAGACCTTTTCGTCCGAAACCTCTACAAAAAAGGACCGCAAAACAAGATTTAATCAAATTTTAGGAGTTCAAATAATTGATTAGGAGCTTTTCAACACAATTATATTGGAAAATCTAAATTTCTGTACTTTTTACTCAGTTAAAATTCCAACGGGTCCATTGTAAGGCCCATATAGACATGCTCGTCCGAAACGTATCAAAAAGGACTGCAAAAAAGGGTTTTAATCAAATTTTAGGAGTTTATGTAATTGATTAGGATATTTTCAACACAATTATATTGCAAAACCTCAATTTTATACTTTTTACTCAGTTAAAATTTCAACGGGTCCATTGAAAGGCCCATTTAGACCTGCTCGTCCGAAACCTCTACAAAAAGGTTCGCAAAAATGTTTTATTCAAATATTAGGAGTTAAAATAATTGATTAGGAGCTTTTCAACACAATTATATTGCAAAAGCTAAATTTCTGTACTTTTTACTCAGTTAAAATTCCAACGGGTCCATTGTAAGGCCTATTTAGACCTGCTTGTCCGAAACGTATCAAAAAGGACTGCAGAAAAGGTTTTAATCAAATTTTAGGAGTTTATGTAATTGATTAGGTGCTTTTCAACACAATTATATTGCAAAACCTCAATTTTATACTTTTTACTCAGTTAAAATTTCAACGGGTCCATTGAAAGGCCCATTTAGACCCGCTCGTCCGTAACCTCTACAAAAAGGGCCGCAACAATGTTTTATTCAAATATTAGGAGTTCAAATAATTGATTTGGAGCTTTTCAACACATTTATATTGCAAAACCTCAATTTCTGTACTTTTTACTTAGTTAAAATTCTAACGGGTCCATTGAAAGGCTCATTTAGACCTGCTCGTCCGAAACCTCGACGAAAAGGACTGCAAAATAGTTTTAATCAAATTTTAGAAGTTCAAATAATTGATTAGGAACTTTTCAACACAATTATATTGAAAACCTCAATTTTATACTTTTTACTCAGTTAAAATTCAAACGGGCCCATTGAAAGCCCCATTTAGACCTACTCGTCCGAAACCTCTACAAAAAGGTTCGCAAAAATGTTTTATTCAAATATTAGGAGTTAAAATAATTGATTAGGAGCTTTTCAACACAATTATATTGCAAAACCTCAATTTTTGTACTTTTTACTCAGTTAAAATTCCAACGGGTCCATTGAAAGGCCCATTTAGACCTACTCGTTCGAAACCTCTACAAAAAGGACCGCAAAAATGTTTAATTCAAATATTAGGAGTTCAAATAATTGATTAGGAGCTTTTCAACACAATTATATTGCGAAACCTCAATTTCTGTACTTTTTACTCAGTTAAATACCAACGGGTCCATTGAAAGGCCAATTTCAACCCGCTCGTCCGAAACCTCTACAAAAAGGACTGCAAAATAAGTTTTAATCAAATTTTAGGAGTTCATATAATTGATTATGAGCTTTTCAACAGAATTATATTGCAATACCTCAATTTTTGTGCTTTTTACTCAATTTAATTCCAACGGGTCCATTGAAAGGCCCATTTAGACCTGCTCGTCCGAAACCTCTACAAAAAAGGACCGCAAAAGAAGTTTTAATCAAATTTTAGGAGTTCAAATAATTGATTAGGATCTTTTCAACACAATTATATTGCAAAAGCTAAATTTCTGTACTTTTTACTCAGTTAAAATTCCAACGGGTCCATTGTAAGGCCCATTTAGACCTGCTCGTCCGAAACGTATCAAAAAGGAGTGCAAAAAAGGTTTGAATCAAATTTTAGGAGTTTATGTAATTGATTAGCAGCTTTTCAACACAATTATATTGCAAAACCTCATTTTTATACTTTTGACTCAGTTAAAATTTCAACGGGTCCATTGAAAGGCCCATTTAGACCCGCTCGTCCGAAACCTCTACAAAAAGGACCGAAAAAATGTTTTATTCAAATATTATGAGTTAAAATAATTGATTAGGAGCCTTTCAACACAATTATATTGCAAAACCTCAATTTTTGTACTTTTTACTCAGTTAAAATTCCAACGGGTCCATTGAAAGGCCCATTTAGACCTGCTCGTCCGAAACCACTACAAAAAGGACCGCAAAAATGTTTTATTCAAATATTAGGAGTTCAAATAATTGATTAGGAGCTTTTCAACACATTTATACTGCAAAACCTCAATTTCTGTACTTTTTACTCAGTTAAAATTCTAACGGGTCAATTGAAAGGCCCATTTAGACCTGCTCGTCCGAAACCTCGACAAAAAGGACTGCAAAATAGTTTTAATCAAATTTTAGGAGTTCAAATAATTTATTAGGAACTTCTCAACACAATTATATTGAAAAACCTCAAATTTATACTTTTGACTCAGTTAAAATTCAAAAGGGCCCATTGAAAGGCCCATTTAGACCTGCTCGTCCGAAACCTCTACAAAAAGGTTCGCAAAAATGTTTTATTCAAATATTAGGAGTTCAAATAATTGATTAGGAGCTTTTCAACACAATTATATTGCAAAACCTCAATTTCTGTTCTTTTTACTCAGTTAAAATTCTAACGGATCCATTGAAAGGCCCATTTCGACCCGTTCGTCCGAAACCTCTACAAAAAGGACTGCAAAATAAGTTTTAATCAAATTTTAGGAGTTCATGTAATTGATTAGGAGCTTTTCAACACAATTATATTGCAAAACCTCAATTTTTGTACTTTTTACTCAATTTAATTCCAACGGGTCCATTGAAAGTCCCATTAAGACCTGCTCGTCCGAAACCTCTACAAAAAAGGACCGCAAAACAAGTTTTAATCAAATTTTAGGAGTTCAAATAATTGATTAGGAGCTTTTCAACAAAATTATATTGAAAAAGCTAAATTTCTGTACTTTTTACTCAGTTAAAATTCCAACGGGTCCATTTTAAGGCCCATTTATACCTGCTCGACCGAAACGTATCAAAAAGGAGTGCAAAAAAGGTTTTAATCAAATTTTAGGAGTTTATGCAATTTCTTAAGAGCTTTTCAACACAATTATATTGCAAAACTTCAATTTTATACTTTTTACTCGGTAAAAATTTCAACGGGTCCATTGAAAGGCCCATTTAGACCCGCTCGTCCGAAACCTCTACAAAAAGTACCGCAAAAATGTTTTATTCAAATATTAGGAGTTCAAATAATTGATTAGGAGCTTTTCAACACAATTATATTGCAAAACCTCAATTTCTGTACTTTTTACTCAATTAAAATTCCAACGGGTCCATTGAAAGGCCCATTTAGACCTGCACGTCCGAAACCTCTACAAAAAGGACCGCAAAAATGTTTTAATCAAATATTAGGAGTTCAAATAATTGATTACGAGCTTTTTAACACAATTATATTGCGAAACCTCAATTTCTGTACTTTTTCTCAGTTAAAATACCAACGGGTCCATTGAAAGGCCCATTTCGACCCGCTCGTCCGAAACCTCTACAAAAAGGACTGCAAAATAAGTTTTAATCAAATTTTAGGAGTTCATGTAATTGATTAGGAGCTTTTCAACACAATTATATTGCAAAACCTCACTTTTTGTACTTTTTACTCAATTTAATTCCAATGGGTCCATTGAAAGTCCCATTAAGACATGCTCGTCCGAAACCTCTTCAAAAAAGGACCGCAAAACAAGTTTTAATCAAATTTTAGGAGTTCAAATAATTGATTAGGAGCTTTTCAACACAATTATATTGCAAAAGCTAAATTTCTTTACTTTTTACTCAGTTAAAAATCCAACGGGTCCATTGTAAGGCCCATTTAGACATGCTCGTCCGAAACATATCAAAAAGGACTGCAAAAAAGGTTTTAATCAAATTTTAGGAGTTTATGTAATTGATTAGGAGCTTTTCAACACAATTATATTGCTAAACCTCAATTTTATACTTTTTACTCAGTTAAAATTTCAATGGGTCCATTGAAAGGCCCATTTAGACCCGCTCGTCCGAAACCTCTACAAAAAGGACCGCAAAACAAGTTTTATTCAAATTTTAGGAGATCAAATAATTAATTAGGATCTTTTCAACACAATTATATTGCAAAAGCTAAATTTCTGTACTTTTTACTCAGTTAAAATTCCAACGGGTCCATTGAAAGGCCCATTTAGACCTGCTCGTCCGAAACCTCTACAAGAAGGACCGCAAAAATGTTTTATTCAAATATTAAGAGTTCAAATAATTTATTAGGAGCTTTTCAACACAATTATATTGCGAAACCTCAATTTCTGTACTTTTTACTCAGTTAAAATACCAACGGGTCCATTGAAAGGCCCATTTAGACCTGCTCGTCCGAAACCTCTACAAAAAAGGACCGCAAAACAAGTTTTAATCAAATTTTAGGAGTTCAAATAATTGATTAGGAGCTTTTCAACACAATTATATTGCAAAAGCTAAATTTCTGTACTTTTTACTCAGTTAAAATTCCAACGGGTCCATTGTAAGGCCCATTTAGACATGCTCGTCCGAAACGTATCAAAAAGGACTGCAAAAAAGGTTTTAATCAAATTTTAGGAGTTTATGTAATTGATTAGGAGCTTTTCAACACAATTATATTGCAAAACCTCAATTTTATACTTTTTACTCAGTTAAAATTTCAACGGGTCCATTGAAAGGCCCATTTAGACCCGCTCGTCCGAAACCTCTACAAAAAGGACCGCAAAAATGTTTTATTAAAATATTAGGAGTTCAAATAATTGATTAGGAGCTTTTCAACACAATTATATTGCAAAACCTCAATTTCTGTACTTTTTACCCAGTTAAAATTCCAATGGGTCCATTGAAAGGCCCATTTAGACTTGCTCGTCCGAAACCTATACAAAAAGGACCGCAAAAAATGTATTATTCCAATATTAGGAGTTCAAATAATTGATTAGGAGCTTTTCAACACAATTATATTGCAAAACCTCAATTTCTGTACTTTTTACTCAGTTAAAATTCCAACGGGTCGATTAAAAGGCCCATTTAGACCCGCTCGTCCGAAACCTCTACAAAAAGGACCGCAAAAATGTTTTATTCAAATATTAGGAGTTTAAATAATTGATTAGGAGCTTTTCAACACATTTATACTGCAAAACCTCAATTTCTGTACTTTTTACTCAGTTAAAATTCCAACGGGTCCATTGAAAGGCCCATTTAGACCTGCTCGTCCGAAACCTCTACAAAAAGGATCGCAAAAATGTTTTATTCAAATATTAGGAGTTCAAATAATTGATTAGGAGCTTTTCAACAAAATTATATTGTGAAACCTCAATTTCTGTACTTTTTCTCAATCAAAATACCAACGGGTCTATTGAAAGGCCCATTTCGACCCGCTCGTCCGAAACCTCTACAAAAAGGACTGCAAAATAAGTTTTAATCAAATTTTAGGAGTTCATGTAATTGATTAGGAGCTTTTCAACACAATTATATTGCAAAACCTCAATTTTTGTACTTTTTACTCAATTTAATTCCAACGGGTCCATTGAAAGGCCCATTTAGACCTGCTCGTCCGAAACCTCTACAAAAAAGGACCGCAAAACAAGTTTTAATCAAATTTTAGGAGTTCAAATAATTGATTAGGAGCTTTTCAACACAATTATATTGCAAAATCTAAATTTCTGTACTTTTTACTCAGTTAAAATTCCAACGGGTCCATTGTAAGGCCCATTTAGACATGCTCGTCCGAAACGTATGAAAAAGGACTGCAAAAAAGGTTTTAATCAAATTTTAGGAGTTTATGTAATTGATTAGGAGCTTTTCAACACAATTATATTGCAAAACCTCAATTTTATACTTTTTACTCAGTTAAAATTTCAACGGGTCCATTGAAAGGCCCATTTAGACCCGCTCGTCCGAAACCTCTACAAAAAGGACCGCAAAAATGTTTTATTCAAATATTAGGAGTTCAAATAATTTATTAGGAGATTTTCAACACATTTATACTGCAAAACCTCAATTTCTGTACTTTTTACTCAATTAAAATTCGAACGGGTCCATTGAAAGGCCCATTTAGACCTGCTCGTCCGAAACCTCGACAAAAGGACTGCAAAATAGTTTTAATCAAATTTTAGGAGTTCAAATAATTTATTAGGAGCTTTTCAACACAATTATATTGAAAAACCTCAATTTTATACTTTTTACTATGTTAAAATTCAAACGGGCCCATTGAAAGGCCCATTTAGACCTGCTCGTCCGAAATCTCTACAAAAAGGTTCGCAAAAATGTTTTATTCAAATATTAGGAGTTCAAATAATTGATTAGGAGATTTTCAACACAATTATATCGCAAAACCTCAATTTCTGTACTTTTTACTCAGTTAAAATTCCAACGGGTCCATTGAAAGGCCCATTTAGACCTCCTCGTCCGAAACCTCTACAAAAAGGACCGCCAAAATATTTTATTCAAATATTAGGAGTTCAAATAATTGATTAGGAGCTTTTCAACACAATTACATTGCGAAACCTCAATTTCTTTACTTTTTACTCAGTTAAGATACCAACGGGTCCATTGAAAGGCCCATTTCGACCCACTCGTCCGAAACCTCTACAAAAAGGACTGCAAAATAAGTTTTAATCAAATTTTAAGAGTTCATGTAATTGATTAGGAGATTTTCAACACAATTATATTGCAAAACCTTAATTTTTGTACTTTTTACTTAATTTAATTCCAACGGGTCCATTGAAAGGCCCATTTAAACCTGCTCGTCCGAAACCTCTACAAAAAAGGACCGCAAAACAAGTTTTAATCAAATTTTAGGAGTTCAAATAATTGATTAGGAGCTTTTTAACACAATTATATTGCAAAAGCTCAATTTCTGTACTTTTTACTCAGTTAAAATTCCAACGGGTCCATTGTAAGGCCCATTTAGACCTGCTCGTCCGAAACGTATCAAAAAGGACTGCAAAAAGGTTTTAATCAAATTTTGGGAGTTTATGTAATAGATTAGGAGCTTTTCATTACAATTATATTGCAAAACCTCAATTTCATACTTTTTACTCAGTTAAAATTTCAACGGGTCCATTGAAAGGCCCATTTAGACCCGCTCGTCCGAAACCTCTACAAAAAGGACCGCAAAAATGTTTTATTCAAATATTAGGAGTTCAAATAATTGATTAGGAGCTTTTAACCACATTTATACTGCAAAACCTCAATTTCTGTACTTTTTACTCATTTAAAATTCTAACGGGTCCATTGAAAGGCCCATTTAGACCTGCTCGTCCGAAACCTCGACAAAAAGGACTGCAAAATAGTTTTAATCAAATTTTAGGAGTTCAAATAATTTATTAGGAACTTTTCAACACAATTATATTGAAAAACCTCAATTTTATACTTTTTACTCAGTTAAAATTCAAACGTGCCCATTGAAAGGCCCATTTAGACCAGCTCGTTCGAAACCTCTACAAAAAGGTTCGCAAAAATGTTTTATTCAAATATTAGGAGTTCAAATAATTGATTAGGAGCTTTTCAACACAATTATATTGCAAAACCTCAATTTTTGTACTTTTTACTCAGTTAAAATTCAAACGGGTGCATTGAAAGGCCCATTTAGACCCGCTCGTCCGAAACCTCTACAAAGAGGAATGCAAAAATGTTTTATTCAAATATTAGGAGTTCAAATAATTGTTTAGGAGATTTTCAACACAATTATATTGCAAAACCTCAATTTCTATACTTTTTACTCAGTTAAAATTCTAACGGGTCCATTGAAAGGCCCATTTAGACCTGCTCGTCCGAAACCTCGACAAAAAGGACTGCAAAATAGTTTTAATCAAATTTTAGGAGTTCAAATAATTTATTAGGAACTTTTCAACACAATTATATTGCAAAACCTCAATTTCTATACTTTTTACTCAGTTAAAATTCTAACGGGTCCATTGAAAGGCCCATTTAGACTTGCTCGTCCGAAAACTCGACAAAAAGGACTGCAAAATAGTTTTAATCAAATTTTAGGAGTTCAAATAAATTATTAGGAACTTTTCAACACAATTATATTGCAAAACCTAATTTTATACTTTTTACTCAGTTAAAATTCAAACGGGCCCATTGAAAGGCCCACTTAGACCTGCTCGTCCGAAACCTCTACAAAAAGGTTCGCAAAAATGTTTTATTCAAATATTAGGAGTTCAAATAATTGATTCGGAGCTTTTCAACACAATTATATTGCAAAACCTCAATTTCTGTACTTTTTACTCAGTTAAAATTCCAACGGGTCCATTGAAAGGCCTATTTAGACCTGCTCGTCCGAAACCTCTACAAAAAGGACCACAAAAATGTATTATTCAAATATTAGGAGTTCAAATAACTGATTAGGAGCTTTTCAACACAATTATATTTCGAAACCTCAATTTCTGTACTTTTTACTCATTTAAAATACCAACGGGTCCATTGAAAGGCCCATTTCGAACCGCTCGTCCGAAACCTCTACGAAAAGGACTGCAAAATAAGTTTTAATCAAATTTTAGGAGTTCATGTAATTTATTAGGAGCTTTTCAGCACAATTATATTGCAAAACCTCAATTTTTGTACTTTTTACTCAATTTAATTCCAACGGGTCCATTGAAAGGCCCATTTAGACCTGCTCGTCTGAAACCTCTACAAAAAAGGACCGCAAAACAAGTTTTAATCAAATTTTAGGAATTCAAATAATTGATTAGGATCTTTTCAACACAATTATATTGCAAAACTAAATTTCTGTACTTTTTACTCAGTTAAAATTCCAACGGGTCCATTGTAAGGCCCATTTAGACCTGCTCGTCCGAAACGTATCAAAAAGGACTGCAAAAAAGGTTTTAATCAAATTTTATGAGTTTATGTAATTGATTAGGAGCTTTTCAACACAAATATATTGCAAAACCTCAATTTTATACTTTTTACTCAGTTAAAATTTCAACGGGTCCATTGAAAGGCCCATTTAGACCCGCTCGTCCGAAACCTCTACAAAAAGGACCGCAAAAATGTTTTATTCAAATATTAGGAGTTCAAATAATTGATTAGGATCTTTTCAACACATTTATACTGCAAAACCTCAATTTCTGTACTTTTTACTCAGTTAAAATTCTAACGGGTCTATTGAAAGGCCCATTTAGACCTGCTCGTCCGAAACCTCGACAAAAAGGACTGCAAAATAGTTTTAATCAAATTTTAGGAGTTCAAATAATTTATTAGGAGCTTTTCAACACAATTATATTGCAAAACCTCAATTTTATACTTTTTACTCAGTTAAAATTCAAACGGGCCCATTGAAAGGCCCATTTAGACCTGCTCGTCCGAAACCTCTACAAAAATGTTTGCAAAAATGTTTTATTCAAATATTAGGAGTTAAAATAATTGATTAGGAGCTTTTCAACACAATTATATTGCAACACCTCAATGGATGTACTTTTTACTCAGTTAAAATTCCAACGGGTCCATTGAAAGGCCCATTTAGACATGCTCGTCCGAAACCTCTACAAAAAGGACCGCAAAAATGTTTTATTCAAATATTAGGAGTTCAAATAATTGATTAGGAGCTTTTCAACACAATTATATTGCGAAACCTCAATTTCTGTACTTTTTACTCAATGAAAATACCAACGGGTCCATTGAAAGGCCCGTTTCGACCCGCTCGTCCAAAACCTCTACAAAAAGGACTGCAAAATAAGTTTTAATCAAATTTTAGGAGTTCATGTAATTGATTAGGAGCTTTTCAGCACAATTATATTGCAAAACCTCAATTTTTGTACTTTTTACTCAATTTAATTCCAACGGGTCCATTGAAAGGCCCATTTAGACCTGCTCGTCCGAAACCTCTACAAAAAAGGACCGCAAAAATGTTTTATTCAAATATTAGGAGTTCAAATAATTGATTAGGAGCTTTTCAACACAATTATATTGCGAAACCTCAATTTCTGTACTTTTTACTCAGTTAAAATACCGACGGGTCCATTGAAAGGCCCATTTCGACCCGCTCGTCCGAAACCTCCACAAAAACGAATGCAAAATAAGTTTTAATCAAATTTTAAGAGTTCATGTAATTGATTAGGAGCTTTTCAACACAATTATATTGCAAAACCTTAATTTTTGTACTTTTTACTTAATTTAATTCCAACGGGTCCATTGAAAGGCCCATTTAGACCTGCTCGTCCGAAACCTCTACAAAAAAGGACAGCAAAACAAGTTTTAATCAAATTTTAGGAGTTCAAATAATTGATTAGGAGATTTTTAACACAATTATATTGCAAAAGCTCAATTTGTGTACTTTTTACTCAGTTAAAATTCCAACGGGTCCATTGTAAGGCCCATTTAGACCTGCTCGTCCGAAACGTATCAAAAAGGACTGCAAAAAAGGATTTAATCAAATTTTAGGAGTTTATGTAATAAATTAGGAGCTTTTCAACACAATTATATTGCAAAACCTCAATTTCATACTTTTTACTCAGTTAAAATTTCAACGGGTCCATTGAAAGGCCAATTTAGACCCGCTCGTCCGAAACCTCTACAAAAAGGACCGCAAAAATGTTTTATTCAAATATTAGGAGTTCAAATAATTGATTAGGAGCTTTTCAACACATTTATACTGCAAAACCTCAATTTCTGTACTATTTACTCAGTTAAAATTCTAACGGGTCCATTGAAAGGCCCATTTAGACCTGCTCGTCCGAAACCTCGACAAAAAGGACTGCAAAATAGTTTTAATCAAATTTTAGGAGTTCAAATAATTTATTTGGAACTTTTCAACACAATTATATTGAAAAACCTCAATTTGATACTTTTTACTCAGTTAAAATTCAAACGGACCCATTGAAAGGCCCATTTAGACCTGCTCGTCCGAAACCTCTACAAAAAGGTTCGCAAAAATGTTTTATTCAAATATTAGGAGTTCAAATAATTGATTAGGAGCTTTTCAACACAATTATATTGCAAAACCTCAATTTTTGTACTTTTTACTTAGTTAAAATTCCAACGGGTCCATTGAAAGGCCCATTTAGACCCGCTCGTCCGAAACCTCTACAAAAAGGACCGCAAAAATGTTTTATTCAAATATTAGTAGTTCAAATAATTGTTTAGGAGCTTTTCAACACAATTATATTGCAAAACCTCAATTTCTATACTTTTTACTCAGTTAAAATTCCAACGGGTCCATTGAAAGGCCCATTTAGAAATGCTCGTCCGAAACCTCGACAAAAAGGACTGCAAAATAGTTTTAATCAAATTTTAGGAGTTCAAATAATTTATTAGGAACTGTTCAACACAATTATATTGCAAAACCTCAATTTATACTTTTTACTCAGTTAAAATTCAAACGGGCCCATAGAAAGGCCCATTTAGACCTGCTCGTCCGAAACCTCTACAAAAAGGTTCGCAAAAATGTTTTATTCAAATATTAGGAGTTCAAATAATTGATTCGGAGCTTTTCAACACAATTATATTGCAAAACCTCAATTTCTGTACTTTTTACTCAGTTAAAATACCAACGAGTCCATTGAAAGGCCCATTTCGATCCGCTCCTCCGAAACCTCTACAAAAAGGACTGCAAAATAAGTTTTAATCAAATTTTAGGAGTTCATGTAATTGATTAGGAGCTTTTCAACACAATTATATTGCAAAACCTCAATTTTTGTACTTTTTATTCAATTTATTTTCAACGGGTCCATTGAAAGGCCCATTTAGACCTGCACGTCCGAAACCTTTACAAAAAAGGACCGCAAAACAAGTTTCAATCAAATTTTAGGATTCAAATAATTGATTAGGAGCTTTTTAACACAATTATATTGCAAAAGCTCAATTTCTGTACTTTTTACTCAGTTAAAATGCCAACGGGTCCATTGTAAGGTCCATTTAGACCTGCTCGTCCGAAACGTATCAAAAAGGATTGCAAAATAAGTTTTAATCAAATTTTAGGAGTTTATGTAATTGATTAGGAGCTTTTCAACACAATTATATTGCAAAACCTTAATTTTATACTTTTTACTCAGTTAAAATTTCAACGGGTCCATTGAAAGGCCCATTTAGACCCGCTCGTCCGAAACCTCTACAAAAAGGTTCGTAAAAATGTTTTATTCAAATATTAGGAGTTCAAATAATTGATTAGGAGCTTTTCAACACAATTATATTGCAAAACCAAAAATTTTTATACTTTTTACTCAGTTAAAATTCAAACGGGCCCATTGAAAGGCCCATTTATACCTGCTCGTCCGAAACCTCTACAAAAAGGTTCGCAAAAATGTTTTATTCAAATATTAGGAGTTAAAATAATTGATTAGGAGCTTTTCAACACAATTATATTGCAAAACCTCAATTGCTGTACTTTTTACTCAGTTAAAATTCCAACGGGTCCATTGAAAGGCACATTTAGACATGCTCGTCCGAAACCTCTACAAAAAGGACCGCAAAAATGTTTTATTCAAATATTAGGAGTTCAAATAATTGATTAGGAGCTTTTCAACACAATTATATTGTGAAACCTCAATTTCTGTACTTTTTACACAGTTAAAATACCAACGGGTCCATTGAAAGGCCGTTTTCGACCCGCTCGTCCGAAACCTCTACAAAAAGGACTGCAAAATAAGTTTTAATCAAATTTTAGGAGTTCATGTAATTGATTAGGAGCTTTTCAACACAATTATATTGCAAAACCTCAATTTTTGTACTTTTTATTCAATTTATTTTCAACGGGTCCATTGAAAGGCCCATTTAGACCTGCACGTCCGAAACCTTTACAAAAAAGGACCGCAAAACAAGTTTCAATCAAATTTTAGGATTCAAATAATTGATTAGGAGCTTTTTAACACAATTATATTGCAAAAGCTCAATTTCTGTACTTTTTACTCAGTTAAAATGCCAACGGGTCCATTGTAAGGTCCATTTAGACCTGCTCGTCCGAAACGTATCAAAAAGGACTGCAAAATAAGTTTTAATCAAATTTTAGGAGTTTATGTAATTGATTAGGAGCTTTTCAACACAATTATATTGCAAAACCTTAATTTTATACTTTTTACTCAGTTAAAATTTCAACGGGTCCATTGAAAGGCCCATTTAGACCCGCTCGTCCGAAACCTCTACAAAAAGGTTCGTAAAAATGTTTTATTCAAATATTAGGAGTTCAAATAATTGATTAGGAGCTTTTCAACACAATTATATTGCAAAACCAAAAATTTTTGTACTTTTTACTCAGTTAAAATTCCAACGGGTCCATTGAAAGGCCCATTTAGACCCGCTCGTCCGAAACCTCTACAAAAAGGACCGCAAAAAATGTATTATTCAAATATTAGGAGTTCAAATAATTTATTATGAACTTTTCAACACAATTATATTGCAAAACCTCAATTTTATACTTTTTACTCAGTTAAAATTCAAACGGGCCCATTGAAAGGCCCATTTAGACCTGCTCGTCCGAAACCTCTACAAAAAGGTTCGCAAAAAAGTTTTATTCAAATATTAGGAGTTCAAATAATTGATTAGGAGCTTTTCAACACAATTATATTGAGAAACCTCAAATTCTGTACTTTTTACTCAGTTAAAATACCAACGAGTCCATTGAAATGCCCATTTCGATCCGCTCCTCCGAAACCTCTACAAAAAGGACTGCAAAATAAGTTTTAATCAAATTTTAGGAGTTCATGTAATTGATTAGGAGCTTTTCAACACAATTATATTGCAAAACCTCAATTTCTATACTTTTTACTCAGTTAAAATTCCAACGGGTCCATTGTAAGGCCCATTTAGACCTGCTCGTCCGAAACGTATCAAAAAGGACTGCAAAATAAGTTTTAATCAAATTTTAGGAGTTTATGTAATTGATTAGGAGCTTTTCAACACAATTATATTGCAAAACCTCAATTTTATACTTTTTACTCAGTTAAAATTTCAACGGGTCCATTGAAAGGCCCATTTAGATCCGCTCGTCCGAAACCTCTACAAAAAGGACCAAAAAAATGTTTTATTCAAATATTAGGAGTTCAAATAATTGATTAGGAGCTTTTCAACACATTTATATTGCAAAACCTCAATTTCTATACTTTTTACTCGGTCACAATTCTAACGGGTCCATTAAAAGGCCCATTTAGACCTGCTCGTCCGAAACCTCGACAAAAAGGACTGCAAAATAGTTTTAATCAAATTTTAGGAGTTCAAATAATTTATTAGGAGCTTTTCAACACAATTATATTGCAAAACCTCAATTTTATACTTTTTACTCAGTTAAAATTTCAACGGGTCCATTGAAAGGCCCATTTAAACCCGCTCGTCCAAAACCTCTACAAAAAGGACCGCAAAAATGTTTTATTCAAATATTAGGAGTTCAAATAATTGATTAGGAGCTTTTCAACACATTTATACTGCAAAACCTCAATTTCTGTACTTTTTACTCAGTTAAAATTCTAACGGGTCCATTGAAAGGCCCATTTAGACCTGCTCGTCCGAAACCTCGACAAAAAGGACTGCAAAATAGTTTTAATCAAATTTTAGCAGTTCAAATAATTTATTAGGAACTTTTCAACACAATTATATTGCAAAACCTCAATTTTATACTTTTTACTCAGTTAAAATTCAAACGGGCCCATTAAAAGGCCCATTTAGACCTACTCGTCCGAAACCTCTACAAAAAGGTTCGCAAAAATGTTTTATTCAAATATTAGGAGTTCAAATAATTGATTAGGAGCTTTTCAACACAATTATATTGCGAAACCTCAATTTCTGTACTTTTTACTCAGTTAAAATACCAACGAGTCCATTGAAAGGCCCATTTCGACCCGCTCCTCCGAAACCTCTACAAAAAGGACTGCAAAATAAGTTTTAATCAAATTTTAGGAGTTCATGTAATTGATTAGGAGCTTTTCAACACCATTATATTGCAAAACCTTAATTTTTGTACTTTTTACTTAATTTAATTCCAACGGGTCTATTGAAAGGCCCATTTAGACCTGCTCATCCGAAACCTCTACAAAAAAGGATCGCAAAACAAGTTTTAATCAAATTTTAGGAGTTCAAATAATTGATTAGGAGCTTTTTAACACAATTATATTGCAAAAGCTCAATTTCTGTACTTTTTACACAGTTAAAATTCCAACGGGTCCATTGTAAGGCCCATTTAGACATGCTCGTCCGAAACGTATCAAAAAGGACTGCAAAAAAAAAGTTTTAATCAAATTTTAGAAGTTTATGTAATTGATTAGGAGCTTTTCAACACAATTATATTGCAAAACCTCAATTTTATACTTTTTACTCAGTTAAAATTTCAACGGGTCCATTGAAAGGCCCATTTAGACCCGCTCGTCTGAAACCTCTACAAAAAGGACCGCAAAAATGTTTTATTCAAATATTAGGAGTTCAAATAATTGATTAGGAGCTTTTCAACACATTTATACTGCAAAACCTCAATTTCTGTACTTTTTACTCAGTTAAAATTCTAACGGGTCCATTGAAAGGCCCATTTAGACCTGCTCGTCCGAAACCTCGACAAAAAGGACTGCAAAATAGTTTTAATCAAATTTTAGGAGTTCAAATAATTGATTAGGAACTTTTCAACACAATTATATTGAAAAACCTCAATTTTATACTTTTTACTCAGTTAAAATTCAAACGGGCCCATTTAGACCTGCTCGTCCGAAACCTCTACAAAAAGGTTCGCAAAAATGTTTTATTCAAATATTAGGAGTTCAAATATTTGATTAGGAGCTTTTCAACACAATTATATTGCAAGACCTCAATTTCTGTACTTTTTACTCAATTAAAATACCAACGAGTCCGTTGAAAGGCCCATTTCGACCTGCTCGTCCGAAACCTCTACAAAAAGGACTGCAAAATAAGTTTTAATCAAATTTTAGGAGTTCATGTAATTGATTAGGAGCTTTTCAACACAATTATATTGCAAAACCTCAATTTTTGTACTTTTTACTCAATTTAATTTCAACGGGTCCATTGAAAGGCCCATTTAGACCTGCTCGTCCGAAACCTTTACAAAAAAGGACCGCAAAACAAGTTTTAATCAAATTTTAGGAGTTCAAATAATTGATTAAGAGCTTTTTAACACAATTATATTGCAAAAGCTCAATTTCTGTACTTTTTACTCAGTTAAAATTCCAACGGGTCCATTGTAAGGCCCATTTAGACCTGCTCGTCCGAAACGTATCAAAAAGGACTGCAAAAAAAGTTTTAATCAAATTTTAGGAGTTTATGTAATTGATTAGGAGCTTTTCAACACAATTATATTGCAAAACCTCAATTTTATACTTTTTACTCAGTTAAAATTTCAACGGGTCAATTCAAAGGCCCATTTAGATCCGCTCGTCCGAAACCTCTACAAAAAGGACCGCAAAAATGTTTTATTCAAATATTAGGAGTTCAAATAATTGATTAGGAGCTTTTCAACACATTTATATTGCAAAACCTCAATTTCTATACTTTTTACTCAGTTAAAATTCTAACGGGTCCAAAGTCCAGGATCCAACCTCCATGAAACAACTCAGACCAATTAGCCTCTGCACTGTCCTTTATAAAATAGTTGCCAAAACAATAGTCAACATAATGAAACAAGCTATACCTCTATGCATAAGCCCTAATCAAGTAGCCTTTATCCAGGGATGCAACATATCAGACAACATCCTCGTTGCTCATGAAATTATTCACAATATTAACTCAGGAGCTACTAAGTCCTCTCAAGGTGCTGCTCTTAAGCTAGACATGGAGAAAGCTTTTGATAGAGTAGAATGGTCATTTCTTGCAAATGTTATGGAACGCATGGGCTTCGCATCCGAATGGATCGACCTTATAATGCGTTGCATTACTATAGTCTCCTTTTCAGTTAAAATTAATAATTCTTTCTCCTCACCCTTTCAACCTCAACGTGGTCTCCGCCAGGGGGATCCCCTTTCCTTTTCCTCTTTTGCACTCAAGGCCTCTCGGCTTATTTAGCTGCTACTCAACAAACTAAAATTCTTCCAGGACTAGGCGCATGTAAATACGGGCCTAAAGTCAACCACTTGCTTTTTGCTGATGATTGCATGATATTCATTAATACTAATCAATATGAAGCGTCCCTTCTTAAAAAAGCTCTTCAAACGTATGCTATTGCATCCGGTCAAGCGGTTAATTTTGAGAAATCAACAATTTTTTATAACCCGCGTACACCATCAGCAACAAGAAATGCAATCAACAACCTTTTACAAGTACGTGAGGTTACTAACTGTGAAACAAATATTTTAATTTTGATATAACTAAAAACCTAAGGACTAAATTGAAAAAGTCAAAACGAATTTTAAGTCCTTAAAATATCCCCATATAATTTTTATATTATGCCTAAGTTAAAAACATACTATTCCAAATATTTTTTCTAAGTGTTTCAAGCCAAAGCAGTGTTTTTCAAGCACCCGTTTCGAAACGGCCCTAAGGCGTTTCGAAACAATTTCACCACTGTCGACCACCGTTCCGAAACGTGTATCGAAACACTTGGAAGCGTTTCGAAACGGCTCACCTCGTTTCGAAACTGTTCTTCATGTTGGATTTAAAAAGGGTTAAATTATTTCAAATATTTCAGATTTTTAAATATATAAGGGGTGTTTCGAAACGGATCATGCCCGTTCCGAAACGACCCTTTGACAGTAGCCATTCCGTTTCGAAACGGATCACTCCCGTTCCGAAACAGGGGCTAGGTTTCAGTTTGAAATATATGACCGTTGTATGTTTTAACTGATTTTATCAAAACCGTTAAGGCGTTTCGATACGGTCTAGTACCGTTCCGAAACGACCCTTTTCCAGTGGCAAAAGCGTTCCGAAACGGCCCTAAGGCGTTTCGAAACGGGCTCTTAAATGCACCCCAACGGCTCTTTCTATTTTAGTCCGTTCCGAAACAGGTTTCCCGTGTTCCGAAACGGGTTGGTGCAGACAGCATTAATGGTGGCAAGAGAGGGTTCCAACGGCTCCATTTATGTTCCCAACCACCCAAACGGCTAGAAATCAATGAGAAGGTATAAAAGGGACATCCAAAAGCATCAGCAACAACTATTGAACTTCAAGCAAACATCCAAACATCAAATTCAAGCATTTGAGCAAAAATCCCAAATTTGTGTAAAATCCCAATTTGTGTTCTTCATTCATATTTTGTAAAATTGGGTTGAGTGCTTGTATTGGGGCTATCATTTGTATTGAGAGATACCTAATTAGCCTACAAATTCCTTTGTTCTCTTGTGTGAGGGTTGGGTTGATTTTTGGGTAGAAAAATCTACCGATATTGTAAAGGGTTGCCTCCTTGTCCTAGAAAAGGGGAAGATCAATTTAGTGAAATTGTTGCAAATCCTTAGTGAGACTAAGGTAGTGGATGTAGAGTTCATTTGGAACTTGAACCACTCTAAATTCCTTGTTCTTCAATTTTAATTTGCCAATTTCCACTACAATCCTTCAAATTTCCAATTCACCCCCCTCTTGGTAAATATCGATCTTTCGATCCACTCAACAATTGGTATCAGAGCTTAACTCTTTGAGGATTAACAACCACAAGAGGAGATCCTTGGAAGAGTGTGATCATCAAATTATCAAGAGATGGCTTCAACCTCCGGTTCCGGCATGTATGAGTCACAATCATCCACCAAGCCTCCTTTCTTCAATGGTGACAACTACTCCTTTTGGAAGAACAAAATGAGGCTATTCATCAAGTCAAGTGACTACCTTGTATGGGATGTCATTGAGGATGGGCCATACATTCCATTGAAGCAAGATGGTGAAGGCAAGATGGTGTTGAAGAAGAAAGCCGAAATGAGTGAAGAGGAGAGGAAGAAAATTCAAGTCAATGATAAAGCTCTCCATATGTTATTTTGTGCTTTCGGTCCGGACATTTACTCAAAGGTCTCATCCATTGAAAGTGCCAAGGAAGTGTGGGACACTCTTGAGACCACTTATGAAGGCACCAACGATGTCAAAGAAACTAAGATTGGACTTCTCAATCTTAGTTATGAAAACTTCAAGATGGAGCCCGATGAGACGGTGTCGAAGATGTTTGATCGATTCTCCACAATCGTCAACGGTCTAAAGGGATATGGAGAGATCATACCGGAAGACAAGCTTGTCGGGAAGCTACTCTATTCACTTCCCGAAGCTTGGGATGGGAAGAGAACCGCCATCATCGAAGCAAAGAACTTGAAGACATTAAAGCTTGATGAGCTTGTGGGTTCTCTCCTTACTCATGAGATCATGAAGCAAGGAAGGGAAGATGAGAAAAGGAAAGAAGAGAAAAGAGTAGAGAAACTTGAAGTTGAAAAGAAGAAGAAGATGGGAATAGCTCTCAAGGCAAAAGCTTCACAACATGATGAGAGCTCATCTTGTGAGGAGGATGAACTTGAAGAATTGGCTATGATAGCCAAACGATTCTCACGCTTCATGAGGTCCAACCGGGGAAGAAAAATCCAAAGAAAGATGGACTTCAAAGGAAGGAACAAAGAAGAAGGGAAGGATCCCATCATTTGCTATGAGTGCAAACAATCCGGTCACATCCGTTCGGAGTGCCCTCAACTCAAGAAGAAGGGCTTTGAGAAGAAGAAGAAACTCAAAGCCAAGCTTGCTACTTGGAGTGATGAGGAGTCATCAGAGGATGACGAACAAGAAGTGGCTAACCTTTGTCTCATGGCACTTGAGGAAGATTCCTCCTTGGTAACCTCTAACTCATCTACTTTAGATTTTTCATATGAAGAATTAAATGATGCATATGATGAGTTGCAAGAGGTATATGATGAATTAGTTGAGAAGTTTAAAGAGTCGGTCATTAAAAACAAGAAAATCATTTTAGAGCTAAATGAGAAAAATGACTCACTCACTCAAGCTAATTCTAAATTTGAGAAAAAGATTTTAGGATTAAAAGATGAACTTAAATTCTTTCAAGATGAAAATGTTGATCTTAATAATCTTTTGTCTCAATGCAATAGTGAACACCAAAAGGTGTTAGGTGAGCTAAATGAGCTCAAAAAGTCCTTAAAAAATGTTGGTAGTGTCAAACATGAAGTAGGAGAATCCTCTAGAACACACCAACCTAAGAAAAGGACTAATTACTACAAACAAGGTAGCTACCCTAGACATAGTAGAGCTAAAAGAATTAGAAGTGTATGGGTTCCTAAGGAACTTGTAAAATCTAATAATATTATTGCTATGTCATCTTGGATTCCTAAGGGAACCAAGGTTTTGGGAGCTAACACTCATGGACCCAAAATGATTTGGGTACCAAAAACCAAAGTTTAATATCTTTGTTTGTAGGGGGAGCATTGCTTCAAGGCCAAAGCACAAAGTCAAAACTCATGGTACCTTGATAGTGGATGCTCGAGACACATGACCGGAGACAAGAGTCGATTCATGGATTTAAAGCCAAAAAGTGGAGGAGTAGTAACATTTGGTGACAACTCCAAAGGCCACATCAAAGGTATTGGCTCCATAGGTAATCACTCTACCATTCTCATTGAAAATGTCTTGTATGTCGATGGTCTTAAACATAATTTATTGAGCATAAGTCAATTGTGTGATAAAGGATTTAATGTTCTTTTTGATAAAAATGGATGTAAAATTGTGGACATTAAATCAAACAATATTATGCTCATAGGTCATCGCATAGGAAATATATACATGGTGCATTTAGATGACATTCATACATCCCATGCATGTTTAGTTGCTCAAAATGAAAATGATGCATGGTTGTGGCATAGGAAGCTAGGACATGCTAGCATTAGTGTTTTGGAAAAACTAGTCTCTCTAAATCTAGTTAGAGGTTTGCCCAAAATAAAATTTTCAAACGATAAAATTTGTGATGCATGCTCAAAGGGTAAACAACATAAGTCTTCCTTTAAATCCATTAATGATGTTTCTACTAGTAGATGCTTACAATTAATTCACATGGATTTATTTGGGCCAATTAGGACTATGAGCTTGGGTGGTAAATCGTATGCTTTTGTGCTAGTTGATGATTTTTCTAGATTTACTTGGGTTCTCTTTTTAAGTACTAAAGATGAGGCTTTGGAAAAATTCATCACATTTTCAAAATTAACCCAAAATGATCTTGAACTTAGAATTTCACACATTAGAAGTGATCATGGAACCGAGTTTCAAAATTTAGGGTTTGAAGAATTTTTAAATGAAAATGGTATTAGCCATAATTTTTCGGCTCCTCGAACTCCTCAACAAAATGGGGTAGTTGAGAGGAAAAATAGAACTTTACAAGAAATGGCTAGAACTATGCTTTGTGAAAATAATTTACCTAAATATTTTTGGGCGAAAGCCACAAACACCGCTTGTTATATTGTAAATCGAGTTATGATTAGGCCAATTTTAAAGAAAACACCTTATGAGATTTTAAAATCTAAAAAGCCTAACATTAGCTATTTTCACCCTTTTGGGTGCAAGTGTTTTGTTTTAAATAATGGAAAAGATAACTTAGGTAAATTTGATGCAAAAAGTGATGAAGCCATTTTTATAGGTTACTCTTTAACCTCTAAAGCCTATCGAGTATTTAACAAAAGAACTTTAGTAGTAGAAGAATCTATTCATGTTGTATTCGATGATAACCTCCTTCCTAGGAAGGATTCTTGTGATGATGATGATGTAGGAATCATAAATGCCTTTGATGGAGGTCAAACTTCAAAGGAGGATGAGATTCAACCAAAGGAAGAAGACACACAAGATCCACCTCTTGAAGCCTTGAAGGACTTGGCTATTGAGGAAAAGGAAGTGAGCTACCCAAGGGAGTTGAACTACGTCAAAGATGGTGAAATCTTGGGTGATCCATCCAAGGGGGTAACCACTCGTTCTTCTCTTAAATTAATGAACCATGTTGCATTTATCTCATGCATAGAGCCTAAAAACATAAAAGAAGCATTGAAAGATGACTTTTGGATTATGGCCATGCAAGAAGAGTTAAATCAATTTGAGAGAAGTAATGTATGGACATTAGTTGATAGGCCTAGTAATCAATCTACAATAGGAACTAAATGGGTCTTTAGGAACAAACTAGATGAGAGTGGTAACATTGTGAGAAATAAAGCTATACTTGTAGCACAAGGTTACACTCAAGAAGAGGGAATAGATTTTGATGAAACCTATGCACCCGTAGCTAGGATGGAAGCCATTAGGATGTTGCTTGCATATGCATGTTATCATAATTTCAAGCTTTTTCAAATGGATGTTAAAAGCGCATTTTTAAATGGGTTTATAAATAAAGAAGTGTATGTGGAACAACCACCGGGTTTTGAAGATTCAAAATTTCCAAATCATGTTTTTAAACTTACCAAAGCCCTTTATGGTTTAAAACAAGCTCCTAGAGCTTGGTATGAAAGACTTTCAAATTTTTTGATTGAAAAAGGATTTGAAAAAGGAAAGGTGGACACTACACTCTTTATAAAAATGTATAAAAATGACATCTTAGTAGTTCAAATTTATGTTGATGATATCATTTTTGGTTCTACTAATGAATGTCATTGTCAAGAGTTTGCTAAGTTAATGCAAGGTGAATTTGAGATGAGCATGATGGGGGAGCTCTCATTCTTTTTGGGACTCCAAATCAAGCAAAAGAAGGATGGCACCTTCATCAACCAAGCAAAATACATAAAGGATATGCTCAAGAAGTTTGGCTTGGAGAATGCAAAGCCTCAAGCCACTCCTATGAGCTCATCTACAAAGCTTGACAAAGATGAAGGAGGTAAGTGTGTTGACTCTAAGCTTTATCGTTCTATGATTGGATCTTTGCTTTACCTTACCGCAAGTAGACCGGATATCTTGTTTAGTGTTTGCTTGTGTGCTAGGTTTCAAGCTAGTCCTAGAGAGTCTCACCTTATAGCCGTTAAGAGAATCTTTAGATACCTTAGAGACACTCATTGTTTAGGCCTTTGGTATCCTAGAGACTCTACATTCAACCTACATGCTTACTCGGATGCGGATTATGGGGGTTGTAAAATTGATAGGAAAAGTACTTCGGGAACTTGCCAATTCTTAGGTAGTATGCTCATATCTTGGTTCTCTAAGAAACAAAATAGTGTAGCCTTATCTACCACCGAAGCCGAGTACATATCCTTAGGGAGTTGTTGTGCTCAAGTCCTTTGGATGAAACAACAACTCTTAGATTATGGAATTAAAGTTGGAACCATACCCCTAAAATGTGACAACACTAGTGCAATATGCTTAACTAAAAATCCCATCCAACACTCTAGAACCAAACATATAGAGATAAGGCATCATTTCATTAGAGATCATGTCCTTAAGGAAGATGTGGTTATAGAGTATGTAGACACCTTGAATCAATTAGCGGACATTTTTACAAAACCCTTAGACAAAGAGCGTTTTTGGTCCCTTAGGAGAGAGTTAGGTCTAGCTAGCCTATCTTGACCTTTTAGGACCTCTTTTGTGCTTAAATATGCTTGATTTTGTGAAATGCCATGTTGATGTGTTTAATCTCCTAATTTCATCCATGCCTATAGTTAGGGGGAGTATGTTTATGCCTAAATATGTTTTGCCTGCTCATTCATGACATTTATGCATGTTAAGCCTCTTAAAAGATCATTTTTTCTGCATTTTTAGAGCCTCATCTGCACTTCCAGGCCCAGGTGTATCGAAACGGGTGAACCTGTTTCGATACGGATACCTTAAATCCAGTTCTGTGAAGAGGGCGTTTCAAAACGCCTAAAAGCGTTCCGAAACGTTTTTGATTCTGCCAAGGGGGTGTATCGGAACGCGTTCCGATACGGGTCAAAGGGAGTTTCGATACGGTCAACAGCGTATCGAAACGTTCTGTTTATGGTTTTAAAATGGTCAAAACCCTAGCCGCCCGTTCCGAAACGGTCTTGACCGTTCCGAAACGGCATCGCGGATTGCTTTATCTAGGGCTTTTAATGATACAAATACACTTTTTATCAAACCCTTAAAACCCTAAACCGCCTCCCTCTCTATAAATACCCTCTAAAACTCTTTGATTTTCACAAAATTGTGAGGGGTTTTAATCTTCAACTCAAGTCTAAGCAAGTTTCATCAATCTTGTGCAAGGATTTCCTCAAAATCATCCAAAATCCCAAACTAAGGTAATTTTTCAATTTTTCTCTTTTCTTTCAATTCATGTTCGAATCTTAGGTTAGAAAATTTTATTTTTGTATAAATTATACGTTTTTGTTGTGGGTTTTCAAAATCTTGTGAAAATTTTTTCAAATCCCAAAATTTTTTATTCGAATATAAAATTTTTCAATCGTATTTTTTTAAACTGTTTTTATTTTAATTTTGTTTTCAAAAACCTAAGTGGGATTTCTTATTGGATTGATTTTAATTATCAATGCATACACTCAATTTTAAAACACTTGCTTAATGTTTTTAGATGGCGGATCAATCGAACAAAAAGCGCAAGGTCGTTCAATCCGGTGAATCGAGCATTCGTCCGAATATCACGATGCTTTTTCAGAAATCTTTCAAGACTCCGGATCAACGTGCTCGCTTTGCTTATGTCAAGGATTTCGCGGTTCGTAAGGAACGTGTTATCGATCTTGAATTCCTCAATTCCGAGCGATTCCTTTTTCGTTATCTTCCTCGTTTGGATGAGTGGAATCTCATGGATTTCTTGAGCCTTCCGGATGTTTGCTACAAAAATATGGTACTCATCTTTTACTCTAATGCTCACTTTCTTTATGATGAGTCCAAAACCGAGATCATAGGGGTTGAGTCATCCTTGCTAGGCAAAAAGGTTGTCATAAATGTTAAACTTTTAGAGTCTGCTCTTAAACTTAAAAATGAGGGTCTTGAGGATGAACGTCACTTTGGCACTTTCACCGGTAAAGCACTTAATTTGGATGTGCATGATCGTGTTCTTCACTTGATGGTCTCTTGGTTTATTCGCCCTTCCGGCGGTAAATATTCCCATATCCGTCAAAGAGATCATTTTTGGTTAGAGTGTTTCCGTAGGGGTGAGCGCCCAAATGTGCCTAAGATCATCTTTGCCGAGATAGTCAACAATATCAAGCTTATTGACACAAATGAGTTGACGTCCTTTACTTATGGCATTGTCTTGAGCGCCCTATTTCACCATCTTGGTATTGATTGTACCTACGACTCTCCGGAACCTCGCAAGACCAAGATTGGTGAGTCATCCCTTCGCAAGTCCGGGTTCCATTATGTGAATGGTATTTGGGAAAGAATTGATAGAGAAGCGGATCCTCCTCTTGTTGCTCCTCCACCGCAAGTTCAAGCCGCGAACAATGATGCCCTCACGGCTTTCCTTACCGAGCGATTCAATGCCTTGGACTCTCGGTTCGATGCTTTGGACACTCGCATTACTTCAGGCTTTGAACCTATGGGCAATCGATTGAAGAATGTCGAGGATCGTCTTATTTCTCTTGAAACTTCTCATTCCAACTTGGATCTTTCCTTCTCCACTCTATATGGGCAATGGACGAAGTTTCAACGTTCTCAAGCCAATGACGATGATGATGAGGATGACGAGGATGATGATGACGAGGCTTAGGATCTTCATATCATATCATATTATTTATGCTTTTTAGGATTAAGATTGCATCTTTTGTTTTCTCATGTTTTTAGGAACCTATGCTTATGACTTTTATTTGGGATTTTATTGTTTGAATTATGTTGAACTTCATGTTTGAATTATGTTTTGGATATTTTTATTATGAATTAATTCTATGGTTGCTTATTATTGCTTATTGGTACTAATCTTTTATCTTCTCTATGAGCTTATGTTGTTCTTTTTGATCTAACAAAAAGGGGGAGAAGAAATTTAAGAGCCACAACACTAAAATTCGTTTTTAAAATTTTAAAAGGTTTTTAAACTTAAACTTCAAATCAAAATTTTTGTTAAAAACCTATCTTAAATTAAGGGGGAGTTAGAATATTTTTCAAAACTTTCAAAATTCCAAAAATTCTAACTTTGGTTTTGTTATATCAAAAAGGGGGAGATTGTGAAACAAATATTTTAATTTTGATATAACTAAAAACCTAAGGACTAAATTGAAAAAGTCAAAACGAATTTTAAGTCCTTAAAATATCCCCATATAATTTTTATATTATGCCTAAGTTAAAAACATACTATTCCAAATATTTTTTCTAAGTGTTTCAAGCCAAAGCAGTGTTTTTCAAGCACCCGTTTCGAAACGGCCCTAAGGCGTTTCGAAACAATTTCACCACTGTCGACCACCGTTCTGAAACGTGTATCGAAACACTTGGAAGCGTTTCGAAACGGCTCACCTCGTTTCGAAACTGTTCTTCATGTTGGATTTAAAAAGGGTTAAATTATTTCAAATATTTCAGATTTTTAAATATATAAGGGGTGTTTCGAAACGGATCATGCCCGTTCCGAAACGACCCTTTGACAGTAGCCATTCCGTTTCGAAACGGATCACTCCCGTTCCGAAACAGGGGCTAGGTTTCAGTTTGAAATATATGACCGTTGTATGTTTTAACTGATTTTATCAAAACCGTTAAGGCGTTTCGATACGGTCTAGTACCGTTCCGAAACGACCCTTTTCCAGTGGCAAAACCGTTCCGAAACGGCCCTAAGGCGTTTCGTAACGGGCTCTTAAATGCACCCCAACGGCTCTTTCTATTTTAGTCCGTTCCGAAACAGGTTTCCCGTGTTCCGAAACGGGTTGGTGCAGACAACATTAATGGTGGCAAGAGAGGGTTCCAACGGCTCCATTTATGTTCCCAACCACCCAAACGGCTAGAAATCAATGAGAAGGTATAAAAGGGACATCCAAAAGCATCAGCAACAACTATTGAACTTCAAGCAAACATCCAAACATCAAATTCAAGCATTTGAGCAAAAATCCCAAATTTGTGTAAAATCCCAATTTGTGTTCTTCATTCATATTTTGTAAAATTGGGTTGAGTGCTTGTATTGGGGCTATCATTTGTATTGAGAGATACCTAATTAGCCTACAAATTCCTTTGTTCTCTTGTGTGAGGGTTGGGTTGATTTTTGGGTAGAAAAATCAACCGATATTGTAAAGGGTTGCCTCCTTGTCCTAGAAAAGGGGAAGATCAATTTAGTGAAATTTTTGCAAATCCTTAGTGAGACTAAGGTAGTGGATGTAGAGTTCATTTGGAACTTGAACCACTCTAAATTCCTTGTTCTTCAATTTTAATTTGCCAATTTCCACTACAATCCTTCAAATTTCCAATTCACCCCCCTCTTGGTAAATATCGATCTTTCGATCCACTCAACACTAACCCTGGAGTATATCTAGGCATCCCACTTCTAATTGGGAAAAACAAAACTGAATCGCTAGGATTTGTGCGCGATAAAGTACATGATCGTCTCTCTAGTTGGGACAAACATCTCCTCTCTTTTAGTGGTCGAGAGATATTCATCAAAGCAGTCTTACAATCTCTTCCACAATATGTCATGTCCTGTTATCTTCTACCACAAAACATCATCGATGACATGACTACATCAATCCGTCAATACTGGTGGACTGGCAAATCCAACAAAATAGGTTGGCATATGATCCCATGGAATCGTGTATGTTTACCTAAATCTGCTGGTGGCATGGGTTTTAAGGATTTGCATGATTTTAACATTGCTCTTTTGGGCAAGCAACTTTGGAAACTCATCTGTGAACCAGATTCTCTATTAGGACAAATATACCGTTCTAAATACTTTCCCTCAGGCAATATCCTAGATGCACCAAAACCCAATCGGGGTTCTTTTGCTTGGCAAGGTATGTATAACGCGCTTCAGCGTCTTTTCCCCGACTTTCTTCACCGCCCAGGCATAAACAGTAATATTAGAATACACAAAGATATATGGGGAGGGTCTTCCCCGATTGAGCTCACTGGGGATTACGAAATCTCAGATGAATTCCATATTCGATGTCGTGATTTTATGATTCGTAACCAAACAGCTTGGGATACGGATAAGGTAAGAAATTACTTCAATCCAACTGATGCCGATGCTATTCTTCGCATCCCCATCATAAATGATCAACGTGATTCAATACTCTGGTCTCCTAACGACTCGGGTATCTACTCAGTCCGTTCTGGATATATTTTCCTACAACGCTCCATAAACCCACCTACGTCACCTACTCGGTTTTGGAAGTTTTTATCCAAAGTCAACGCTTTGCCCAAAGTCAAAACTTTTGGTTGGCGTATGGCATCTGATGCTCTACCAGTTGGAATTAAAATGCAAGCTTTTTCTCCTAACTCGGGACCTTATCCTATCTGTGGTAGCCACTCGGAATCGATCCTTCATGCGTTTCGTGACTGCCCTGGGGCGTCTGAAGTCCTCCAAATTTGTGGTATCCCTATCACTCTTTATAGGAGTATAGCTCCCACCCCTCTGCAATGGTTAGAGGAAGCAGCTACTACAATTTCCCCTGATAAATTTGGTCTCTTCCTTACTGCTTTATGGAATATATGGAATAGACGTAACGACTGGGTACATAACCAACATCTACAACCACCCTGGTTAATTGTCGTCAATTCCATTAGCTTACATGATGAATTTTGTAAAGCTTTAAAGACGTCTGCCCCAGCTCCATATACCTTTTCTAAACCTTCCTGGATCCCCCCCCCCACTTCATCATATCAAAATAAATGTGGACGGAGCTTTTAATCCATCGACTCGTGCAGCAGCCGTTGGCGCCGTTGCTCGTGATTCTGCAGGAAAAGTTGTGGGTGGCATTGCACTCCCTCTTGGTAGCTGTCGGGACGCTATCACTAGTGAAGGGGAAAGCATCCTAGCTGGTCTCACCTTTGCCCGATCCCAAGGCTGGAACCGTCTTTTGATTAAAACTGACTGCGCTTCTCTCGCGAATAGGATCAACAACCCTGCTCAGGACCTTTCTACCATGGGACCTACTATTCTTCAGATTCAAGCATTTCTTCAAGATTTTGACTTTGTAACTATTTCTTTTGTACGCCGTGAGGCAAATATTATAGCCCATACTTTGGCTACTTCCTCGCTGAATTCTATGACTTCTATGTCATTTAATTCGGATATTTCATCTTGTATCCAACACTTTGTAACAAATTATTCTTGAAAAATAATATTTGGGCACTCTTTTCCCCTTTTTAGGGTCCTCTAGCTCTGCTTGAAGGACAGTAGTAGGGGTTTTTAATGAGGCCTTTTCTTCAAAAAAAAAATTCTAACGGGTCCATTGAAAGGCCCATTTAGACCTGCTCGTCCGAAACCTCGACAAAAAGGACTGCAAAATAGTTTTAATCAAATTTTAGGAGTTCAAATAATTTATTAGGAACTTTTCAACACAATTATATTGCAAAACCTCAAATTTATACTTTTTACTCAGTTAAAATTCAAAAGGGCCCATTGAAAGGCCCATTTAGACCTGCTCGTCCGAAACCTCTACAAAAAGGTTCGCAAAAATGTTTTATTCAAATATTAGGAGTTCAAACAATTGATTAGGACCTTTTCAACACAATTATATTGCAAAACCTCAATTTTTGTACTTTTTACTCAGTTAAAATTCCAACGGGTCCATTGAAAGGCCCATTTAGACCTGCTAGTCCGAAACCTCTACAAAAAGGACCGCAAAAAATGTATTATTACAATATTAGGAGTTCAAATAATTGATTAGGAGCTTTTCAACACAATTATAATGCGAAACCTCAATTTCTGTACTTTTTACTCAGTTAAAATATCAATGGGTCCATTGAAAGGCCCATTTCGACCCGCTCGTCCGAAACCTCTACAAAAGGACTGCAAAATAAGTTTTAATCAAATTTTAGGAGTTCATGTAATTGATTAGGAGCTTTTCAACACAATTATATTGCAAAACCTAAATTTTTGTACTTTTTACTCAATTTAATTCCAACGGGTCCATTGAAAGGCCCATTTAGACCTGCTCGTCCGAATCCTCTACAAAAAAGGACCGCAAAACAAGTTTTAATCAAATTTTAGGAGTTCAAATAATTGATTAGGAGCTTTTTAACACAATTATATTGCAAAAGCTCAATTTCTGTACTTTTTACTCAGTTAAAATTCCAACAGGTCCATTGTAAGGCCCATTTAGACCTGCTCGTCCGAAACTTATCAAAAAGGACTGCAAAAAAAGTTTTAATAAAATTTTAGGAGTTTATGTAATTTATTAGGAGCTTTTCAACACAATTATATTGCAAAACCTCAATTTTATACTTTTTACTCAGTTAAAATTTCAACGGGTCCATTGAAAGGCCCATTTAGATCCGTTCGTCCGAAACCTCTACAAAAAGGACCGCAAAATTGTTTTATTCAAATATTAGGAGTTCAAATAATTGATTAGGAGCTTTTAAACACATTTATATTGCAAAACCTCAATTTCTATACTTTTTACATCAGTTAAAATTCTAACGGGTCCATTGAAAGGCCCATTTAGACCTGCTCGTCCGAAACCTCGACAAAAAGGACTGCAAAATAGTTTTAATCAAAATTTAGGAGTTCAAATAATTTATTAGGAACTTTTCAACACAATTATATTGCAAAACCTCAATTTTATACTTTTTACTCAGTTAAAATTCAAACGGGCCCATTGAAAGGCCCATTTAGACCTGCTCGTCCGAAACCTCTACAAAAAGGTTCACAAAAATGTTTTATTCAAATATTAGGAGTTCAAATAATTGATTAGGAGCTTTTCAACACAAATATATTGCAAAAACTCAATTTCTGTACTTTTTACTCAGTTAAAATTCCAACGGATCCATTGAAAGGCCCATTTAGACTTGCTCGTCCGAAAACTATACAAAAAGGACCGCAAAAAATGTATTATTCAAATATTAGGAGTTCAAATAATTGATTAGGAGCTTTTCAACACAATTATAATGTGAAACGTCAATTTTTGTACTTTTTACTCAGTTAAAATACCAACGGGTCCATTGAAAGGCCCATTTCGACCCGCTCGTCCGAAACCTCTACAAAAAGGACTGCAAAATAAGTTTTAATCAAATTTTAGGAGTTCATGTAATTGATTAGGATCTTTTCAACACAATTATATTGAAAAACCTCAATTTTTGTACTTTTTACTCAATTTAATTCCAACGGGTCCATTGAAAGGCCCATTTAGACCTGCTCGTCCGAAACCTCTACAAAAAAGGACCGCAAAACAAGTTTTAATCAAATTTTAGGAGTTCAAATAATTGATTAGGGCTTTTCAACACAATTATATTGTAAAAGCTCAATTTCTGTACTTTTTACTCAGTTAAAATTCCAAAGGTCCATTGTAAGGCCCATTTAGACTTGCTCGTCCGAAACGTATCAAAAAGGACTGCAAAAAAAGTTTTAATCAAATTTTAGGAGTTCAAATTGATGATTAGGAACTTTTCAACACAATTATATTGAAAAACCTCAATTTTATACTTTTTACTCAGTTAAAATTCAATAGGGCCCATTAAAAGGCCCATTTAGACCTGATCGTCCGAAACCTCTACAAAAAGGTTCGCAAAAAATGTTTTATTCAAATATTAGGAGTTCAAATAATTGATTAGGAGCTTTTCAACACAATCATATTGCGAAACCTCAATTTCTGTACTTTTTACTCAGTTAAAATTCCAACGAGCCCATTGAAAGGCCCATTTCGATCAGCTCGTCCGAAACCTCTACAAAAAGGACTGCAAAATAAGTTTTAATCAAATTTTAGGAGTTCATGTAACTGAATAGGAGCTTTTCAACACAATTATATTCCAAAACCTCAATTTCTATACTTTTTACTCAGTTAAAATTCCAACGGGTCCATTGAAAGGCCCATTTAGACCTGCTCGTCCGAAACCTCTACAAAAAGGACCGCAAAACAAGTTTTAATCAAATTTTAGGAGTTCAAATAATTGATTAGGAGCTTTTCAACACAAATATATTGCAAAACTCAATTTCTGTACTTTTTACTCAGTTAAAATTCCAACGGGTCCATTGTAAGGCCCATTTCGACCCGCTCGTACGAAACCTCTACATTAAGGACTGCAAAAAAAGTTTTAATCAAATTTTAGGATTTTATGTAATAGATTAGGAGCTTTTCAACACAATTATATTGCAAAACCTCAATTTCTATACTTTTTACTTAGTTAAAATTCTAACGGGTGCATTGAAAGGCCAATTTAGACCTGCTCGTCTGAAACCTCGACAAAAAGGACCGCAAAATAGTTTTAATCAAATTTTAGGAGTTCAAATAATTGATTAGGAACATTTCATCACAATTATATTGAAAAACCTCAATTTTATACTTTTTAGTCAGTTAAAATTCCAACGGGCCCATTGAAAGGCCCATTTAAACCTGCTCGTCCGAAACCTCTACAAAAAGGACCGCAAAAATGTTTTATTCAAATATTAGGAGTTAAAATAATTGATTAGGAGCTTTTCAACACAATTATATTGCAAAACCTAAATTTCTGTACTTTTTACTCAGTTAAAATTCCAACGGGTCCATTGAAAGGCCTATTTCGACCCGCTCGTCCGAAACCTCTACAAAAAGGACTGCAAAACAAGTTTTAATCAAATTTTAGGAGTTTATGTAATTGATTAGGAGCTTTTCAACACAATTATATTGCAAAACCTCAATTTTATACTTTTTACTCAGTTAAAATTCCAACGGGCCCATTGAAAGGCCAGTTTAGACCAGCTCCTCTGAAACCTCTACAAAAAGGACCGCAAAAATGTTTTATTCAAATATTAGGAGTTAAAATAATTGATTAGGAGCTTTTCAACACAATTATATTGCAAAACCTAAATTTCTGTACTTTTTAATCAGTTAAAATTCCAACGGGTCCATTGAAAGTCCTATTTCGACCCGCTCGTCCGAAACCTCTACAAAAAGGACTGCAAAACAAGTTTTAATCAAATTTTAGGAGTTTATGTAATTGATTAGGAGCTTTTCAACACAATTATATTGCAAAACCTCAATTTTATACTTTTTACTCAGTTAAAATTCCAACGGGCCCATTGAAAGGCCCGTTTAGACCAGCTCCTCTGAAACCTCTACAAAAAGGACCGCAAAAATGTTTTATTCAAATATTAGGAGTTCAAATAATTGATTAGGAGCTTTTCAACACATTTATACTGCAAAACCTCAATTTCTATACATTTTACTCAGTTAAAATTCCAACGGGTCCATTGAAAGGCCCATTTAGACCTGCTAGTCCGAAACCTCTACAAAAAGGACCGCAAAACAAGTTTTAATCAAATTTTAGGAGTTCAAATAATTGATTAGGAGCTTTTCAACACAAATATATTGCAAAAACTCAATTTCTGTACTTTTTACTCAGTTAAAATTCCAACGGGTCCATTGTAAGGCCCATTTCGACCCGCTCGTCCGAAACCTCTACATTAAGGACTGCAAAAAAATGTTTTAATCAAATTTTAGGAGTTTATGTAATAGATTAGGAGCTTTTCAACACAATTATATTGCAAAACCTCAATTTCTATACTTTTTACTCAGTTAAAATTCTAACGGGTGCATTGAAAGGCCCATTTAGACATGCTCGTTCGAAACCTCGACAAAAAGGACCGCAAAATAGTTTTAATCAAATTTTAGGAGTTCAAATAATTGATTAGGAACTTTTCAACACAATTATATTGAAAAACCTCAATTTTATACTTTTTACTCAGTTAAAATTCCAACGGGCCCATTGAAAGGCCCATTTAGACCTGCTCGTCCGAAACTTCTACAAAAAGGACCGCAAAAATGTTTTATTCAAATATTAGGAGTTCAAATAATTGATTAGGATCTTTTCAACACAATTATATTGCAAAACCTAAATTTCTGTACTTTTTACTTAGTTAAAATTCCAACGGGTCCATTGAAAAGCCTATTTCGACCCGCTCGTCTGAAACCTCTACAAAAAGGACTGCAAAACAAGTTTTAATCAAATTTTAGGAGTTTATGTAATTGATTAGGAGCTTTTCAACACAATTATATTGCAAAACCTCAATTTTATACTTTTTACTCAGTTAAAATTCCAACGGGCCCATTGAAAGGCACGTTTAGACCAGCTCCACTGAAACCTCTACAAAAAGGACCGCAAAAATGTTTTATTCAAATATTAGGAGTTCAAATAATTGATTAGGAGCTTTTCAACACAATTATATTGCAAAACCTAAATTTCTGTACTTTTTACTCAGTTAAAATTCTAACGGGTCCATTGAAAGGCCTATTTCGACCCGCTCGTCCGAAATCTCTACAAAAGGACTGCAAAACAAGTTTTAATCAAATTTTAGGAGTTTATGTAATTGATTAGGAGTTTTTCAACACAATTATATTGCAAAACCTCAATTTTATACTTTTTACTCAGTTAAAATTCCAACGGGCCCATTGAAAGGCCCGTTTAGACCAGCTCCTCTGAAACCTCTACAAAAAGGACCGCAAAAATGTTTTATTCAAATATTAGGAGTTCAAATAACTGATTAGGAGCTTTTAAACACAATTATATTGCAAAACCTGAATTTCTATACTTTCAAATAATTGATTAGGATCTTTTCAATGCAATTATATTGAAAAACCTTATTTTTGTACTTTTTACTTAGTAAAAATTCCAACGGGTCAAGTGAAAGGCCCATTTCGACCCGCTCGTCTGAAACCTCTACAAAAAGGACTACAAAACAAGTTTTAATCAAATTTTAGGAGTTCATGTAATTGATTAGGAGCTTTTCAACACAATTATATTGCAAAACCTCAATTTCTGTACTTTTTACTCAGTTAAAATTCCAACGGGTCCATTGAAAAGCCTATTTCGACCCGCTCGTCCGAAACCTCTACAAAAAGGACTGCAAAACAAGTTTTAATCAAATTTTAGGAGTTTATGTAATTGATTAGGAGCTTTTCAACACAATTATATTGCAAAACCTCAATTTTATACTTTTTACTCAGTTAAAATTCCAACGGGCCCATTGAAAGGCGCGTTTAGACCAGCTCCACTGAAACCTCTACAAAGAGGACCGCAAAAATGTTTTATTCAAATATTAGGAGTTCAAATAATTGATTAGGAGCTTTTCAACACAATTATATTGCAAAACCTAAATTTCTGTACTTTTTACTCAGTTAGAATTCTAACGGGTCCATTGAAAGGCCTACTTCGACCCGCTCGTCCGAAACCTCTACAAAAGGACTGCAAAACAAGTTTTAATCAAATTTTAGGAGTTTATGTAATTGATTAGGAGTTTTTCAACACAATTATATTGCAAAACCTCAATTTTATACTTTTTACTCAGTTAAAATTCCAACGGGCCCATTGAAAGGCCCGTTTAGACCAGCTCCTCTGAAACCTCTACAAAAAGGACCGCAAAAATGTTTTATTCAAATATTAGGAGTTCAAATAACTGATTAGGAGCTTTTAAACACAATTATATTGCAAAACCTCAATTTCTATACTTTCAAATAATTGATTAGGATCTTTTCAACGCAATTATATTTAAAAACCTCATTTTTTGTACTTTTTACTCAGTAAAAATTCCAACGGGTCAAGTGAAAGGCCCATTTCGACCCGCTCGTCCGAAACCTCTACAAAAAGGACTACAAAACAAGTTTTAATCAAATTTTAGGAGTTCATGTAATTGATTAGGAGCTTTTCAACACAATTATATTGCAAAACCTCAATTTCTGTACTTTTTACTCAGTTAAAATTCCAACGGGTCCATTGAAAAGCCTATTTCGACCCGCTCGTCCGAAACCTCTACAAAAAGGACTGCAAAACATGTTTTAATCAAATTTTAGGAGTTTATGTAATTGATTAGGAGCTTTTCAACACAATTATATTGCAAAACCTCAATTTTATACTTTTTACTCAGTTAAAATTCCAACGGGCCCATTGAAAGGCCCGTTTAGACCAGCTCCTCTGAAACCTCTACAAAAAGGACCGCAAAAATGTTTTATTCAAATATTAGGAGTTCAAATAATTGATTAGGAGCTTTTCAACACAATTATATTGCAAAACCTAAATTTCTGTACTTTTTACTCAGTTAAAATTTCCAACGGGTCCATTGAAAAGCCTATTTCGACCCGCTCGTCCGAAACCTCTACAAAAAGGACTGCAAAACAAGTTTTAATCAAATTTTAGGAGTTTATGTAATTGATTAGGAGCTTTTCAACACAATTATATTGCAAAACCTCAATTTTATACTTTTTACTCAGTTAAAATTCCAACGGGCCCATTGAAAGGCCCGTTTAGACCAACTCCTCTGAAACCTCTACAAAAAGGACCGCAAAAATGTTTTATTCAAATATTAGGAGTTCAAATAATTGATTAGGAGCTTTTCAACACATTTATACTGCAAAACCTCAATTTCTATACATTTTACTCAGTTAAAATTCCAACGGGTCCATTGAAAGGCCCATTTAGACCTGCTCGTCCGAAACCTCTACAAAAAGGACCGCAAAACAAGTTTTAATCAAATTTTAGGAGTTCAAATAATTGATTAGGAGCTTTTCAACACAAATATATTGCAAAAACTAAATTTCTGTACTTTTTACTCAGTTAAAATTCCAACGGGTCCATTGTAAGGCCCATTTCGACCCGCTCGTCCGAAACCTCTACATTAAGGACTGCAAAAAAAAGTTTTAATCAAATTTTAGGAGTTTATGTAATAGATTAGGAGCTTTTCAACACAATTATATTGCAAAACCTCAATTTCTATACTTTTTACTCAGTTAAAATTCTAATGGGTGCATTGAAAGGCCCATTTAGACTTGCTCGTCCGAAACCTCGACAAAAAGGACCGCAAAATAGTTTTAATCAAATTTTAGGAGTTCAAATAATTGATTAGGAACTTTTCAACACAATTATATTGAAAAACCTCAATTTTATACTTTTTACTCAGTTAAAATTCCAACGGGCCCATTGAAAGGCCCATTTAGACCTGCTCGTCCGAAACCTCTACAAAAAGGACCGCAAAAATGTTTTATTCAAATATTAGGAGTTCAAATAATTGATTAGGAGCTTTTCAACACAATTATATTGCAAAACCTAAATTTCTGTACTTTTTACTTAGTTAAAATTCCAAAGGGTCCATTGAAAAGCCTATTTCGACCCGCTCGTCTGAAACCTCTACAAAAAGGACTGCAAAACAAGTTTTAATCAAATTTTAGGAGTTTATGTAATTGATTAGGATCTTTTCAACACAATTATATTGCAAAAACTCAATTTTATACTTTTTACTCAGTTAAAATTCCAACGGGCACATTGAAAGGCGCGTTTAGACCAGCTCCACTGAAACCTCTACAAAAAGGACCGCAAAAATGTTTTATTCAAATATTAGGAGTTCAAATAACTGATTAGGAGCTTTTAAACACAATTATATTGCAAAACCTCAATTTCTATACTTTCAAATAATTGATTAGGATCTTTTTACTCAGTAAAAATTCCAACGGGTCAAGTGAAAGGCCCATTTTGACCCGCTCGTCCGAAACCTCTACAAAAAGGACTACAAAGCAAGTTTTAATCAAATTTTAGGAGTTCATGTAATTGATTAGGAGCTTTTCAACACAATTATATTGCAAAACCTCAATTTCTGTACTTTTTACTCAGTTAAAATTCCAACATGTCCATTGAAAGGCCCAATTCGATCCACTCGTCTAAAACCTCTACAAAAAGGACTGCAAAACACGTTTTAATCAAATTTTAGGAGTTCATGTAATTGATTAGGAGCTTTTCAACACATTTATATTGCAAAACCTTAATTTCTATACTTTTTACTCAGTTAAAATTCCAACGGGTCCATTGAAAGGCCCATTTAGACCTGCTCGTCCGAAACCTCGACAAAAAGGACCGCAAAACAAGTTTTAATCAGATTTTAGGAGTTCAAATAATTGATTAGGAGCTTTTCAACACAATTATTTTGAAATACCTCAATTTTATACTTTCGACTCAGTTAAAATTCCAACGGGCCCATTGATAGGCCCATTTAGACCTGCTCGTCCGAAACCTCTACAAAAAGGACCGCAAAAATGTTTTATTCAAAATTAGGAGTTCAAATAATTGATTAGGATCTTTTCAACGCAATTGTATTGCAAAATCTCAATTTCTGTACTTTTTACTCAGTAAAAATTCCAACGGGTCCACTAAAAGGCCCAATTCGACCCGCTCGTCCGAAACCTCTACAAAATGGACTGCAAAACAAGTTTTAATCAAATTTTAGGAGTTCATGTAATTGATTAGGAGATTTTTAACACAATTATATTGCAAAACCTCAATTTCTGTACTTTTTACTCAGTTAAAATTCCAACGGGTCCATTGAAAGGCCCATTTCGACCCGCTCGTCCGAAACCTCTACAAAAAGATCGCAAAACAAGTTTTAATCAAATTTTAGGAGTTCATGTAATTGATTAGGAGCTTTTCAACACAATTATATTGCAAAAGCTCATTTTCTGTACTTTTTACTCAGTTAAAATTCCAACGGGTCCATTGAAAGGCCCATTTAGACCTGCTCGTCCAAAACCTCGACAAAAGGACCGCAAAACGAGTTTTAATCAAATTTTAGGAGTTCAAATAATTGATTAGGAGCTTTTCAACACAATTATATTAAAAAACCTCAATTTTATACTTTTTACACAGTTAAAATTCCAACGGGCCCGTTGAAAGGCCAATTTAGAACTGCTCGTCTGAAACCTCTACAAAAAGGACCGCAAAAAAGTTTTTTTTCAAATATAAGGACTTCAAATAACTGATTAGGAGCTTATCAACAAAAATATATTGCAAAACCTCAATTTCTATACTTTTTACTCAGTTAAAATTCCAACGGGTCCATTGAAAGGCCTATTTCGACCCGCTCGTCCGAAACCTCTACAAAAAGGACCGCAAAAATGTTTTATTCAAATATTAGGAGTTCAAATAACTGATTAGGAGCTTTTCAACACAATTATATTGCAAAACCTCAATTTCTGTACATTTTACTCAGTTAAAATTCCAATGGTTCCATTGAAAGGCCCATTTAGACCAGCTCGTCCGAAACCTCTACAAAAAGGACCGCAAAACAAGTTTTAATTAAATTTTAGGAGTTCAAATAATTGATTAGGAGCTTTTCAACACAATTATATTGCAAAACCTCAATTTCTGTACTTTTTACTCAATTAAAATTCCAACGGGTCCATTGAAAGGCCCATTTCGACCCGCTTGTCCGAAACATCTACAAAAAGGACCGCAAAATAGTTTTAATCAAATTTTAGGAGTTCAAATAATTGATTAGGAACTTTCCAACACAATTATATTGAAAAAACTCAATTTTATACTTTTTACTTAGTTAAAATTCCAACGGGCCCATTGAAAGGCCCATTTAGATTTGCTCGTCCGAAACTTCTACAAAAAGGACCGCAAAAATGTTTTATTCAAATATTAGGAGTTCAAATAACTGATTAGGAGCTTTTTAACACAATTATATTGCAAAACATCAATTTCTGTACTTTTTACTCAGTTAAAATTTCTACGGGTCCATTGAAAGGCCCATTTAGACCAGCTCGTCCGAAACCTCTACAAAAAGGACTGCAAAACAAGTTTTAATCAAATTTTAGGAGTTTATGTAATTGATTAGGATCTTTTCAACACAATTATATTGCAAAACCTCAATTTTATACTTTTTACTCAGTTAAAATTCCAACGAGCCCATTGAAAGGCACATTTAAAATTTCTCGTCTGAAACCTCTTCAAAAAGGACCGCAAAAATGTTTTATTCAAATATTAGGAGTTCAAATAAATGATTAGGAGCTTTTCAACACAATTATATTGCAAAACCTCAATTTCTATACATTTTACTCAGTTAAAATACCAACAGGTCCATTGAAAGGCCCATTTAGACCAGCTCGTCCGAAACCTCTACAAAAAGGATCGCAAAACAAGTTTTAATCAAATTTTAGGAGTTCAAATAATTGATTAGGAGCTTTTCAACACAATTATATTGCAAAACCTCATTTTCTGTACTTTTTACTCAGTTAAAATTCCAACGGGCCCATTGAAAGGCCCATTTCGACCCACTCGTCCGAAACCTCTATAAAAGGACTGCAAAACAAGTTTTAATCAAATTTTAGGAGTTCATGTAATTGATTAGGAGCTTTTCAACACAATTATATTGCAAAACCTCAATTTCTGTACTTTTTACTCGGTTAAAATTCCAACGGGTCCATTGAAAGGCCCATTTAGACTAGCTCGTCCGAAACCTCTACAAAAAGGACCGCAAAACAAGTTTTAATCAAATTTTAGGAGTTCAAATAATTGATTAGGAGCTTTTCAACACAATTATATTGCAAATCTTCAATTTCTGTACTTTTTACGCAGTTAAAATTCCAACGGGTCCATTGAAAGGCCAATTTCGACTCGCTCGTCTGAAACCTCTACATTAAGGACTGCAAAACAAGTTTTAATCAAAATTTAGGAGTTTATATAACACATTAGGAGCTTTTCAACACAATTATATTGCGAAACCTCAATTTCTATACTTTTTACTCAGTTAAAATTCTAACGGGTGCATTGAAAGGCCCATTTAGACCTGGTCGTCCGAAACCTCGACAAAAAGGACCGCAAAATAGTTTTAATCAAAATTTAGGAGTTCAAATAATGGATTAGGAACTTTTCAACACAATTATATTGAAAAACCTCAATTTTATACTTTTTACTCAGTTAAAATTCCAACGGGCCCATTGAAAGGCCCATTTAGACCTGCTCGTCCGAAACCTCTACAAAAAGGACCGCAAAAATGTTTTATTCAAATATTAGGAGTTCAAATAACTGATTAGGAGCTTTTCAACACAATTATATTGCAAAATCTCAATTTTATACTTTTTACTCAGTAAAATTCCAACGGGCCCATTGAAAGGCCCATTTAAAACTTCTCGTCTAAAACCTTTACAAAAAGGACTGCAAAAAAGGTTTTAATCAAATTTTATGAGTTTATGTAATTGATTAGGAGCTTTTCAACACAATTATATTGCGAAACCTAAATTTCTGTACTTTTTACTCAGTTAAAATACCAACGGGTCCATTGAAAGGACCATTTCGACCCGCACGTCCGAAACCTCTACAAAAAGGACTGCAAAAAAAGTTTTAATCAAATTGTAGGAGTTTATGTAATTGATTAGGAGCTTTTCAACACAATTATATTGCAAAACCTCAATTTTATACTTTTTACTCAGTTAAAATTCCAACGGGCCCATTGAAAGGCCCATTTAAAACTTCTCGTCTGAAACCTCTTCAAAAAGGACCGCAAAAATGTTTTATTCAAATATTAGGAGTTCAAATAACTGATTAGGAGCTTTTCAACACAATTATATTGCAAAACCTCAATTTCTGTACATTTTACTCAGTTAAAATTCCAACGGGTCCATTGAAAGGCCCATTTAGACTAGCTCGTCCGAAACCTCTACAAAAAGGACCGCAAAACAAGTTTTAATCAAATTTTAGGAGTTCAAATAATTGATTTGGATCTTTTCAACACAGTTATATTGCAAAACCTCAATTTCTGTACTTTTTACTCAGTTAAAATTCCAACAGGTCCATTGAAAGGCCCATTTCGACACGCTCGTCCGAAACCTCTACAAAAAGGACTGCAAAACAAGTTTTAATTAAATATTAGGATTTCATGTAATTTATTAGGAGCTTTTCAACACAATTATATTGCAAAACCTCAATTTCTATACTTTTTACTCTGTTAAAATTCTAACGGGTCCATTGAAAGGCCCATTTAGACCTGCTCGTCCGAAACCTCAACAAAAAGGACCGCAAAATAGTTTTAATCAAATTTTAGGAGTTCAAATAATTGATTAGGAGATTTTCAACACAATTATATTGCAAAACCTCAATTTCTATACTTTTTATTCAGTTGAAATTTCAACGGGTCCATTGAAAGGCCCATTTAGACATGCTCGTCCAAAACCTCTACAAACAGGACCGCAAAAATGTTTTATTCAAATATTAGGAGTTCAAATAATTGATTAGGAGCTTTTCAACACATTTATATTGAAAAACCTCAATTTCTGAACTTTTTACATAGTTAAAATTCTAACGGGTCCATTGAAAGGCCCAATTAGAACTGCTCGTCCGAAATCTCGACAAAAAGGACCGCAAAATAGTTTTAATCAAATTTTAGGAGTTCAAATAATTGATTAGGAACTTTTCAACACAATTATTTTGAAAAACCTCAATTTTATACTTTTTACTCAGTTAAAATTCCAACATGTCCATTGAAAGGCCCATTTCGACACGCTCGTCCGAAACCTCTACAAAAAGGACTGCAAAACAAGTTTTAATCAAATTTTAGGATTTCATGTAATTTATTAGGAGATTTTCAACACAATTATATTGCAAAACCTCAATTTCTATACTTTTTACTCTGTTAAAATTCTAACGGGTCCATTGAAAGGCCCATTTAGACCTGCTCGTCCGAAACCTCGACAAAAAGGACCGCAAAATAGTTTTAATCAAATTTTAGGAGTTCAAATAATTGATTAGGAGCTTTTCAACACAATTATATTGCAAAACCTCAATTTCTATATGTAACCCCCGTAGCCCGGTCTGGACGGTTGACCCGAACTACGAAGATTACACGGGGAAAACCAAAGTCAACCCGAAAGTCAACCTTGATTAACGACCCTTTTTTTTCCTTTTTAACTTATCTAGATGCACAATAACCTTAGGTGTGTTCACACAAACACCATGCTCAAAGATCACAAACATCAGAGATCAAACAGGGACCCAATTGAACAAATTACAACTTTGGGGACCAAATTGTAATTTCTGAAAACTTCAAGGACTTAACCAGATTTTAAGTTACCAACTTGAAATTAGTCATGTTTCATGCTTCTGTGCCAAATTTCAGCTCAAACGGACATCCCGAACTCAAACAATTGCACAAACAAGATTCAGGACCAAAATGCAAACATTTTGAAACATTTAACCGCCCATGTCAGCCCCCAACGGTCACCCGTTCCGAAACAGGCCAAGGCCGTTTCAAAACACGGGCCGTTCCGCAACGCGTTCCGCAACGGGGGTCTGGCAGAATGCATTCCGTTTCGGAACGGTGACACCCGTTTCGGACGCCTGGGTTTATGCAGGGCACCCGTTCCGAAACGGTGTTGCCTGTTCCGAAACACCTAGCCCAGAATATTGCATTTTGCTCACTCAAACACACAATTGATCATTCAAACATGCTCCAAAAGCCACCAAACTTTGCCGACATGCAATTCAACATAAAAGAGACATTCTTGCATCAACAATTCAACATATATCCAACACATACGAAAAGCCCCAAATCCATAGTCATGCTTCCTACTCAAGCCATCATTTAAGCACAAACCTTCCAATACAAGCACAATTAAACCAATTCGTGATTCAACAACATTTATAACAATACTTAAACATTCATGATCAACACATACGATCACAATAACAACAAACCGAGAGATTCTACCCCATTGCCCTTATTAACCATAGCTATTCACCGAGACATACATTTCCATTGGAGTCCACCTTGAATCCCTTGCTCCTTGCTGCCCAAACCTCAAGAATCTGCATTGATGGACAAAAAGGAGCGTAAGCACATAATGCTTAGTGAGGAATGCTCAAAACCAAAACACCATCAATGCAGCGGGTCTTTAAAACACATTAAAACCAACCCGGTTGCTTTCCAAAACCATGTTCGAAAACTCTTTTCAACATCAAGCTCAAAACATGCATAAACACCATATGCCAAGCTTAAACAAAACCATGGAAACACATCCTTTCCACAACATACCTTTCTTTAACTTGAAAACCACATCAAGCAAGAAACCATTTAAAACCATAGTTCAATTAAACCATTTCATGCATTTAATCAATGCACTATAAAACCATAACATCATATTCACATGCCTTTAACAACAAGTCATACATGACCTCAATGCAACATAGATAATCCAAGCTCACATGCATCATTTATCAAATGATATCCAATGCTTGTTCAACATACAAGTAACATGCTTCCACTAGCATTATACACATCTCATGCAACAATGCATCTTACCAAGCATCCCATGCTTCTCATGCAAACATGCATCAATTCAAGCATCTCATGCTTCACATGCAACCATGCATCATTTCAAGCAATCCCATGCTTCACATGCAACCATACATCATTTCAAGCAATCCCATGCTCAACATGATCAAGAACATTATATTGGCTTCCAAGAGATCAACCATAATCACTTTCCACTTTCCAACCCGATCGGATACGCGGATTACAAGCGTGTCCCAACGCTTCCTACACCCTACCCAATCCAAGGTCTTCCAAATGGGCATCAACCTCCATTTGACCTTAACAACCTAAGGTTCCCATGCATGGACTTTTAAACACCATACAACCTTAGCTTTTCCTCAAGGTTACCATGTATGGACTTCCAACCGCCATACACCCTTGACATGCACAAGGTCTTTTCCGTATGGACTTTCAACCACCATACAACCTTTGCATAACCGATTGGTAGTTGTAGACATCATCTAACGAGGAACGGGACATCACACACAAGATCCACACATGGACTTAAACACTGCCATTGTGATCTTAACAAGTACAAGGTTCTCACATAAGGACTTTTAACCACCTTATAACCTTTACTTAACCAAGGTCCTCGAATGGGCAACAACCTCCATTATGACCTTAACAACTTAGGTCCTCGAGTGGGCAACAACCTCCACTATGACCTCTTCTCGTTAGGAATACTTGAGGGGAGTCTAACCGGTCCACACTTGACCACTCCTCCTTCAAGGCGACTTTATTCACGGTGCACCCAATCCTATAGCCGGCTAATTATACCCGATCAACGAACCAAGAACCATTCACATCTCTTGCCAACATAACCATCTTACCATAATATCCAATGTTCCACATTCATAAACATAATGCAAGGTCATCACATCATTAGCTCAATGATTCACATGCATACACATAATGCAAAACCACCACATCATTAGCTCAATGATTCACATGCATAAACAATATGCAAAAGGTACAATTATCATCATTAATCATCATCAACTCACTGTTTTTAAGCATCATACAAAGCCAATGAACAACATGCATCACTATGCATCAAAATCACAATTTCCATAAACATAACCAAGGATCTCTTACCTTGAGCATCCTTTTTAATTGACTTTCAAAACCAGCATTAAACCATGCTAAAACATGCTTACAAAACAGAATTAAACCATGCAAAAACACTTGCATAATAATCATCAACCACATTTGATTTTAAAACCAAATCACACACAATTCCAAGGCAAAAACCCCTTTACTTACTCTTGAGCTTAGCAAAGTTGTTTAGACTTAAACTAAGCTCCCAAAAACCTTCAATGTTTCAAAAGCTGAAATCCCAACTTCACTCACCAATTACCAAACCAAGCTAGCCAACAAGCTTTCCAAGCTTCCGAAACCTTCCGAAAACACCTCCAAAGCTCAAGGATCAACCTCCCCTGTTTCAAGCACATAAAAACAGAACATTAATGCATCCATATGCATTAAAACACCAGCAACATCAACACAACTCGCTGCTCATCACAAATCTAGCAATTTGGCTACCAAACACAACCGAAATCATCTCCAAACACTTCCAAAACTTAACCCAGCCAAGATCCATCACTTCTAACCATTTTTATACATCAAATAACATGCAAAATGATCACAACCACGTCCTTATACCTCCAGGTATAACAGATCACCAATTACACTCCAAAAACAACCAAAAACTCAAGCCAAACTTAGGAAATTCAACCTATCCGGGATTGCATTGATTAAACCTCAACTTCTAAACATTTTAGCATTCATTTAACATCAATTTAACACCTCAAAACCCTGCTTAAACAGATCACACGAAAATTTCACCAAAATCACCAAATCTTGCATTTTAGCCAAAAATCAAGATCTCAATTGAAAAGCCTTTAATAAAACATGAATCAAGGATTGAGAACTTAGGAATTTCAGTAAAGAACTGATAGTTTAGAGGAGAAGGACGTTCTTACCTCCAAACTTGAATTTCTCCATTTTAGAGCCAAAATGCTTGATGAATCAACTTGTAAATTGTGAGGTTTTGAAGATGAGATGATTAGGAATCAAATAAGAGTTGAAATGAGAGATTAAGATGTTGAAATCTGAGAAAGAAATCTGAGGAAATCTTGTTTGGGTAGAGAGAAAATGAGAGAAAAGAGAATTTGAGAGAAAATGGAAAATTAGTTGGAAATTGGTTAAAAATGATTTCCCTCCTTTTCATAACCTTTAAAATCAGATTTTAGACTTAAAATATCTTAGAAAAATCTGGAGAAATCCTTTTTGGAATAATAGCTCCTTAAAGATTCAAAGTTTCAATCCTTTATAAAACTGTCCCGCAACTTTCAAAAATTACATTTTGGTCACTAGCCAAAATGTCAACCTTCCGAACCTCATTTTCCAAAATTGATTTCACAGTTCACTTTTATATATTAAAAGATGATTTTAGAATATTTTTCCATATTTTTAATGCAACCCGAACTAGGCTTTCCTAAATTCCTACTTATATATTCGATCAGCACTTTGACCGAACCGGTCAACGCCAAAACTTCTGAGCCCAAAACCGGGGCGTTACAACTCTCCCCCCCTTAGGAAATTTCGTCCTCGAAATTTCAACCGGCAAAAGAGAACAACAACCTTCTCAAGCAACACACAAGGCAACACAAAAGCCTTAACCAACACTACTGATCACTTTCCACACAAAACTTCCACCACTCACTGTTCATAAATCCTCACTCTCAAGGGTAACCACAACCCAAACTTCCACACAACCAGATTATGCACAATCCCAACATCATCCTGAAAACTTCAGCTCTTACAGCAACAACACTGTAACACATGCTTCCAAAACTTGTCTACACAAAGACAACAACCAACCCAACTCAGCCACTAGACAACCTCTCAGCTTCTAAAACTCCTGCGATTCCCAAACCTTTTCCAAAGATTTTCCCAACAAGCAGAAATCCTTAATCATCAACTGTTCACACAAACTCTCTAACGAAGCTGACAATCCTTCACATCTGTCAACTACATTACCACAACAGCTCACCAGCACTATGTACACAAAAACCAAAAATTACATCACAACCCCAACTTGAAACCTTCAGCCATTTCACATACCATCAACAGACTTCAAACAGAACTTTCTTAACCACAACTAGCCAACCACTGCTCACAAGAACCCAAACAACCAACAAAAACCTTCGATCTTTCACAGCCCTTTCACTACATACTCAACCAGAACACCTGCATTACCAGAACATCACTGAACCAAAACACACACAACAGCTTCATAACTCTTCAAAGATTGCCAAGAACAAACACAACCCTTCACAGCAACTTAAAAGCTAAACCACTTCAGCACCCGGAAACTCAATCACCAAGCTACAACAACACTTAGCACCAAGGAACAACTACTTCCTTTCAGCTAAACAAACCACTTAGCTGATACTAACCTCAAACAGATACCCTTCATCACCAAACCACTAAACTCTCAGAGCAACAATCACTTTTCTTCTACCAACAAGCCATTCCACTCTCACCATCACAAACAACTAGATAACAAATTCCAGCACTTCCAACTCCCACTCAGCACCAAACAACCTCTACAAACCCATCATCACACTTAATCCAACCACAACACTAACAGATTCGATTAGTTATTAGCGAGCGTGAACATCGTATGCATGATCACCTACATGCCCTATCAATGTCTGATGTACATGTATGCAAAACCTCTAATGTTATGCCACATGTATGCATGGACCAACATATATAATATAGTATATATCAATGATTTAACTGTGCATGAATGCCAGTTCACACCCCCCAATAACAACCTCAAAATTTGTCTAAGAACAACCTCCTTACTCACCTTTAACTTATCTAACCCCATCATACCAACAACCATTAACCACAAGATACTTACCCAAGCCTTCTTCACACCCAAGATATTACCAAACCACAACTACCATTACTCCAAACATGCTAGCAACAAGACTAAACTTACCACGCAAGGAAAAACCAACAGAAACCAAACTAAGCAACTAAAGCAAAGATCACTTAACAAGGTTACCTGAAAACACAACACCACCCCGAAGCTTCATCGAACGAGCTCTCTTCCTTGCGGAACCAACATCCTTCGGTTGCACCCTTGCAGCACCAACAAACACTCCTGGGTCACCACCAACTCCTTGCGATAAGAAACCTTGACTGTTCCGCGCCAACATCAAGCAATCACGCTTCATGTGTCCAGCAGACCCACACTTCCAGCAAACTTCATTTCCCACATTCTTCACAACCTTCTGCTTTTTCTGCCACTTCTGAACCTTGCCTCGGTCGCGCCCACGACCTTCCAAAGATCCTTTGGCCAACATCAAAGCTGACTTCACTCCATGAGGACAATCACGCTTAACATGCAACTTGGAACCACAATTCCAACAAACACCTGCGCCCCAACAATTCCCAACATGTTGTCTTTTACAACGGTCACACACAGACGACTGAGCTTCTACTCCTTGCTCAAGCAACACTTGCTCACCAACAGCATTAGCATCCTTGCTCAACCCTTGGAAATTCCCTTCCAAGATACCTTTCATAGAAAGCAGATACGAAGAAATCCCAATCAATATCAAGGATATGTGACGCCACAGCCACAGATGTCCACCAAGAACAAGCATCCTCCAGCATCAGAGAAACAACACTCCCCAGCTTACAGGCATAATCACAGCCTTCCTGATCCAGAATCAGAACTACATTGGCCAACCAGGCCTCAAACATCTCCGGGGAAGAACCATGGTACTCCTCAGCACCCAAATCAAACAAATACTGTTTCGGCAAACCCACACATTTAGCCAGCACATCCACTGATTCCACCTCAACCGTAGCCTGAGATGTTCCCAACACCTCCTGAACAACAAGTAAAGAACTTTCCATCCCGGAACCAGCTTCCTTCCCTTGCCTTACCATCTCAACTTCAGTCACAGAAGACTGAGACAAAACACCTTTACAAAAGGGTGAATCCTTTGACTTAACAACCTGCCCCAAGGCAGCCACCATCTCACTCATCCTCCACTCTTTCATCATCTTTGCCATACCACTAACAACAAACAACATACAATCACAACAAACAAACAAAACCTGTTAGACCAGCATTAAGCAAGGATTCAAACTCCAACTCCAAAATAACACAATAGCTATATTAATAAGGCAATGGGTATCCCGAATCCTCCCCTTTACATGACATAACAGTCAACACAACATGAACATCACAACATCAAGCATATCAACAACATGCCTTGATCATGCTTACACCAAACAACATCCAACAGCACTAGCACATTAGCAACATAACATGCTCAAAACACATTCATTATGCATAGCATCAGCTCATAACATCCACACATATCCATATGAACTCATCCAAGATTCATAACCACAAATCATGCTTGCATACACCAGCAACATGCTCAAAAACATCAACAGCATACTCAAGAACACATGCTTCAACCAGCTTTCAACCATACAACAAGATAAACATCAAGCACACTTACCACAACAACTTACCGTTTTCCCCAACCTTCGCAACTCAGCTCTGATACCACCAAATGTAACCCCCGTAGCCCGGTCTGGACGGTTGACCCGAACTACGAAGATTACACGGGGAAAACCAAAGTCAACCCGAAAGTCAACCTTGATTAACGACCCTTTTTTTTTCCTTTTTAACTTATCTAGATGCACAATAACCTTAGGTGTGTTCACACAAACACCATGCTCAAAGATCACAAACATCAGAGATCAAACAGGGACCCAATTGAACAAATTACAACTTTGGGGACCAAATTGTAATTTCTGAAAACTTCAAGGACTTAACCAGATTTTAAGTTACCAACTTGAAATTAGTCATGTTTCATGCTTCTGTGCCAAATTTCAGCTCAAACGGACATCCCGAACTCAAACAATTGCACAAACAAGATTAAGGACCAAAATGCAAACATTTTGAAACATTTAACCGCCCATGTCAGCCCCCAACGGTCACCCGTTCCGAAACAGGCCAAGGCCGTTTCGAAACACGGGCCATTCCGCAACGCGTTCCGCAACGGGGGTCTGGCAGAATGCATTCCGTTTCGGAACGGTGACACCCGTTTCGGACGCCTGGGTTTATGCAGGGCACCCGTTCCGAAACGGTGTTGCCTGTTCCGAAACACCTAGCCCAGAATATTGCATTTTGCTCACTCAAACACACAATTGATCATTCAAACATGCTCCAAAAGCCACCAAACTTTGCCGACATGCAATTCAACATAAAAGAGACATTCTTGCATCAACAATTCAACATATATCCAACACATACGAAAAGCCCCAAATCCATAGTCATGCTTCCTACTCAAGCCATCATTTAAGCACAAACCTTCCAATACAAGCACAATTAAACCAATTCGTGATTCAACAACATTTATAACAATACTTAAACATTCATGATCAACACATACGATCACAATAACAACAAACCGAGAGATTCTACCCCATTGCCCTTATTAACCATAGCTATTCACCGAGACATACATCTCCATTGGAGTCCACCTTGAATCCCTTGCTCCTTGCTGCCCAAACCTCAAGAATCTGCATTGATGGACAAAAAGGAGCGTAAGCACATAATGCTTAGTGAGGAATGCTCAAAACCAAAACACCATCAATGCAGCGGGTCTTTAAAACACATTAAAACCAACCCGGTTGCTTTCCAAAACCATGTTCGAAAACTCTTTTCAACATCAAGCTCAAAACATGCATAAACACCATATGCCAAGCTTAAACAAAACCATGGAAACACATCCTTTCCACAACATACCTTTCTTTAACTTGAAAACCACATCAAGCAAGAAACCATTTAAAACCATAGTTCAATTAAACCATTTCATGCATTTAATCAATGCACTATAAAACCATAACATCATATTCACATGCCTTTAACAACAAGTCATACATGACCTCAATGCAACATAGATAATCCAAGCTCACATGCATCATTTATCAAATGATATCCAATGCTTGTTCAACATACAAGTAACATGCTTCCACTAGCATTATACACATCTCATGCAACAATGCATCTTACCAAGCATCCCATGCTTCTCATGCAAACATGCATCAATTCAAGCATCTCATGCTTCACATGCAACCATGCATCATTTCAAGCAATCCCATGCTTCACATGCAACCATACATCATTTCAAGCAATCCCATGCTCAACATGATCAAGAACATTATATTGGCTTCCAAGAGATCAACCATAATCACTTTCCACTTTCCAACCCGATCGGATACGCGGATTACAAGCGTGTCCCAACGCTTCCTACACCCTACCCAATCCAAGGTCTTCCAAATGGGCATCAACCTCCATTTGACCTTAACAACCTAAGGTTCCCATGCATGGACTTTTAAACACCATACAACCTTAGCTTTTCCTCAAGGTTACCATGTATGGACTTCCAACCGCCATACACCCTTGACATGCACAAGGTCTTTTCCGTATGGACTTTCAACCACCATACAACCTTTGCATAACCGATTGGTAGTTGTAGACATCATCTAACGAGGAACGGGACATCACACACAAGATCCACACATGGACTTAAACACTGCCATTGTGATCTTAACAAGTACAAGGTTCTCACATAAGGACTTTTAACCACCTTATAACCTTTACTTAACCAAGGTCCTCGAATGGGCAACAACCTCCATTATGACCTTAACAACTTAGGTCCTCGAGTGGGCAACAACCTCCACTATGACCTCTTCTCGTTAGGAATACTTGAGGGGAGTCTAACCGGTCCACACTTGACCACTCCGCCTTCAAGGCGACTTTATTCACGGTGCACCCAATCCTATAGCCGGCTAATTATACCCGATCAACGAACCAAGAACCATTCACATCTCTTGCCAACATAACCATCTTACCATAATATCCAATGTTCCACATTCATAAACATAATGCAAGGTCATCACATCATTAGCTCAATGATTCACATGCATACACATAATGCAAAACCACCACATCATTAGCTCAATGATTCACATGCATAAACAATATGCAAAAGGTACAATTATCATCATTAATCATCATCAACTCACTGTTTTTAAGCATCATACAAAGCCAATGAACAACATGCATCACTATGCATCAAAATCACAATTTCCATAAACATAACCAAGGATCTCTTACCTTGAGCATCCTTTTTAATTGACTTTCAAAACCAGCATTAAACCATGCTAAAACATGCTTACAAAACAGAATTAAACCATGCAAAAACACTTGCATAATAATCATCAACCACATTTGATTTTAAAACCAAATCACACACAATTCCAAGGCAAAAACCCCTTTACTTACTCTTGAGCTTAGCAAAGTTGTTTAGACTTAAACTAAGCTCCCAAAAACCTTCAAACCATGTTTCAAAAGCTGAAATCCCAACTTCACTCACCAATTACCAAACCAAGCTAGCCAACAAGCTTTCCAAGCTTCCGAAACCTTCCGAAAACACCTCCAAAGCTCAAGGATCAACCTCCCCTGTTTCAAGCACATAAAAACAGAACATTAATGCATCCATATGCATTAAAACACCAGCAACATCAACACAACTCGCTGCTCATCACAAATCTAGCAATTTGGCTACCAAACACAACCGAAATCATCTCCAAACACTTCCAAAACTTAACCCAGCCAAGATCCATCACTTCTAACCATTTTTATACATCAAATAACATGCAAAATGATCACAACCACGTCCTTATACCTCCAGGTATAACAGATCACCAATTACACTCCAAAAACAACCAAAAACTCAAGCCAAACTTAGGAAATTCAACCTATCCGGGATTGCATTGATTAAACCTCAACTTCTAAACATTTTAGCATTCATTTAACATCAATTTAACACCTCAAAACCCTGCTTAAACAGATCACACGAAAATTTCACCAAAATCACCAAATCTTGCATTTTAGCCAAAAATCAAGATCTCAATTGAAAAGCCTTTAATAAAACATGAATCAAGGATTGAGAACTTAGGAATTTCAGTAAAGAACTGATAGTTTAGAGGAGAAGGACGTTCTTACCTCCAAACTTGAATTTCTCCATTTTAGAGCCAAAATGCTTGATGAATCAACTTGTAAATTGTGAGGTTTTGAAGATGAGATGATTAGGAATCAAATAAGAGTTGAAATGAGAGATTAAGATGTTGAAATCTGAGAAAGAAATCTGAGGAAATCTTGTTTGGGTAGAGAGAAAATGAGAGAAAAGAGAATTTGAGAGAAAATGGAAAATTAGTTGGAAATTGGTTAAAAATGATTTCCCTCCTTTTCATAACCTTTAAAATCAGATTTTAGACTTAAAATATCTTAGAAAAATCTGGAGAAATCCTTTTTGGAATAATAGCTCCTTAACGATTCAAAGTTTCAATCCTTTATAAAACTGTCCCGCAACTTTAAAAAATTACATTTTGGTCACTAGCCAAAATGTCAACCTTCCGAACCTCATTTTCCAAAATTGATTTCACAGTTCACTTTTATATATTAAAAGATGATTTTAGAATATTTTTCCATATTTTTAATGCAACCCGAACTAGGCTTTCCTAAATTCCTACTTATATATTCGATCAGCACTTTGACCGAACCGGTCAACGCCAAAACTTCTGAGCCCAAAACCGGGGCGTTACACTATACTTTTTATTCAGTTGAAATTTCAACGGGTCCATTGAAAGGCCCATTTAGAAATGCTCGTCCGAAACCTCTACAAACAGGACCGCAAAAATGTTTTATTCAAATATTAGGAGTTCAAATAATTGATTAGGAGCTTTTCAACACATTTATATTGCAAAACCTCAATTTCTGAACTTTTTACACAGTTAAAATTCTAACGGGTCCATTGAAAGGCCCAATTAGAACTGCTCGTCCGAAACCTCGACAAAAAGGACCGCAAAATAGTTTTAATCAAATTTTAGGAGATCAAATAATTGATTAGGAACTTTTCAACACAATTATTTTGAAAAACCTCAATTTTATACTTTTTACTCAGTTAAAATTCCAACAGGGCCGTTGAAAGGCCAATTTAGACCTGCTCGTCTGAAACCTCTACAAAAAGGACCGCAAAAATGTTTTTTTTCAAATATAAGGACTTCAAATAACTGATTAGGAGCTTATCAACAATAATATATTGCAAAACCTCAATTTCTGTACTTTTTACTCAGTTAAAATTCCAACGGGTCCATTGAAAGGCCTATTTCGACCCGCTCGTCCGAAACCTCTACAAAAAGGACCGCAAAAATGTTTTATTCAAATATTAGGAGTTCAAATAACTGATTAGGAGCTTTTCAACACAATTAGATTGCAAAACCTCGATTTCTGTACATTTTACTCAGTTTAAATTCCAATGGTTCCATTGAAAGGCCCATTTAGACCAGCTCGTCCGAAACCTCTATAAAAGGACTGCAAAACAAGTTTTAATCAAATTTTAGGAGTTCATGTAATTGATTAGGAGCTTTTCAACACAATTATATTGCAAAACCTCAATTTCTGTACTTTTTACTCGGTTAAAATTCCAACGGGTCCATTGAAAGGCCCATTTAGACTAGCTCGTCCGAAACCTCTACAAAAAAGACCGCAAAACAAGTTTTAATCAAATTTTAGGAGTTCAAATAATTGATTAGGAGCTTTTCAACACAATTATATTGCAAATCTTCAATTTCTGTACTTTTTATGCAGTTAAAATTCCAACGGGTCCATTGAAAGGCCAATTTCGACTCGCTCGTCTGAAACCTCTACATTAAGGACTGCAAAACAAGTTTTAATCAAAATTTAGGAGTTTATATAATAGATTAGGAGCTTTTCAACACAATTATATTGCGAAACCTCAATTGCTATACTTTTTACTCAGTTAAAATTCTAACGGGTGCATTGAAAGGCCCATTTAGACCTGCTCGTCCGAAACCTCGACAAAAAGGACCGCAAAATAGTTTTAATCAAATTTTAGGAGTTCAAATAATGGATTAGGAACTTTTCAACACAATTATATTGAAAAACCTCAATTTTATACTTTTTACTCAGTTAAAATTCCAACGGGCCCATTGAAAGGCCCATTTAGACCTGCTCGTCCGAAACCTCTACAAAAAGAACCGCAAAAATGTTTTATTCAAATATTAGGAGTTCAAATAACTGATTAGGAGCTTTTCAACACAATTATATTGCAAAACCTCATTTTCTGTACTTTTTACTCAGTTAAAATTTCAACGAGTCCATTGAAAGGCCCATTTCGACCCGCTCGTCCGAAACCTCTACATAAAGGACTGCAAAAAAGTTTTAATCAAATTATAGGAGTTTATGTAATAGATTAGGAGCTTTTCAACACAATTATATTGCAAAACCTCAATTTATACTTTTTACTTAGTAAAATTCCAACGGGCCCATTGAAAGGCCCATTTAAAACTTCTCGTCTGAAACCTTTACAAAAAAGACTACAAAAAAGGTTTTAATCAAATTTTATGAGTTTATGTAATTTATTAGGAGCTTTTCAACACAATTATATTGCGAAACCTCAATTTCTGTACTTTTTACTCAGTTAAAATACCAACGGGTCCATTGAAAGGCCCATTTCGACCCGCACGTCCGAAACCTCTACAAAAAGGACTGCAAAAAAGTTTTAATCAAATTGTAGGAGTTTATGTAATTGATTAGGAGCTTTTCAACACAATTATATTACAAAACCTCAATTTTATACTTTTTACTCAGTTAAAATTCCAACAGGCCCATTGAAAGGCCCATTTAAAACTTCTCGTCTAAAACCTCTTCAAAAAGGACCGCAAAAATGTTTTATTCAAATATTAGGAGTTCAAATAACTGATTAGGAGCTTTTCAACACAATTATATTGCAAAACCTCAATTTCTGTACATTTTACTCAGTTAAAATTCCAACGGGTCCATTGAAAGGCCCATTTAGACTAGCTCGTCCGAAACCTCTACAAAAAGGACCGCAAAACAAGTTTTAATCAAATTTTAGGAGTTCAAATAATTGATTAGGATCTTTTCAACACAGTTATATTGCAAAACCTCAATTTCTGTACTTTTTACTCAGTTAAAATTCCAACAGGTCCATTGAAAGGCCCATTTCGACACGCTCGTCCGAAACCTCAACAAAAAGGACTGCAAAACAAGTTTTAATCATATTTTAGGATTTCATGTAATTTATTAGGAGCTTTTCAACACAATTATATTGCAAAACCTCAATTTCTATACTTTTTACTCTGTTAAAATTCTAACGGGTCCATTGAAAGGCCCATTTAGACCTGCTCGTCCGAAACCTCGACAAAAAGGACCGCAAAATAGTTTTAATCAAATTTTAGGAGTTCAAATAATTGATTAGGAGCTTTTCAACACAATTATATTGCAAAACCTCAATTTCTATACTTTTTATTCAGTTGAAATTTCAACGGGCCCATTGAAAGGCCCATTTAGACATGCTCATCCGAAACCTCTACAAACAGGACCGCAAAAATGTTTTATTCAAATATTAGGAGTTCAAATAATTGATTAGGAGCTTTTCAACACATTTATATTGCAAAACCTCAATTTCTGATCTTTTTACACAGTTAAAATTCTAACGGGTCCATTGAAAGGCCGAATTAGAACTGCTCGTCCGAAACCTCGACAAAAAGGACCACAAAATAGTTTTAATCAAATTTTAGGAGTTCAAATAATTGATTAGGAACTTTTCAACACAATTATTTTAAAAACCTCAATTTTATACTTTTTACTCAGTTAAAATTTAAACGGGCCCATTCAAAGGCCCATTTAGACCTGCTCGTCCGAAACCTCTACAAAAAGGACCGCAAAAATGTTTTATTCAAATATTAGGAGTTCAAATAATTGATTAGGAGCTTTTCAACACAATTATATTGCAAAACCTCAATTTCTGTACTTTTTACTCAGTTAAAATTCCAACGGGTCCATTGAAAGGCCCATTTAGACCTGCTCGTCCGAAACCTCTATAAAAAGGACCGCAAAAATGTTTTATTCAAATATTAGGAGTTCAAATACTTGATCAGGAGCTTTTCAACACAATAATATTGTGAAACCTAAATTTTTGTACTTTTTACTCAGTTAAAATACCAACGGGTCCATTAAAAGGCCCATTTCGACCTGCTCGTCCGAAACCTCTACATTAAGGACTGCAAAACAAGTTTTAATCAAAATTTAGGATTTTATGTAATAGATTAGGAGCTTTTCAACACAATTATATTGCAAATTCTCAATTTCTATACTTTTTACTCAGTTAAAATTCTAACGGGTCCATTGAAAGGCCCATTTAGACCTGCTCGTCCGAAACCTCGATAAAAAGGACCGCAAAATAGTTTTAATCAAATTTTAGGATTTCAAATAATTGATTAGGAACTTTTCAACACAATTATATTGAAAAACCTCAATTTTATACTTTTTACTCAGTTAAAATTCAAACGGGCCCATTGAAAGGCCCATTTAGACCTGCTCGTCCGAAACCCTCTACAAAAAGGTTCGCAAAAATGTTTTATTCAAATATTAGGAATTCAAATAATTGATTAGGAGCTTTTCAACACAATTATATTGCAAAACCTCAATTTCTGTACTTTTTACTCAGTTAAAATTCCAACGGGTCCATTGAAAGGCCCATTTAGACCTGCTCGTCCGAAACCTCTACAAAAAGGACCGCAAAAATGTTTTATCCATATATTAGGAGTTCAAATAATTGATTAGGAGCTTTTCAACACAATTATATTGCGAAACCTCAATTTCTGTACTTTTTACTTAGTTAAAATACCAACGGGTCCATTAAAAGGCCCATTTCGACCCGCTCGTCTGAAACCTCTACATTAAGGACTGCAAAACAAGTTTTAATCAAAATTTAAGAGTTTATGTAATAGATTAGGAGCTTTTCAACACAATTATATTGCAAAACCTCAATTTCTAAACTTTTTACTTAGTTAAAATTCCAACGGGCCCATTAGACCTGCTCGTCCGAAACCTCTACAAAAAGGACCGAAAAAATGTTTTATTCAAATATTAGGAGTTCAAATAATTAATTAGGAGCTTTTCAACACAATTATTTTGCAAAACCTAATTTCTGTACTTTTTACTCAGTTAAAATTCCAACGGGTCCATCGAAAGGCCCATTTAGACCTGCTCGTCCGAAACCTCTATAAAAAGGACCGCAAAAATGTTTTATTCAAATATTAGGAGTTCAAATACTTGATTAGGAGCTTTTCAACACAATAATATTGCGAAACCTCAATTTTTGTACTTTTTACTCAGTTAAAATACCAACGGGTCCATTAAAAGGCCCATTTCGACCTGCTCGTCCGAAACCTCTACATTAAGGACTGCAAAACAAGTTTTAATCAAAATTTAGGACTTTATGTAATAGATTAGGAGCTTTTCAACACAATTATATTGCAAATTCTCAATTTCTATACTTTTTACTCAGTTAAAATTCTAACGGGTCCATTGAAAGGCCCATTTAGACCTGCTCGTCCGAAACCTCGATAAAAAGGACCGCAAAATAGTTTTAATCAAATTTTAGGAGTTCAAATAATTGATTAGGAACTTTACAACACAATTATATTGAAAAACCTCAATTTTATACTTTTTACTCAGTTAAAATTCAAACGGGCCCATTGAAAGGCCCATTTAGACCTGCTCGTCCGAAACCCTCTACAAAAAGGTTCGCAAAAATGTTTTATTCAAATATTAGGAGTTCAAATAATTGATTAGGAGCTTTTCAACACAATTATATTGCAAAACCTCAATTTCTGTACTTTTTACTCAGTTAAAATTCCAACGGGTCCATTGAAAGGCCCATTTAGACCTGCTCGTCCGAAACCTCTACAAAAAGGACCGCAAAAATGTTTTATCCATATATTAGGAGTTCAAATAATTAATTAGGAGCTTTTCAACACAATTATTTTGCAAAACCTAATTTCTGTACTTTTTACTCAGTTAAAATTCCAACGGGTCCATCGAAAGGCCCATTTTGTCCTGCTCGTCCGAAACCTCTACAAAAAGGACCGCAAAAATGTTTTATTCAAATATTAGGAGTTCAAAAAATTGATTAGGAGCTTTTCAACACAATTATATTGCGAAACCTCAATTTCTGTACTTTTTACTCAGTTAAAATACCAACAGGTCCATTAAAAGGCCCATTTCGACCCGCTCGTCAAAAACCTCAACAAAAAGGACTGCAAAAATAACTTTTAATCAAATTTTAGGAGTTCATGTAATTGATTAGGAGCTTTTCAACACAATTATATTGCAAAACCTCAATTTCTGTACTTTTTACTCGGTTAAAATTCCAACGGGTCCATTGAAAGGCCCATTTAGACCATCTCGTCCGAAATCTCTACAAAAGGACCGCAAAACAAGTTTTAATCAAACTTTAGGAGTTCAAATAATTGGTTAGGAGCTTTTCAACACAATTATATTGCAAAACCTCAATTTCTGTACTTTTTACTCAGTTAAAATTCCAATGGGTCCATTGAAAGGCCCATTTCGACCCGCTCGTCCGAAACCTCTACATTAAGGACTGCAAAACAAGTTTTAATCAAAATTTAGGAGTTTATGTAATAGATTAGGAGCTTTTCAACACAATTATATTGCATAACCGCAATTTCTATACTTTTTACTCAGTTAAAATTCTAACGGGTCCATTGAAAGACCCATTTAGACCTGCTCGTCCGAAACCTCTACAAAAAGTACCGCAAGATAGTTTAAATCAAATTTTAGGAGTTCAAATAATTGATTAGGAACTTTTCAACACAATTATATTGAAAAACCTCAATTTTATAGTTTTTACTCAGTTAAAATTCCATTGGGCCCATTGAAAGGCCCATTTAGACCTGCTCGTCCGAAACCTCTACAAAAAGGACCGCAAAAATGTTTTATCCAAATATTAGGAGTTCAAATAACTGATTAAGAACTTTTCAACACAATTATATTGTAAAACCTCAATTTCTGTACTTTTTACTCAGTTAAAATTTCAACGGGTCCTTTGAAAGGCCCATTTCGACCCGCTCGTCCGAAACCTCTACAAAAAGGACTGCAAAAAAGTTTTAATCAAATTTTAGGAGTTTATGTAATTTATTAGGAGCTTTTCAACACAATTATATTGCAAAACCTACACTTTAATCTTTTTACTCAGTTAAAATTCCAACGGGCCCATTGAAAGGCCCATTTAGAACTTCTCGTCTGAAACATCTACAAAAAGGACCGCAAAAATGTTTTATTCAAATATTAGGAGTTCAAATAACTGATTAGGAGCTTTTCAACACAATTATATTGCAAAACCTCAATTTCTGTACATTTTACTTAGTTAAAATTCCAACGGGTCTATTGAAAGGCCCATTTAGACTAGCACGTCCGAAACCTCTACAAAAAGGACCGCAAAACAAGTTTTAATCAAATTTTAGGAGTTCAAATAATTGATTAGGAGCTTTTCAACATAATTATATTGCAAAACCTCAATTTCTGTACTTTTTACCCAGTTAAAATTCCAACGGGTCCATTGAAAGGCCCATTTCGACCCGCTCGTCCGAAACCTCTACATTAAGGACTGCAAAACAAGTTTTAATCAAAATTTAGGAGTTTATGTAATAGATTAGGAGCTTTTCAAAACAAATATATTGCAAAACCTCAATTTCTATACTTTTTACTCAGTTAAAATTCTAACGGGTCCATTGAAAGGCCCATTTAGACCCGCTCGTCCGAAACCTCGACAAAAAGGACCGCAAAATAGTTTTAATCATATTTTAGGAGTTAAAATAATTGATTAGGAACTTTTCAACACAATTATATTGAAAAACCTCAATTTTATACTTTTTACTCAGTTAAAATTCAAACGGGCCCATTGAAAGGCCCATTTAGACCTGCTCGTCCGAAACCTCTACAAAAAGGTTCGCAAAAATTTTTTATTCAAATATTAGGAGTTTAAATAATTGATTAGGAGCTTTTCAACACAATTATATTGCAAAACCTCAATTTATGTACTTTTTACTCAGTTAAAATTCCAACGGGTCCATTGAAAGGCCCATTTAGACCTACTCGTCCGAAACCTCTACAAAAAGGACCGCAAAAATGTTTTATTCAAATATTAGGAGTTCAAATAATTGTTTAGGAGCTTTTCAACACAATTATATTGCGAAACCTCAATTTCTGTACTTTTTACTTAGTTAAAATACCAACGAGTCCATTAAAAGGCCCATTTCGACCCGTTCGTCCGAAACCTCTACAAAAAGGACTGCAAAAATAAGTTTTAATCAAATTTTAGGAGTTCATGTAATTGATTAGGAGCTTTTCAACATAATTATATTGCAAAACCTCAAATTTTGAACTTTTTACTCAGATAAAATTCCAACGGGTCCATTGAAAGGCCCATTTAGACTTGCTCGTCCGAAACCTCTACAAAAAGGACCACAAAAATGTTTTATTGAAATATTAGGAGTTCAAATAATTGATTAGGAGCTTTTCAACACATTTATATTGCAAAACCTCAATTTCTGTACTTTTTACTCAGTTAAAATTCTAACGGGTCCATTGAAAGGCCCATTTAGTCATGCTCGTCCGAAACCTCGACAAAAAGGACTGCAAAATAGTTTTAATCAAATTTTAGGAGTTCAAATAATTGATTAGGAACTTTTCAACACAATTATATTTAAAAACCTCAATTTTATACTTTTTACTCAGTTAAAATTCAAACGGGCCCATTTAAGGGCCCATTTAGACCAGCTCGTCCGAAACCTCTACAAAAAGGTTCGCAAATATGTTTTATTCAAATATTAGGAGTTCAAATAATTGATTAGGAGTTTTTCAACACAATTATATTGCAAAACCTCAATTTCTGTACTTTTTACTCAGTCAAAATTCCAACGGGTCCATTGAAAGGCTCATTTTGACCCGCTCGTCCGAAACCTCTACATTAAGGACTGCAAAACAAGTATTAATCAAAATTTAGGAGTTTATGTAATAGATTTGGATCTTTTCAACACAATTATATTGCAAAACCTCAATTTCTATACTTTTTACTCAGTTAAAATTCTAACGGGTCCATTGAAAGGCCCATATAGACCTGCTCGTACGAAACCTCGACAAAAAGGACCGCAAAATAGTTTTAATCAAATTTTAAGAGTTCAAATAATTGATTAGGAACTTTTCAACACAATTATATTGAAAAACCTCAATTTTATACTTTTTACTCAGTTAAAATTCAAACGGGCCCATTGAAAGGCCCATTTAGACCTGCTCGTCCGAAACCTCTACAAAAAGGTTCGTAAAAATGATTTATTCAAATATTAGGAGTTCAAATAAATGATTAGGAGCTTTTCAACACAATTATATTGCAAAACCTCAATTTATGTACTTTTTACTCAGTTAAAATTCCAACGGGTCCATTGAAAGGCCCATTTAGACTTGCTCATCGGAAACCTCTACAAAAAGGACCGCAAAATTGTTTTATTCAAATATTAGGATTTCAAATAATTGATTAGGAGCTTTTCAACACAATTATATTGCGAAACCTCAATTTCTGTACTTTTTACTCAGTTAAAATACCAACGGGTCCATTAAAAGGCCCATTTCGACCCGCTCGTCCGAAACCTCTACAAAAAGGACTGCAAAAATAAGTTTTAATCAAATTTTAGGAGTTCATGTAATTGATTAGGAGCTTTTCAACACAATTATATTGCAAAACCTCAATTTTTGAACTTTTTACTCAGATAAAATTCCAACGGGTCCATTGAAAGGCCCATTTAGACCTGCTCGTCCGAAACCTCTACAAAAAGGACCGCAAAAATATTTTATTCAAATATTAGGAGTTCAAATAATTGATTAGGAGCTTTTCAACACAATTATATTGTGAAACCTCAATTTCTGTACTTTTTACTCAATTAAAATACCAACGGGTCCATTAAAAGGCCCATTTCGACCCGATCGTCCGAAACCTCTACAAAAAGGACTGCAAAATTAAGTTTTAATCAAATTTTAGAAGTTCATGTAATTGATTAGGAGCTTTTCAACACAATTATATTGCAAAACCTACACTTTAATCTTTTTACTCAGTTAAAATTCCAACGGGCCCATTGAAAGGCCCATTTAGAACTTCTCGTCTGAAACATCTACAAAAAGGACCGCAAAAATGTTTTATTCAAATATTAGGAGTTCAAATAATTGATTAGGAGCTTTTCAACACAATTATATTGCAAAACCTCAATTTATGTACTTTTTACTCAGTTAAAATTCCAACAGGTCCATTGAAAGGCCCATTTCGACCCGCTCGTCCGAAACCTCTACATTAAGGACTTCAAAACAAGTTTTAATCAAAATTTAGGAGTTTATGTAATATATTAGGAGCTTTTCAACACAATTGTATTGCAAAACCTCAATTTCTATACATTTTACTCAGTTAAAATTCTAACGAGTCCATTGAAAGGCCCATTTGGACCTGCTCGTTCGAAAACTCGACAAAAAGGACCAAAAAATAGTTTTAATCAAATTTTAGGAGTTCAAATAATTGATTAGGACGTTTTCAACACAATTATATTGAAAAACCTCAATTTTATACTTTTTACTCAGTTAAAATTCCAACGGGCCCATTGAAAGGCCCATTTAGACCTGCTCGTCCGAAACCTCAACAAAAAGGACCGCAAAAATGTTTTATACAAATATTAGGAGTTCAAATAACTGATCAGGAGCTTTTCAACACAATTATATTGCAAAACCTCAATTTCAGTACTTTTTACTCAGTTAAAATTTCAACGAGTCCATTGAAAGGCCCATTTCGACCTGCTCGTCCGAAACCTCTACATTAAGGACTGCAAAACAAGTTTTATTCAAATTTTAGGAGTTTATGTAATAGATTAGGAGCTTTTCAACACAATTATATTGCAAAACCTCAATTTATATACTTTTTACTCAGTTAAAATTCTAACGGGTCCATTGAAAGGCCCATTTAGACCTGCTCGTGCGAAACCTCGACAAAAAGGACCGCAAAATAGTTTTAATCAAATTTTAAGAGTTCAAATAATTGATTAGGAACTTTTCAACACAATTATATTGAAAAACCTCAATTTTAAACTTTTTACTCAGTTAAAATTCAAACGGGCCAATTGAAAGGCCCATTTAGACCTGCTCGTCCGAAACCTCTACAAAAAGGACCGCAAAAATGTTTTATTCAAATATTAGGAGTTCAAATATTTGATTAGGAGCTTTTAACCACAATTATATTGGAAAACCTCAATTTCTGTACTTTTTACTCAGTTAAAATTCCAACGGGTCCATTGAAAGGCCATTTAGACATGCTCGTCCGAAACCTCTACAAAAAGGGCCGCAAAAATGTTTTATTCAAATATTAGGAGTTCAAATAATTGATTAGGAGCTTTTCAACACAATTATAATGCGAAACCTCAATTTCTATACTTTTTACTCAGTTAAAATACCAACGGGTCCATTGAAAGGCCCATTTCGACCCGCTCATCCGAAACCTCTACAAAAAGGACTGCAAAATAAGTTTTAATCAAATTTTAGGAGTTCATGTAATTGATTAGGAGCTTTTCAACACAATTATATTGCAAAACCTCAATTTTTGTACTTTTTACTCAATTTAATTCCAACGGGTCCATTGAGAGGCCCATTTAGAACTGCTCGTCCGAAACCTCTACAAAAAGGACTGCAAAACAAGTTTTAATCAAATTTTAGGAGTTCAAATAATTGATTAGGAGCTTTTCAACACAATTATATTGCAAAAGCTCAATTTCTGTACTTTTTACTTAGTTAAAATTCCAACGGGTCCATTGAAAGGCCCATTTAGACCCGCTCGTCCGAAACCTCTACAAAAAGGACCGCAAAAATGTTTTATTCAAATTTTAGGAGTTCAAATAATTGATTAGGAGCTTTTCAACACATTTATATTGCAAAACCTCAATTTCTGTACTTTTTACTCAGTTAAAATTCTAACGGGTCCATTGAAAGGCCCATTTAGTCATGCTCGTCTGAAACCTCGACAAAAAGGACTGCAAAATAGTTTTAATCAAATTTTAGGAGTTCAAATAATTGATTAGGAACTTTTCAACACAATTATATTTAAAAACCTCAATTTTATACTTTTTACTCAGTTAAAATTCAAACGGGCCCATTTAAAGGCCCATTTAGACCTACTCGTCCGAAACCTCTACAAAAAGGTTCGCAAAAATGTTTTATTCAAATATTAGGAGTTCAAATAATTGATTAGGAGTTTTTCAACACAATTATATTGCAAAACCTCAATTTCTGTACTTTTTACTCAGTTAAAATTCCAACTGGTCCATCGAAAGGCCCATTTAGACCTGCTCGTCCGAAACCTCTACAAAAAGGAACGCAAAAATGTTTTATTCAAATATTAGGAGTTCAAAAAATTGATTAGGAGCTTTTCAACACAATTATATTGCAAAACCTCAATTTCTGCACTTTTTACTTAGTTAAAATTCCAACGGGTCCATTGAAAGGCCCATTTAGACATGCTCGTCTGAAACCTCTACAAAAAGGACCGCAAAAATGTTTTATTCAAATATTAGGAGTTCAAATAATTGATTAGGAGCTTTTCAACACAATTATATTGCGAAACCTCAATTTCTGTACTTTTTACTCAGTTAAAATACCAACGGGTCCATTAAAAGGCCCATTTCGACCCGCTCGTCCGAAACCTCTACAAAAAGGACTGCAAAAATAGGTTTTAATCAAATTTTAGGAGTTCATGTAATTGATTAGGAGCTTTTCAACATAATTATATTGCAAAACCTCAATTTTTGAACTTTTTAGTCAGATAAAATTCCAACGGGTCCATTGAAAGGCCCATTTAGACCTACTCGTCCGAAACCTCTACAAAAAGGACCGCAAAAATGTTTTATTCAAATATTAGGAGTTAAATAATTGATTAGGAGCTTTTCAACACAATTATATTGCGAAACCTCAATTTCTGTACTTTTTACTCAGTTAAAATACCAACGAGTCCATTAAAAGGCCCATTTCGACCCGTTCGTCCGAAACCTCTACAAAAAGGACTGCAAAAATAAGTTTTAATCAAATTTTAGGAGTTCATGTAATTCATTAGGAGCTTTTCAACATAATTATATTGCAAAACCTCAATTTTTGAACTTTTTAGTCAGATAAAATTCCAACGGGTCCATTGAAAGGCCCATTTAGACTTGCTCGTCTGAAACCTCTACAAAAAGGACCGCAAAAATGTTTTATTCAAATATTAGGAGTTCAAATAATTGATTAGGAGCTTTTCAACACAATTATATTGCGAAACCTCAATTTCTGTACTTTTTACTCAGTTAAAATACCAACGGGTCCATTAAAAGGTCATTTTCGACCCGCTCGTCCGAAACCTCTACAAAAAGGACTGCAAAAATATGTTTTAATCAAATTCTAGGAGTTCATGTAATTGATTAGGAGCTTTTCAACACAATTATATTGCAAAACCTCAATTTCTGTACTTTTTACTCGGTTAAAATTCCAACGGGTCCATTGAAAGGCCCATTTAGAACAGCTCGTCCGAAACCTCTACAAAAAGGACCGCAAAACAAGTTTTAATCAAATTTTAGGACTTCAAATAATTGATTAGGAGCTTTTCAGCACAATTATATTGCAATACCTCAATTTCTGTACTTTTTACTCAGTTAAAATTCCAATGGGTCCATTGAAAGGCCCATTTCGACCCGCTCGTCCGAAACCTCCACATTAAGGACTGCAAAAATATGTTTTAATCAAATTCTAGGAGTTCATGTAATTGATTAGGAGCTTTTCAACACAATTATATTGCGAAACCTCAATTTCTGTACTTTTTACTCAGTTAAAATACCAACGAGTCCATTAAAAGGCCCATTTCGACCCGTTCGTCCGAAACCTCTACAAAAAGGACTGCAAAAATAAGTTTTAATCAAATTTTAGGAGTTCATGTAATTGATTAGGAGCTTTTCAACATAATTATATTGCAAAACCTCAAATTTTGAACTTTTTACTCAGATAAAATTCCAACGGGTCCATTGAAAGACCAATTAGACTTGCTCGTCCGAAACCTCTACAAAAAGGACCACAAAAATGTTTTATTCAAATATTAGGAGTTCAAATAATTGATTAGGAGCTTTTCAACACAATTATATTGCGAAACCTCAATTTCTGTACTTTTTACTTAGTTAAAATACCAACGGGTCCATTAAAAGGTCATTTTCGACCTGCTCGTCCGAAACTTCTACAAAAAGGACTGCAAAAATATGTTTTAATCAAATTCTAGGAGTTCATGTAATTGATTAGGAGCTTTTCAACATAATTATATTGCAAAACCTCAATTTCTGTACTTTTTACTCGGTTAAAATTCCAACGGGTCCATTGAAAGGCCCATTTAGACCAGCTCGTCCGAAACCTCTACAAAAAGGACCGCGAAACAAGTTTTATTCAAATATTAGGAGTTCAAATAATTGATTAGGAGCTTTTCAACACAATTATATTGCGAAACCTCAATTTCTGTACTTTTTACTCAGTTAAAATACCAACGGGTCCATTAAAAGGCCCATTTCGACCCGCTCGTCCGAAACCTCTACAAAAAGGACTGCAAAAATAGGTTTTAATCAAATTTTAGGAGTTCATGTAATTGATTAGGAGCTTTTCAACATAATTATATTGCAAAACCTCAATTTTTGAACTTTTTAGTCAGATAAAATTCCAACGGGTCCATTGAAAGGCCCATTTAGACCTACTCGTCCGAAACCTCTACAAAAAGGACCGCAAAAATGTTTTATTCAAATATTAGGAGTTAAATAATTGATTAGGAGCTTTTCAACACAATTATATTGCGAAACCTCAATTTCTGTACTTTTTACTCAGTTAAAATACCAACGAGTCCATTAAAAGGCCCATTTCGACCCGTTCGTCCGAAACCTCTACAAAAAGGACTGCAAAAATAAGTTTTAATCAAATTTTAGGAGTTCATGTAATTCATTAGGAGCTTTTCAACATAATTATATTGCAAAACCTCAATTTTTGAACTTTTTAGTCAGATAAAATTCCAACGGGTCCATTGAAAGGCCCATTTAGACTTGCTCGTCTGAAACCTCTACAAAAAGGACCGCAAAAATGTTTTATTCAAATATTAGGAGTTCAAATAATTGATTAGGAGCTTTTCAACACAATTATATTGCGAAACCTCAATTTCTGTACTTTTTACTCAGTTAAAATACCAACGGGTCCATTAAAAGGTCATTTTCGACCCGCTCGTCCGAAACCTCTACAAAAAGGACTGCAAAAATATGTTTTAATCAAATTCTAGGAGTTCATGTAATTGATTAGGAGCTTTTCAACACAATTATATTGCAAAACCTCAATTTCTGTACTTTTTACTCGGTTAAAATTCCAACGGGTCCATTGAAAGGCCCATTTAGAACAGCTCGTCCGAAACCTCTACAAAAAGGACCGCAAAACAAGTTTTAATCAAATTTTAGGACTTCAAATAATTGATTAGGAGCTTTTCAGCACAATTATATTGCAATACCTCAATTTCTGTACTTTTTACTCAGTTAAAATTCCAATGGGTCCATTGAAAGGCCCATTTCGACCCGCTCGTCCGAAACCTCCACATTAAGGACTGCAAAAATATGTTTTAATCAAATTCTAGGAGTTCATGTAATTGATTAGGAGCTTTTCAACACAATTATATTGCGAAACCTCAATTTCTGTACTTTTTACTCAGTTAAAATACCAACGAGTCCATTAAAAGGCCCATTTCGACCCGTTCGTCCGAAACCTCTACAAAAAGGACTGCAAAAATAAGTTTTAATCAAATTTTAGGAGTTCATGTAATTGATTAGGAGCTTTTCAACATAATTATATTGCAAAACCTCAAATTTTGAACTTTTTACTCAGATAAAATTCCAACGGGTCCATTGAAAGACCAATTAGACTTGCTCGTCCGAAACCTCTACAAAAAGGACCACAAAAATGTTTTATTCAAATATTAGGAGTTCAAATAATTGATTAGGAGCTTTTCAACACAATTATATTGCGAAACCTCAATTTCTGTACTTTTTACTTAGTTAAAATACCAACAGGTCCATTAAAAGGTCATTTTCGACCTGCTCGTCCGAAACTTCTACAAAAAGGACTGCAAAAATATGTTTTAATCAAATTCTAGGAGTTCATGTAATTGATTAGGAGCTTTTCAACACAATTATATTGCAAAACCTCAATTTTTGTACTTTTTACTCGGTTAAAATTCCAACGGGTCCATTGAAAGGCCCATTTAGACCAGCTCGTCCGAAACCTCTACAAAAAGGACCGCGAAACAAGTTTTAATCAAATTTTAGGAGTTCAAATAATTGATTAGGAGCTTTTCAACACAATTATATTGCAATACCTCAATTTCTGTACTTTTTACTCAGTTAAAATTCCAATGGGTCCGTTGGAAGGCCCATTTTGACCCGCTCGTCCGAAACCTCTACATTAAGGACTGCAAAACAAGTTTTAATCAAAATTTAGGAGTTTATGTAATAGATTAGGAGCTTTTCAACACAATTATATTGCAAAACCGCAATTTCTATACTTTTTACTCAGTTAAAATTCTAACGGGTCCATTGAAAGGCCCATTAAGACCTGCTCGTCTAAAACCTCTACAAAAAGGACCGCAAAATAGTTTTAATCAAATTTTAGGAGTTCAAATAATTGATTAGGAACTTTTCAACACAATTATATTGAAAAATCTCAATTTTATACTTATTACTCAGTTAAAATTCCAACGGGCCCATTGAAAGGCCCATTTAGACCTGCTCGTCCGAAACCTCTACAAAAAGGACCGCAAAAATGTTTTATACAAATATTAGGAGTTCAAATAACTGATTCGGAGCTTTTCAACACAATTATATTGCAAAACCTCAATTTCTGTACTTTTTACTCAGTTCAAATTTCAACGAGTCCATTGAAAGGCCCATTTCGACCCGCTCGTCCGAAACCTCTACATAAAGGACTGCAAAAAAAGTTTTAATCAAATTTTAGGAGTTTATGTAATAGATTAGGAGCTTTTCAACACAATTATATTGCAAAACCTCAATTTCTATACTTTTTACTCAGTTAAAATTCTAACGGGTCTATTGAAAGGCCCATTTAGACCTGCCCGTCCGAAACCTCGACAAAAAGGACCGCAAAATAGTTTTAATCAAATTTTAGGAGTTCATATAATTGATTAGGAACTTTTCAACACAATTATATTGAAAAACATCAATTTTATAGTTTTTACTCAGTTAAAATTCAAACGGGTCCATTGAAAGGCCCATTTAGACCTACTCGTCCGAAACCTCTACAAAAAGGACCGCAAAAATGTTTTATCCAAATATTAGGAGTTCAAATAACTGATTAAGAACTTTTCAACACAATTATATTGAAAAACCTCAATTTTTGTACTTTTTACTCAGTTAAAATTTCAACGGGTCCATTGAAATGCCCATTTCGACTCGCTCGTCCAAAACCTCTACAAAAAGGACTGCAAAAAGTTTTAATCAAATTTTAGGAGTTTATGCAATTGATTAGGAGCTTTTCAACACAATTATATTGCAAAACCTACACTTTAATCTTTTTACTCAGTTAAAATTCCAACGGGCCCATTGAAAGGCCCATTTAGAACTTCTCGTCTGAAACATCTACAAAACGGACCGCAAAAATGTTTTATTCAAATATTAGGAGTTCAAATAACTAATTAGGAGCTTTTCAACACAATTATATTGCAAAACCTCAATTTCTGTACATTTTACTCAGTTAAAATTCCAACGGGTCCATTGAAAGACCCATTTAGACCTGCTCGTCCGAAACCTCTACAAAAAGGACTGCAAAACAAGTTTTAATCAAATTTTAGGAGTTCAAATAATTTATTAGGAACTTTTCAACACAATTATATTGAAAAATCTCAATTTTATACTTTTTACTCAGTTAAAATTCCAACGGGCCCATTGAAAGGCCCATTTAGACATGCTCATCCGAAACCTCTACAAAAAGGACCGCAAAAATGTTTTATACAAATATTAGGAGTTCAAATAACTGATTAAGAGCTTTTCAACACAATTATATTGCAAAACCTCAATTTCTGTACTTTTTACTCAGTTAAAATTCTAACGGGTCCATTGAAAGGCCCATTTAGACCTGCTCGTCCGAAACCTCGACAAAAAAGACCGCAAAATAGTTTTAATCAAATTTTAGGAGTTCAAATAATTGATTAGGAACTTTTCAACACAATTATATTGAAAAACCTCAATTTTAAACTTTTTACTCAGTTAAAATTCAAACGGGCCAATTGAACGGCCCATTTAGACCTACTCGTCCGAAACCTCTACAAAAAGGACCGCAAAAATGTTTTATTCAAATATTAGGAGTTCAAATAATTGGTTAGGAGCTTTTCAACACAATTATATTGGAAAACCTCAATTTCTGTACTTTTTACTCAGTTAAAATTCCAACGGGTCCATTGAAAGGCCCATTTAGACATGCTCGTCCGAAACCTCTACAAAAAGGACCGCAAAAATGTTTTATTCAAATATTAGGAGTTCAAATAATTGATTAGGAGCTTTTCAACAAAATTATAATGCAAAACCTCAATTTCTATACTTTTTACTCAGTTAAAATACCAACGGGTCCATTGAAAGGCCCATTTCGACCCGCTCATCCGAAACCTCTACAAAAAGGACTGCAAAATAAGTTATAATCAAATTTTAGGAGTTCATGTAATTGATTAGGAGCTTTTCAACACAATTATATTGCAAAACCTCAATTTTTGTACTTTTTACTCAATTTAATTCCAACGGGTCCATTGAAAGGCCCATTTAGACCTGCTCGTCCGAAACCTCTACAAAAAGTACTGGAAAACAAGTTTTAATCAAATTTTAGGAGTTCAAATAGTTGATTAGGAGCTTTTCAACACAATTATATTGCAAAAGCTCAATTTCTGTACTTTTTACTTAGTTAAAATTCCAACGGCTCTATTGAAAGGCCCATTTCGACCCGCTCGTCAAAAACCTCTACAAAAAGGACTGCAAAAATAACTTTTAATCAAATTTTAGGAGTTCGCGTAATTGATTAGGAGCTTTTCAACACAATTATATTGCAAAACCTCAATTTCTATACTTTTTACTCGGTTAAAATTCCAACGGGTCCATTGAAAGGCCCATTTAGACCTGCTCGTCCGAAACCTCTACAAAAAGGACCGCAAAAATGTTTTATCCATATATTAGGAGTTCAAATAATTGATTAGGAGCTTTTCAACACAATTATATTGCGAAACCTCAATTTCTGTACTTTTTACTTAGTTAAAATACCAACGGGTCCATTAAAAGGCCCATTTCGACCCGCTCGTCTGAAACCTCTACATTAAGGACTGCAAAACAAGTTTTAATCAAAATTTAAGAGTTTATGTAATAGATTAGGAGCTTTTCAAAACAATTATATTGCAAAACCTCAATTTCTAAACTTTTTACTTAGTTAAAATTCCAACGGGCCCATTGAAAGGCCCATTTAGACCTGCTCGTCCGAAACCTCTACAAAAAGGACCGAAAAAATGTTTTATTCAAATATTAGGAGTTCAAATAATTAATTAGGAGCTTTTCAACACAATTATTTTGCAAAACCTAATTTCTGTACTTTTTACTCAGTTAAAATTCCAACGGGCCCATTGAAAGGCCCATTTAGACCTGCTCGTCCGAAACCTCTACAAAAAGGACCGAAAAAATGTTTTATTCAAATTTTAGGAGTTCATGTAATTGATTAGGAGCTTTTCAACACAATTATATTGCAAAACCTCAATTTTTGAACTTTTTACTCAGATAAAATTCCAACGGGTCCATTAAAAGGCCCATTTAGACCTGCTCGTCCGAAACCTCTACAAAAAGGACCGCAAAAATATTTTATTCAAATATTAGGAGTTCAAATAATTGATTAGGAGCTTTTCAACACAATTATATTGTGAAACCTCATTTTCTGTACTTTTTACTCAATTAAAATACCAACGGGTCCATTAAAAGGCCCATTTCGACCCGATCGTCCGAAACCTCAACAAAAAGGACTGCAAAAATAAGGTTTAATCAAATTTTAGAAGTTCATGTAATTGATTAGGAGCTTTTCAACACAATTATATTGCAAAACCTACACTTTAATCTTTTTACTCAGTTAAAATTCCAACGGGCCCATTGAAAGGCCCATTTAGATCTTCTCGTCTGAAACATCTACAAAAAGGACCGCAAAAATGTTTTATTCAAATATTAGGAGTTCAAATAATTGATTAGGAGCTTTTCAACACAATTATATTGCAAAACCTCAATTTCTGTACTTTTTACTCAGTTAAAATTCCAACGGGTCCATTGAAAGGCCCATTTCGACCCGCTCGTCCGAAACCTCTACATTAAGGACTGCAAAACAAGTTTTAATCAAATTTTAGGAGTTTATGTAATATATTAGGAGCTTTTCAACACAATTGTATTGCAAAACCTCAATTTCTATACATTTTACTCAGTTAAAATTCTAACGAGTCCATTGAAAGGCCCATTTGGACCTGCTCGTCCGAAACCTCGACAAAAAGGACCAAAAAATAGTTTTAATCAAATTTTAGGAGTTCAAATAATTGATTAGGACGTTTTCAACACAATTATATTGAAAAACCTCAATTTTATACTTTTTACTCAGTTAAAATTCCAACGGGCCCATTGAAAGGCCCATTTAGACCTGCTCGTCCGAAACCTCAACAAAAAGGACCGCAAAAATGTTTTATACAAATATTAGGAGTTCAAATAACTGATCAGGAGCTTTTCAACACAATTATATTGCAAAACCTCAATCTCTGTACTTTTTACTCAGTTAAAATTTCAACATGTCCATTGAAAGGCCCATTTCGACCTGCTCGTCCGAAACCTCTACATTAAGGACTGCAAAACAAGTTTTATTCAAATTTTAGGAGTTTATGTAATAGATTAGGAGCTTTTCAACACAATTATATTGCAAAACCTCAATTTATATACTTTTTACTAAGTTAAAATTCTAACGGGTCCATTGAAAGGCCCATTTAGACCTGCTCGTCCGAAACCTCGACAAAAAGGACAGCAAAATAGTTTTAATCAAATTTTAGGAGTTCAAATAATTGATTAGGAACTTTTCAACACAATTATATTGAAAAACCTCAATTTTAAACTTTTTACTCAGTTAAAATTCAAACGGGCCAATTGAAAGGCCCATTTAGACCTGCTCGTCCGAAACCTCTACAAAAAGGACTGCAAAAATGTTTTATTCAAATATTTGGAGTTCAAATAATTGATTAGGAGCTTTTAACCACAATTATATTGGAAAACCTCAATTTCTGTACTTTTTACTCAGTTAAAATTCCAACGGGTCCATTGAAAGGCCCATTTAGACATGCTCGTCCGAAACCTCTACAAAAAGGACCGCAATAATGTTTTATTCAAATATTAGGAGTTCAAATAATTGATTAGGAGCTTTTCAACACAATTATAATGCGAAACCTCAATTTCTATACTTTTTACTCAGTTAAAATACCAACGGGTCCATTGAAAGGCCCATTTCGACCCGCTCATCCGAAACCTCTACAAAAAGGACTGCAAAATAAGTTTTAATCAAATTTTAGGAGTTTATGTAATTGATTAGTAGCTTTTCAACACAATTATATTGCAAAACCTCAATTTTTGTACTTTTTACTCAATTTAATTCCAACGGGTCCATTGAAAGGCCCATTTAGACCTGCTCATCCGAAACCTCTACAAAAAGGACTGCAAAAGAAGTTTTAATCAAATTTTAGGAGTTCAAATAATTGATTAGGAGCTTTTCAACACAATTATATTGCAAAAGCTCAATTTCTGTACTTTTTACTTAGTTAAAATTCCAACGGGTCCATTGAAAAGCCCATTTAGACCCGCTCGTCCGAAACCTCTACAAAAAGGACCGCAAAAATGTTTTATTCAAATTTTAGGAGTTCAAATAATTGATTAGGAGCTTTTCAACACATTTATATTGCAAAACCTCAATTTCTGTACTTTTTACTCAGTTAAAATTCTAACGGGTCCATTGAAAGGCCCATTTAGTCATGCTCGTCCGAAACCACGACAAAAAGGACTGCAAAATAGTTTTAATCAAATTTTAGGAGTTCAAATAATTGATTAGGAACTTTTCAACACAATTATATTTAAAAACCTCAATTTTATACTTTTTACTCAGTTAAAATTCAAACGGGCCCATTTAAAGGCCCAATTATTAGGAGTTTTTCAACACAATTATATTGCCAAACCTCAATTTCTGTACTTTTTACTCAGTTAAAATTCCAACGGGTCCATCGAAAGGCCCATTTAGACCTGCTCGTCCGAAACCTCTACAAAAAGGACCGCAAAAATGTTTTATTCAAATATTAGGAGTTCAAAAAATTGATTAGGAGCTTTTCAACACAATTATATTGCAAAACCTCAATTTCTGCACTTTTTACTTAGTTAAAATTCCAACGAGTCCATTGAAAGGCCCATTTAGACATGCTCGTCTGAAACCTCTACAAAAAGGACCGCAAAAATGTTTCATTCAAATATTAGGAGTTCAAATAATTGGTTTGGAGCTTTTCAACACAATTATATTGCGAAACCTCAATTTCTGTACTTTTTACTCAGTTAAAATACCAACGGGTCCATTAAAAGGCCCATTTCGACCCGCTCGTCCGAAACCTCTACAAAAAGGACTGCAAAAATAAGTTTGAATCAAATTTTAGGAGTTCATGTAATTGATTAGGAGCTTTTCAACATAATTATATTGCAAAACCTCAATTTTTGAACTTTTTAGTCAGATAAAATTCCAAAGGGTCCATTGAAAGGCCCATTTAGACCTACTCGTCCGAAACCTCTACAAAAAGGACCGCAAAAATGTTTTATTCAAATATTAGGAGTTCAAATAATTGATTAGGAGCTTTTCAACACAATTATATTGTGAAACCTCAATTTCTGTACTTTTTACTCAGTTAAAATACCAACAAATCTATTAAAAGGCCCATTTCGACACGTTCGTCCGAAACCTCTACAAAAAGGACTGCAAAAATAAGTTTTAATCAAATTTTAGGAGTTCATGTAATTCATTAGGAGCTTTTCAACATAATTATATTACAAAACCTCAATTTTTGAACTTTTTACTCAGTTAAAATTCCAACGGGTCCATTGAAAGGCCCATTTAGACTTGCTCGTCTGAAACCTCTACAAAAAGGACCGCAAAAATGTTTTATTCAAATATTAGGAGTTCAAATAATTGATTAGGAGCTTTTCAACACAATTATATTGCGAAACCTCAATTTCTGTACTTTTTACTCAGTTAAAATACCAACGGGTCCATTAAAAGGTCATTTTCGACCCGCTCGTCCGAAACTTCTACAAAAAGGACTGCAAAAATATGTTTTAATCAAATTCTAGGAGTTCATATAATTGATTAGGAGCTTTTCAACACAATTATATTGCAAAACCTCAATTTCTGTACTTTTTACTCGGTTAAAATTCCAACGGGTCCATTGAAAGGCCCATTTAGAACAGCTCGTCCGAAACCTCTACAAAAAGGACCGCAAAACAAGTTTTAATCAAATTTTAGGAGTTCAAATAATTGATTAGGAGCTTTTCAACACAATTATATTGCAATATCTCAATTTCTGTACTTTTTACTCAGTTAAAATTCCAATGGGTCCATTGAAAGGCCCATTTCGACCCGCTCGTCCGAAACCTCTACATTAAGGACTGCAAAACAAGTTTTAATCAAAATTTAGGAGTTTATGTAATAGATTAGGAGCTTTTCAACACAATTATATTGCAAAACCGCAATTTCTATACTTTTTACTCAGTTAAAATTCTAACGGGTCCATTGAAAGGCCTATTTAGACCTGCTCGTCTAAAACCTCTACAAAAAGGATCGCAAAATAGTTTTAATCAAATTTTAGGAGTTCAAATAATTGACTAGGAACTTTTCAACACAATTATATTGAAAAACCTCAATTTTATACTTATTACTCAGTTAAAATTCCAACGGGCCCTATGAAAGGCCCATTTAGACCTGCTCGTCCGAAACCTCTACAAAAAGGACCGCAAAAATGTTTTATACAAATATTAGGAGTTGAAATAACTGATTAGGAGCTTTTCAAAACAATTATATTGCAAAACCTCAATTTCTGTACTTTTTACTCAGTTCAAATTTCAACGAGTCCATTGAAAGGCCCATTTCGACCCGCTCGTCCGAAACCTCTACATAAAGGACTGCAAAAAAAGTTTTTATCAAATTCTAGGAGTTTATGTAATAGATTAGGAGCTTTTCAACACAATTATATTGCAAAACCTCAATTTCTATACTTTTTACTCAGTTAAAATTCTAACGGGTCCATTGAAAGGCCCATTTAGACCTGCTCGTCCGAAAACTCGACAAAAAGGACCGCAAAATAGTTTTAATCAAATTTTAGGAGTTCATATAATTGATTAGGAACTTGTCAACACAATTATATTGAAAAACCTCAATTTTATAGTTTTTACCCAGTTAAAATTCAAACGGGTCCATTGAAAGGCCCATTTAGACCTGCTCGTCCAAAACCTCTACAAAAAGGACCGCAAAACAAGTTTTAATCAAATTTTAGGAGTTCAAATAATTGATTAGGAGCTTTTCAACACAATTATATTGCAATACCTCAATTTCTGTACTTTTTACTCAGTTAAAATTTCAACGGGTCCAATGAAAGGCCCATTTCGACCCGCTCGTCCGAAACCTCTACAAAAAGGACTGCAAAAAGTTTTAATCAAATTTTAGGAGTTTATGTAATTGATTAGGAGATTTTCAACACAATTATATTGCAAAACCTACACTTTAATCTTTTTACTCAGTTAAAATTCCAACGGGCCCATTGAAAGGCCCATTTAGAACTTCTCGTCTGAAACATCTACAAAAAGGAGAGCAAAAATATGTTTTAATCAAATTCTAGGAGTTCATGTAATTGATTAGGAGCTTTTCAACACAATTATATTGCAAAACCTCAATTTCTGTACTTTTTACTCGGTTAAAATTCCAACGGGTCCATTGAAAGGCCCATTTAGACCAGCTCGTCCGAAACCTCTACAAAAAGGACCGCAAAACAAGTTTTAATCAAATTTTAGGAGTTCAAATAATTGATTAGGAGCTTTTCAACACAATTATATTGCAATACCTCAATTTTTGTACTTTTTACTCAGTTAATATTCCAATGGGTCCGTTGAAAGGCCCATTTCGACCCGCTCGTCCGAAACCTCTACATTAAGGACTGCAAAACAAGTTTTAATCAAAATTTAGGAGTTTATGTAATAGATTAGGAGCTTTCCAACACAAATATATTGCAAAACCGCAATTTCTATACTTTTTACTCAGTTAAAATTCTACCGGGTCCATTGAAAGGCCCATTTAGACCTGCTTGTCTAAAACCTATACAAAAAGGACCGCAAAATTGTTTTAATTAAATTTTAGGAGTTCAAATAATTGATTAGGAACTTTTCAACACAATTATATTGAAAAACCTAAATTTTATACTTATTACTCAGTTAAAATTCCAACGGGCCCATTGAAAGGCCCATTTAGACCTGCTCGTCCGAAACCTCTACAAAAAGGACCGCAAAAATGTTTTATACAAATATTAGGAGTTCAAATAACTGATTAGGAGCTTTTCAACACAATTATATTGCAAAACCTGAATTTCTGTACTTTTTACTCAGTTCAAATTTCAACGAGTCCATTGAAAGGCCCGTTTCGACCCGCTCGTCCGAAACCTCTACATAAAGGACTGCAAAAAAAGTTTTAATCAAATTTTAGGAGTTTATGTAATAGATTAGGAGCTTTTCAACACAATTATATTGCAAAACCTCAATTTCTATACTTTTTACTCAGTTAAAATTCTAACGGGTCCATTGAAAGGCCCATTTAGACCTGCTCGTCCGAAACCTCGACAAAAAGGACCGCAAAATAGTTTTAATCAAATTTTAGGAGTTCATATAATTGATTAGGAACTTTTCAACACAATTATATTGAAAAACCTCAATTTTATAGTTTTTACTCAGTTAAAATTCAAACGGGTCCATTGAAAGTCCCATTTAGACCTACTCGTCCGAAACCTCTACAAAAAGGACCGCAAAAATGTTTTATCCAAATATTAGGAGTTCAAATAACTGATTAAGAACTTTTCAACACAATTATATTGGAAAACCTCAATTTATGTACTTTTTACTCAGTTAAAATTTCAACGGGTCCATTGAAAGGCCCATTTCGACTCGCTCGTCCGAAACCTCTACAAAAAGGACTGCAAAAAGTTTTAATCAAATTTTAGGAGTTTATGTAATTGATTAGGAGCTTTTCAACACAATTATATTGCAAAACCTACACTTTAATCTTTTTACTCAGTTAAAATTCCAACGGGCCTATTGAAAGGCCCATTTAGAACTTCTCGTCTGAAACATCTACAAAAAGGACCGCAAAAATGTTTTATTCAAATATTAGGAGTTCAAATAACTGATTAGGAGCTTTTCAACACAATTATATTGCAAAACCTCAATTTCTGTACATTTTACTCAGTTAAAATTCCAACGGGTCCATTGAAAGACCCATTTAGACTTGCTCGTCCGAAACCTCTACAAAAAGGACTGCAAAACAAGTTTTAATCAAATTTTAGGAGTTCAAATAATTTATTAGGAACTTTTCAACACAATTATAATGAAAAATCTCAATTTTATACTTTTTACTCAGTTAAAATTCCAACGGGCCCATTGAAAGGCCCATTTAGACATGCTCATCCGAAACCTCTACAAAAAGGACCGCAGAAATGTTTTATACAAATATTAGGAGTTCAAATAACTGATTAAGAGCTTTTCAACACAATTATATTGCAAAACCTCAATTTCTGTACTTTTTACTCAGTTAAAATTCTAACGGGTCCATTGAAAGGCCCATTTAGACCTGCTCGTCCGAAACCTCGACAAAAAGGACCGCAAAATAGTTTTAATCAAATTTTAGGAGTTCAAATAATTGATTAGGAACTTTTCAACACAATTATATTGAAAAACCTCAATTTTAAACTTTTTACTCAGTTAAAATTCAAACGGGCCAATTGAAAGGCCCATTTAGACCTGCTCGTCCGAAACCTCTACAAAAAGGACCGCAAAAATGTTTTATTCAAATATTAGGAGTTCAAATAATTGATTAGGAGCTTTTCAACACAATTATATTGGAAAACCTCAATTTCTGAACTTTTTACTCAGTTAAAATTCCAACGGGTCCATTGAAAGGCCCATTTAGACATGCTCGTCCGAAACCTCTACAAAAAGGACCGCAAAAATGTTTTATTCAAATATTAGGAGTTCAAATAATTGATTAGGAGCTTTTCAACACAATTATAATGCAAAACCTCAATTTCTATACTTTTTACTCAGTTAAAATACCAACGGGTCCATTGAAAGGCCCATTTCGACCCGCTCATCCGAAACCTCTACAAAAAGGACTGCAAAATAAGTTATAAAGAAATTTTAGGAGTTCATGTAATTGATTAGGAGCTTTTCAACACAATTATATTACAAAACCTCAATTTTTGTACTTTTTACTCAATTTAATTCCAACGGGTCCATTGAAAGGCCCATTTAGACCTGCTCGTCCGAAACCTCTACAAAAAGGACTGCAAAACAAGTTTTAATCAAATTTTAAGAGTTCAAAAAATTGATTAGGAGCTTTTCAACACAATTATATTGCAAAAGCTCAATTTCTGTACTTTTTACTTAGTTAAAATTCCAACGGCTCCATTGAAAGGCCCATTTAGACCCGCTCATCCGAAACCTCTACAACAAGGACCGCAAAAATGTTTTATTCAAATTTTAGGAGTTCAAATAAATGATTAGGAGCTTTTCAACACATTTATATTGCAAAACCTCAATTTCTGTACTTTTTACTCAGTTAAAATTCTAACGGGTCCATTGAAAGTCCCATTTAGTCATGCTCGTCCGAAACCTCGACAAAAAGGACTGCAAAATAGTTTTAATCAAATTTTAGGAGTTCAGTAATTGATTAGGAACTTTTCAACACAATTATATTTAAAAACCTCAATTTTATACTTTTACTCAGTTAAAATTCAAACGGGCCCATTTAAAGGCCCATTTAGACCTGCTCGTCCGAAACCTCTACAAAAAGGTTCGCAAAAATGTTTTATTCAAATATTAGGAGTTCAAATAATTGATTAGGAGTTTTTCAACACAATTATATTGCAAAACCTCAATTTCTGTACTTTTTACTCAGTTAAAATTCCAACGAGTCCATCGAAAGGCCCATTTAGACCTGCTCGTCCGAAACCTCTACAAAAAGGACCGCAAAAATGTTTTATTCAAATATTAGGAGTTCAAAAAATTGATTAGGAGCTTTTCAACACAATTATATTGCAAAACCTCAATTTCTGCACTTTTTACTTAGTTAAAATTCCAACGGGTCCATTGAAAGGCCCATTTAGACATGCTCGTCTGAAACCTCTACAAAAAGGACCGCAAAAATGTTTTATTCAAATATTAGGAGTTCAAATAATTGATTAGGAGCTTTTCAACACAATTATATTGCGAAACCTCAATTTCTGTACTTTTTACTCAGTTAAAATACCAACGGGTCCATTAGAAGGCCCATTTCGACCCGCTCGTCCGAAACCTCTACAAAAAGGACTGCAAAAAATAAGTTTTAATCAAATTTTAGGAGTTCATGTAATTGATTAGGAGCTTTTCAACATAATTATATTGCAAAACCTCAATTTTTGAAATTTTTACTCAGATAAAATTCCAACTGGTCCATTGAAAGGCCCATTTAGACTTGCTCGTCCGAAACCTCTACAAAAAGGACCGCAAAAATGTTTTATTCAAATATTAGGAGTTCAAATAATTGATTAGGAGCTTTTCAACACAATTATATTGCGAAACCTCAATTTCTGTACTTTTTACTCTGTTAAAATACCAACGTGTCCATTAAAAGGCCCATTTCGACCCGTTCGTCCGAAACCTCTACAAAAAGGACTGCAAAAATAAGTTTTAATCAAATTTTAGGAGTTCATGTAATTGATTAGGAGCTTTTCAACACAATTATATTGCAAAACCTCAATTTCTATACTTTTTACTCGGTTAAAATTCCAACGGGTCCATTGAAAGGCCCATTTAGACCAGCTCGTCCGAAACCTCTACAAAAAGGACCGCAAAACAAGTTTTAATCAAATTTTAGAAGTTCAAATAATTGATTAGGAGCTTTTCAACACAATTATATTGCAATACCTCAATTTCTGTACTTTTTACTCAGTTAAAATTCCAATGGGTCCATTGAAAGGCCCATTTCGACCCGCTCGTCCGAAACCTCTACATTAAGGACTGCAAAACAAGTTTTAATCAAAATTTAGGAGTTTATGTAATAGATTAGGAGCTTTTCAACACAATTACATTGAAAAACCTCAATTTTATACTTATTACTCAGTTAAAATTCCAACGGGCCCATTGAAAGGCCCATTTATACCTGCTCGTCCGAAACCTCTACAAAAAGGACCGCAAAAGTGTTTTATACAAATATTAGGAGTTCAAATAACTGATTAGGAGCTTTTCAACACAATTATATTTCAAAACCTGAATTTTTGTACTTTTTACTCAGTTCAAATTTCAATGAGTCCATTGAAAGGCCCATTTCGACCCGCTCGTCCGAAACCTCTACATAAAGGACTGCAAAAAAAGTTTTAATCAAATTTTAGGAGTTTATGTTATAGATTAGGAGCTTTTCAACACAATTATATTGCAAAACCTCAATTTCTATACTTTTTACTCAGTTAAAATTCTAACGGGTCCATTGAAAGGCCCATTTAGACCTGCTCGTCCGAAACCTCGACAAAAAGGACCGCAAAATAGTTTTAATCAAATTTTAGGAGTTCATATAATTGATTAGGAACTTTTCAACATAATTATATTGAAAAACCTCAATTTTATAGTTTTTACTCAGTTAAAATTCAAACGGGTCCATTGAAAGGCCCATTTAGACCTGCTCGTCCGAAACCTCTACAAAAAGGACCACAAAAATGTTTTATCCAAATATTAGGAGTTCAAATAACTGATTAAGAACTTTTCAACACAATTATATTGCAAAACCTCAATTTCTGTACTTTTTACTCAGTTAAAATTTCAACGGGACCATTGAAAGGCCCATTTCGACCCGCTCGTCCGAAACCTCTACAAAAAGGACTGCAAAAAGTTTTAATCAAATTTTAGGAGTTTATGTAATTGATTAGGAGCTTTTCAACACAATTATATTGCAAAACCTACACTTTAATCTTTTTACTCAGTTAAAATTCCAACGGGCCTATTGAAAGGCCCATTTAGAACTTCTCGTCTGAAACATCTACAAATAGGAACGCAAAAATGTTTTATTCAAATATTAGGAGTTCAAATAACTGATTAGGAGCTTTTCAACACAATTATATTGCAAAACCTCAATTTCTGTACATTTTACTCAGTTAAAATTCCAACGGGTCCATTGAAAGGCCCATTTAGACCAGCTCGTCCGAAACCTCTACAAAAAGGACCGCAAAACAAGTTTTAATCAAATTTTAGGAGTTCAAATAATTGATTAGGAGCTTTTCAACAGAATTATATTGCAAAACCTCAATTTCTGTACTTTTTACTCAGTTAAAATTCCAACGGGTCCATTGAAAGGCCCATTTCGACCCGCTCGTCCGAAACCTCTACATTAAGGACTGCAAAACAAGTTTTAATCAAAATTTAGGAGTTTATGTAATAGATTAGGAGCTTTTCAAAACAAATATATTGCAAACCTCAATTTCTATACTTTTTACTCAGTTAAAATTCTAACAGGTCCATTGAAAGGCCCATTTAGACCTGCTCGTCCGAAACCTCGACAAAAAGGACCGCAAAATAGTTTTAATCATATTTTAGGAGTTCAAATAATTGATTAGGAACTTTTCAACACAATTATATTGAAAAACCTCAATTTTATAGTTTTTACTCAGTTAAAATTCAAACGGGCCCATTGAAAGGCCCATTTAGACCTGCTCGTCCGAAACCTCTACAAAAAGGTTCGCAAAAATGTTTTATTCAAATATTAGGAGTTCAAATAATTGATTAGGAGCTTTTCAACACAATTATATTGCAAAACCTCAATTTCTGTACTTTTTACTCAGTTAAAATTCAAACGGGTCCATTAAAAGGCCCATTTAGACCTGCTCGTCTGAAACCTCTACAAAAAGGACCGCAAAAATGTTTTATTCAAATATTAGGTGTTCAAATAATTAATTAGGAGCTTTTCAACACAATTATATTGCGAAACCTCAATTTCTGTACTTTTTACTCAGTTAAAATTCCAACGGGTCCATTAAAAGGACCATTTCGACCTGCTCGTCCGAAACCTCTACAAAAAGGACTGCAAAAATAAGTTTTAATCAAATTTTAGGAGTTCATGTAATTGATTAGGAGCTTTTCAACATAATTATATTGCAAAACCTCAATTTTTGAACTTTTTACTCAGATAAAATTCCAACGAGTCCATTGAAAGGCCCATTTAGACCTGCTCGTCCGAAACCTCTACAAAAAGGACCGCAAAAATGTTTTATTCAAATATTAGGAGTTCAGATAATTGATGAGGAGCTTTTCAACACAATTATATTGCGAAACCTCAATTTCTGTACTTTTTACTCAGTTAAAATACCAACGGGTCCATTAAAAGGTCATTTTCGACCCGCTCGTCCGAAACCTCTACAAAAAGGACTGCAAAAATAAGTTTTAATCAAATTCTAGGAGTTCATGTAATTGATTAGGAGCTTTTCAACACAATTATATTTCAAAACCTGAATTTTTGAACTTTTTACTCAGATAAAATTCCAACGGGTCCATTGAAAGGCCCATTTAGACCTGCTCGTCCGAAACCTCTACAAAAAGGACCGCAAAACAAGTTTTAATCAAATTTTAGGAGTTCAAATAACTGATTAGGAGCTTTTCAACACAATTATATTACAAAAGCTCAATTTCTGTACTTTTTACTCAGTTAAAATTCCAACGGGTCCATTGTAAGCCCCATTTAGACCTGCTCGTCCGAAACGTATCAAAAAGGACTGCAAAACAGGTTTTAATCAAATTTTAGGAGTTTATGTAATTGATTAGGAGCTTTTCAACACAATTATATTGCAAAACCTCAATTTTATACTTTTTACTTAGTTAAAATTTCAACGCATCCATTGAAAGGCCCATTTCGACCTGCTCGTTCGAAACCTCTACAAAAAGGACTGCAAAAAAATGTTTTAATCAAATTTTAGGAGTTTATGTAATTGATTAGGAGCTTTTCAACACAATTATATTGCAAAACCTCAATTTTATACTTTTTACTCAGTTAAAATTCAAACGGGCCCATTGAAAGGCCCATTTAGACCTGCTCGTCCAAAACCTCTACAAAAAGGTTCGCAAAAATGTTTTATTCAAATATTAGGAGTTAAAATAATTGATTAGGAGCTTTTCAACACAATTATATTGCAAAACCTCAATTGATGTACTTTTTACTCAGTTAAAATTCCAACGGGTCCATTGAAAGGCCTATTTAGACCTGCTCGTCCGAAACCTCTACAAAAAGGACCGCAAAAATGTTTTATTCAAATATTAGGAGTTGAAATAATTGATTAGGAGCTTTTCAATACAATTATATTGCGAAACCTCAATTTCTGTACTTTTTACTCAGTTAAAATACCAACGGGTCCATTGAAAGGCCCATTTCGACCCGCTCGTCCGAAACCTCTACAAAAAGGACTGCAAAATAAGTTTTAATCAAATTTTAGGAGTTCATGTAATTGATTAGGAGCTTTTCAACACAATTATATTGCAAAACCTCAATTTTTGTACTTTTTACTCAATTTAATTCCAACGGGTCCATTGAAAGGCCAATTTAGACCTGCTCGTCCGAAACCTCTACAAAAAAGGACCGCAAAACAAGTTTTAATCAAATTTTAGGAGTTCAAATAATTTATTAGGAGCTTTTCAACACAATTATAATGCAAAAGCTCAATTTCTGTACTTATTACTCAGTTAAAATTCCAACGGGTCTATGTAAGGCCCATTTAGACCTGCTCGTCCGAAACGTATCAAAAAGGACTGCAAAAAAAGTTTTAATCAAATTTTAGGAGTTTATGTAATTGATTAGGAGCTTTTCAACACAATTATATTGCAAAGCCTCAATTTTATACATTTTTACTCAGTTAAAATTTCAACGGGTCCATTGAAAGGCCCATTTAGACCCGTTCGTCCGAAACCTCTACAAAAAGGACCGCAAAAATGTTTTATTCAAATATTAGGAGTTCAGATAATTGATTAGGAGCTTTTCAACACATTTATATTGATAAACCTCAATTTCTGTACTTTTTACTCAGTTAAAATTCTAACGGGTCCATTGAAAGGCCCATTTAGACCTGCTCGTCCTAAACCTCGACAAAAAGGACTGCAAAATAGTTTTAATAAAATTTTAGGAGTTCAAATAATTGATTAGGAACATTTCAACACAATTATATTGAAAAAATTCAATTTTATACTTTTTACTCAGTTAAAATTCAAGAGGGCCCATTTAAAGTCCCATTTAGACCTACTCGTCTAAAACCTCTACAAAAAGGTTCGCAAAAATGTTTTATTCAAATATTAGGAGTTAAAATAATTGATTAGGAGCTTTTCAACACAATTATATTGCAAAACCTCAATTGATGTACTTTTTACTCAGTTAAAATTCCAACGGGTCCATTGAAAGGCCTATTTAGACCTGCTCGTCCGAAACCTCTACAAAAAGGACCGCAAAAATGTTTTATTCAAATATTAGGAGTTGAAATAATTGATTAGGAGCTTTTCAATACAATTATATTGCGAAACCTCAATTTCTGTACTTTTTACTCAGTTAAAATACCAACGGGTCCATTGAAAGGCCCATTTCGACCCGCTCGTCCGAAACCTCTACAAAAAGGACTGCAAAATAAGTTTTAATCAAATTTTAGGAGTTCATGTAATTGATTAGGAGCTTTTCAACACAATTATATTGCAAAACCTCAATTTTTGTACTTTTTACTCAATTTAATTCCAATGGGTCCATTGAAAGGCCAATTTAGACCTGCTCGTCCGAAACCTCTACAAAAAAGGACCGCAAAACAAGTTTTAATCAAATTTTAGGAGTTCAAATAATTTATTAGGAGCTTTTCAACACAATTATAATGCAAAAGCTCAATTTCTGTACTTATTACTCAGTTAAAATTCCAACGGGTCTATGTAAGGCCCATTTAGACCTGCTCGTCCGAAACGTATCAAAAAGGACTGCAAAAAAAGTTTTAATCAAATTTTAGGAGTTTATGTAATTGATTAGGAGCTTTTCAACACAATTATATTGCAAAGCCTCAATTTTATACTTTTTTACTCAGTTAAAATTTCAACGGGTCCATTGAAAGGCCCATTTAGACCCGTTCGTCCGAAACCTCTACAAAAAGGACCGCAAAAATGTTTTATTCAAATATTAGGAGTTCAGATAATTGATTAGGAGCTTTTCAACACATTTATATTGATAAACCTCAATTTCTGTACTTTTTACTCAGTTAAAATTCTAACGGGTCCATTGAAAGGCCCATTTAGACCTGCTCGTCCTAAACCTCGACAAAAAGGACTGCAAAATAGTTTTAATAAAATTTTAGGAGTTCAAATAATTGATTAGGAACATTTCAACACAATTATATTGAAAAAATTCAATTTTATACTTTTTACTCAGTTAAAATTCAAGAGGGCCCATTTAAAGTCCCATTTAGACCTACTCGTCCAAAACCTCTACAAAAAGGTTTGCAAAAATGTTTTATTCAAATATTAGGAGTTCAAATAATTGATTAGGAGCTTTTCAACACAATTATATTGCAAAACCGCAATTTCTATACTTTTTACTCAGTTAAAATTCTAACGGGTTCATTGAAAGGCCCATTTAGACCTGCTCGTCTAAAACCTCTACAAAAAGGACCGCAAAATAGTTTTAATCAAATTTTAGGAGTTCAAATAATTGATTAGGAACTTTTCAACACAATTATATTGAAAAACCTCAATTTTATACTTATTACTCAGTTAAAATTCCAACGGGCCCATTGAAAGGCCCATTTATACCTGCTCGTCCGAAACCTCTACAAAAAGGACCGCAAAAATGTTTTATACAAATATTAGGAGTTCAAATAACTGATTAGGAGCTTTTCAACACAATTATATTGCAAAACCTCAATTTCTGTACTTTTTACTCAGTTCAAATTTCAATGAGTCCATTGAAAGGCCCATTTCGACCCGCTCGTCCGAAACCTCTACATAAAGGACTGCAAAAAAAGTTTTAATCAAATTTTAGGAGTTTATGTAATAGATTAGGAGCTTTTCAACACAATTATATTGCAAAACCTCAATTTCTATACTTTTTACTCAGTTAAAATTCTAACGGGTCCATTGAAAGGCCCATTTAGACCTGCTCGTCCAAAACCTCGACAAAAAGGACCGCAAAATAGTTTTAATCAAATTTTAGGAGTTCATATAATTGATTAGGAACTTTTCAACACAATTATATTGAAAAACCTCAATTTTATAGTTTTTACTCAGTTAAAATTCAAACGGGTCCATTGAAAGGCCCATTTAGACCTGCTCGTCCGAAACCTCTACAAAAAGGACCGCAAAAATGTTTTATTCAAATATTAGGAGTTCAAATAACTGATTAAGAACTTTTCAACACAATTATATTGCAAAACCTCAATTTCTGTACTTTTTACTCAGTTAAAATTTCAACGGGTCCATTGAAAGGCCCATTTCGACCCGCTCGTCCGAAACCTCTACAAAAAGGACTGCAAAAAGTTTTAATCAAATTTTAGGAGTTTATGTAATTGATTAGGAGCTTTTCAACACAATTATATTGCAAAACCTACACTTTAATCTTTTTACTCAGTTAAAATTCCAACGGGCCCATTGAAAGGCCCATTTAGAACTTCTCGTCTGAAACATCTACAAAAAGGACCACAAAAATGTTTTATTCAAATATTAGGAGTTCAAATAACTGATTAGGAGCTTTTCAACACAATTATATTGCAAAACCTCAATTTCTGTACATTTTACTTAGTTAAAATTCCAACGGGTCCATTGAAAGGCCCATTTAGACCAGCTCGTCCGAAACCTCTACAAAAAGAACCGCAAAACAAGTTTTAATCAAATTTTAGGAGTTCAAATAATTGATTAGGAGCTTTTCAACAGAATTATATTGCAAAACCTAAATTTATGTACTTTTTACTCAGTTAAAATTCCAACGGGTCCATTGAAAGGCCCATTTCGACCCGCTCGTCCGAAACCTCTACATTAAGGACTGCAAAACAAGTTTTAATCAAAATTTAGGAGTTTATGTAATAGATTAGGAGCTTTTCAAAACAAATATATTGCAAACCTCAATTTCTATACTTTTTACTCAGTTAAAATTCTAACGGGTCCATTGAAAGGCCCATTTAGACCTGCTCGTCCGAAACCTCGACAAAAAGGACCGCAAAATAGTTTTAATCATATTTTAGGAGTTCAAATAATTGATTAGGAACTTTTCAACACAATTATATTGAAAAACCTCAATTTTATACTTTTTACTCAGTTAAAATTCAAACGGGCCCATTGAAAGGCCCATTTAGACCTGCTCGTCCGAAACCTCTACAAAAAGGTTCGCAAAAATGTTTTATTCAAATATTAGGAGTTCAAATAATTGATTAGGAGCTTTTCAACACAATTATATTGCAAAACCTCAATTTCTGTACTTTTTACTCAGTTAAAATTCCAACGGGTCCATTGAAAGGCCCATTTAGACCTGCTCGTCTGAAACCTCTACAAAAAGGACCGCAAAAATGTTTTATTCAAATATTAGGTGTTCAAATAATTAATTAGGAGCTTTTCAACACAATTATATTGCGAAACCTCAATTTCTGTACTTTTTACTCAGTTAAAATTCCAACGGGTCCATTAAAAGGCCCATTTCGACCTGCTCGTCCGAAACCTCTACAAAAAGGACTGCAAAAATAAGTTTTAATCAAATTTTAGGAGTTCATGTAATTAATTAGGAGCTTTTCAACATAATTATATTGCAAAACCTCAATTTTTGAACTTTTTACTCAGATAAAATTCCAACGGGTCCATTGAAAGGCCCATTTAGACCTGCTCGTCCGAAACCTCTACAAAAAGGACCGCAAAAATGTTTTATTCAAATATTAGGAGTTCAGATAATTGATTAGGAGCTTTTCAACACAATTATATTGCGAAACCTCAATTTCTGTACTTTTTACTCAGTTAAAATACCAACGGGTCCATTAAAAGGTCATTTTCGACCCGCTCGTCCGAAACCTCTACAAAAAGGACTGCAAAAATAAGTTTTAATCAAATTCTAGGAGTTCATGTAATTGATTAGGAGCTTTTCAACACAATTATATTTCAAAACCTGAATTTTTGAACTTTTTACTCAGATAAAATTCCAACGGGTCCATTGAAAGGCCCATTTAGACCTGCTCGTCCGAAACCTCTACAAAAAGGACCGCAAAACAAGTTTTAATCAAATTTTAGGAGTTCAAATAACTTATTAGGAGCTTTTTAACACAATTATATTACAAAAGCTCAATTTATGTACTTTTTACTCAGTTAAAATTCCAACGGGTCCATTGTAAGGCCCATTTAGACCTGCTCGTCCGAAACGTATAAAAAAGGACTGCAAAACAGGTTTTAATCAAATTTTAGGAGTTTATGTAATTGATTAGGAGCTTTTCAACACAATTATATTGCAAAACCTCAATTTTATACTTTTTACTTAGTTAAAATTTCAACGCATCCATTGAAAGGCCCATTTCGACCTGCTCGTTCGAAACCTCTACAAAAAGGACTGCAAAAAAAAGTTTTAATCAAATTTTAGGAGTTTATGTAATTGATTAGGAGCTTTTCAACACAATTATATTGCAAAACCTCAATTTTATACTTTTTACTCAGTTAAAATTCAAACGGGCCCATTGAAAGGCCCATTTAGACCTGCTCGTCCGAAACCTCTACAAAAAGGTTCGCAAAAATGTTTTATTCAAATATTAGGAGTTAAAATAATTGATTAGGAGCTTTTCAACACAATTATATTGCAAAACCTCAATTGATGTACTTTTTACTTAGTTAAAATTCAAACAGGTCCATTGAAAGGCCTATTTAGACCTGCTCGTCCGAAACCTCTACAAAAAGGACCGCAAAAATGTTTTATTCAAATATTAGGAGTTGAAATAATTGATTAGGAGCTTTTCAACACAATTATATTGCGAAACCTCAATTTCTGTACTTTTTACTCAGTTAAAATACCAACGGGTCCATTGAAAGGCCCATTTCGACCCGCTCGTCCGAAACCTCTACAAAAAGGACTGCAAAATAAGTTTTAATCAAATTTTAGGAGTTCATGTAATTGATTAGGAGCTTTTCAACACAATTATATTGCAAAACCTCAATTTTTGTACTTTTTACTCAATTTAATTCCAACGGGTCCATTGAAAGGCCAATTTAGACCTGCTCGTCCGAAACCTCTACAAAAAAGGACCGCAAAACAAGTTTTAATCAAATTTTAGGAGTTCAAATAATTTATTAGGAGCTTTTCAACACAATTATAATGCAAAAGCTCAATTTCTGTACTTATTACTCAGTTAAAATTCCAACGGGTCTATGTAAGGCCCATTTAGACCTGCTCGTCCGAAACGTATCAAAAAGGACTGCAAAAAAGTTTTAATCAAATTTTAGGAGTTTATGTAATTGATTAGGAGCTTTTCAACGCAATTATATTGCAAAGCCTCAATTTTATACTTTTTTACTCAATTAAAATTTCAACGGGTCCATTGAAAGGCCCATTTAGACCCGTTCGTCCGAAACCTCTACAAAAAGGACCGCAAAAATGTTTTATTCAAATATTAGGAGTTCAAATAATTGATTAGGAGCTTTTCAACACATTTATATTGATAAACCTCAATTTCTGTACTTTTTACTAAGTTAAAATTCTAACGGGTCCATTGAAAGGCCCATTTAGACCTGCTCGTCCTAAACCTCGACAAAAAGGACTGCAAAATAGTTTTAATAAAATTTTAGGAGTTCAAATAATTGATTAGGAACTTTTCAACACAATTATATTGAAAAAATTCAATTTTATACTTTTTACTCAGTTAAAATTCAAGCGGGCCCATTTAAAGGCCCATTTAGACCTACTCGTCCAAAACCTCTGCAAAAAGGTTTGCAAAAATGTTTTATTCAAATATTAGGAATTCAAATAATTGATTAGGAGCTTTTCAACACAATTATATTGCAAAACCTCAATTTCTGTACTTTTTACTAAGTTAAAATTCCAACGGGTCCATTGAAAGGCCCATTTAGACCTGCTCGTCCAAAACCTCTACAAAAAGGACCGCAAAAAATGTTTTATTCAAATATTAGGAGTTCCAAAAATTGATTAGGAGCTTTTCAACACAATTATATTGAAAAACCTCAATTTTATACTTTTTACTCAGTTAAAATTCCAACGGGCCCATTGAAAGGCCCATTTTGACATGCTCGTCTGAAACCTCAACAAAAAGGACCGCAAAAATGTTTTATACAAATATTAGGAGTTCAAATAACTGATTAGGAGCTTTTCAACACAATTTTATTGAAAAACCTCAATCTCTGTACTTTTTACTCAGTTAAAATTTCAACGAGTCCATTGAAAGGCTCATTTCGACCCTCTCGTCCGAAACCTCTACATTAAGGACTGCAAAACAAGTTTTAATCAAATCTTAGGAGTTTATGTAATAGATTAGGAGCTTTTCAACACAATTATATTGCAAAACCTCAATTTATATACTTTTACTCAGTTAAAATTCTAACGGGCTGGGGCTCGGGACTCCTGATAAGTGGTGGCTTTTGATTGGGCAGCCTTGCCTTTCCCGGGATTGTTCGACTGAACTTGTCTCGTATGTTTGCCTCGGCTAGACGGCACAGAACTTTGGTTAACCGGTCGAACAAAAGATTGATCATTTCTTTTTGGACAGTCTCGGATGTAATGATCGTCAGCGCCACAAGCATAACAGAGGTTCGCCTGGGCTCGACATTGGCCAAAGTGATTCTTCTGACAGAATTTGCAAACAGGAGGTCTGTCGACATTTCCAGTACTGTTGACGGAAACAACCGGAGTAGCCATCTTGTTGGAGTGTTGGGGTTGGAAATTATTCCGAGTAGATGGTATATAGGTGGAGGATGATTCCTTCTGATGTTTCGGCTTCTTAGACCACCGAGACTTATCGTCACTCTTCCGCTTCTTATCAGTTCGGAATCCACTCTTACGTTTCTCGGCATTCCGCATCTTAGATTCAGTGGCGATGGCCCGATTCACAAGGATTTGAAAATCCGAAATGTCAAGTGCTGTGAACATCGGACTCAATTCATCACTTAGCCCGTCGATGAACATTCGGCATTTATCTTTCTCGGTCTTGATGTACTCCGAGCCATACTTGCAGTATTTGCAGAAATCGGCAACATATTGTTCAATCGGCCGATTGGCCTGTTTCAAATGTATGAACTTCTTCCTCCGATCAGCAAGGTATTGTTCGTTAATATATTTCTTTTTGAATTCATCAACGAAGAATTTCCATGTAACTGACTCGGCAGGGGCAGTCAGAGTTGTGGTTTCCCACCAACTTAGAGCTTCTTCGGCTAGAAGTGCAATCGCACATTCAAGTTTATGTTCATCCGAACATTGAAGTTGACGAGTTAAGATTTGAGTGGTTCTTTCGAGCCAGTTCTCAGCTTCTTCCGGCTTTTCCTCGTTTTCACCGGTGAATGTAGTTGCTCGATGTTGCGCGAGCTTGTCGATAGGGGCTCGACTCGGGGCAGCAACCACCAGAGTCGGTTGTTCTCGTCGGATGTTCATTACTAATTGATCGAACATCTCCTTCATACTTAGGAGACATTCCAGCTGAGCACTCTGAACAGTCGGAATTGTCGGAGTTGTCTGATTAGGTTCAGGGAGTGGAGTCGGTTCTCGCGGTTCTGATCTTATCGGAGGGTCCGCTTGCTCGAGAGGATTAGATTGTCCCGGAGCGTTGGTTTTCATCCTAACGCTACCATCCTCGTTAGATGATTCCCGAGGACTTCCATTATCACGAGCCAAACGTGATTCGGACATTCTAATAAGATTTCAGAAAAGATCGAAGTTAGAGAGCGCAATCGCAAGCAGTTCGATATAAAACTCCTAGGTGGCATAGTTTAACCTATATGATGCAATAGACCCGATTTAGTCCGAGAATCGACTAAACCGAAGCTCTGATACCAATTTATGTAACACCCCTCACCCGGTTACGAGCGAGCGATGTTACTATTCGGGTGATGGACAGATTCATACATGTCAACACATCAACATACAATTATATGAGATTCAATTCATACTTAACAAGCATCAAAGCAAACAATCATATAATCATTTATCCAATAACAAGATCATAAATGCAAATAGGTGAGCCAATTTAAAACTTTTCTAATATTCTATTACCATTCGAACTATACAAATCATCCAACAACAATTCTAGATGCAACCTTCCTAATTCAAATAAAGATAACATACTTATACATACTCAACCATTCAAATCCATCAAGGGCATGAACCATATAAATGATACTCAAATTCATATCAAGCTTAGTTAACTTCAAACATAGTTCATTCATATCATCATATCCATATTTACATAAACATTCATCAAGTCATTACGTAATATAACATGTCTTAGTTTTATACAAACCAAACTTAACAATTACATGTTCCATAATGCATGACAAACTAACTTAGACTATGCCACCAACTAGGAGACTAAGCAAGATTATATCATACTTGTTCTTGGCTTGCGAAGCTCTCGGAACAAAACGGATGGCTTTCGGATATCAACGAACCTGTTATTTTGGAAGAAGGAAACAAAGAGAGTGATAAGTACACATAATGTACTTAGTGAGGCAGCCCTAAACTTTACTAGTTTCAATCTTTTAAAGTCTTATTCAATCTTTAAAGTTACTTAGCTAGGCTTAGCACGTATTGGAATACCTAACTAGCCTATCAAAACCAAGTTAACAAAGCTATTTTCATGTACTAACCAATAGGGCAGCAAGTATTTACATGTACAATGACTTATTGGGCAGCAACCATTTCATTTAAAACATACCAATTTGGGCAGCAAGCTACATGTACATTTCATACCAAATTGGACAGCAAGCAACATATACAATTCAAGCCAAATTTGGGCAGCAAGCACATGTACAATTCAAGCTAAATTGGACAACAAACAACGTGTAATCTCATTATCATCTTGGCAGCAACATTTCATAGTTTCACATCACAACATAGTTCATTTTAAATCTCAACCAAGTACACATATTCATTCCATATCATAAGGGCTAATACCCAACTTGTTCATTTAAACATATATCATTGTTCTAATCATGTTTTGCCTTGGATGATTAATGAAATAGGTAATCAAGTCTTCATGTATCATGTAACTTTAGATACTCAAAGTATCAATTTCTCATTTCAACTTATAACAGAGGATGCATAGGCATCAATGGTGACTTACCACCATTCAATTATCAAGGTGACTAACCACCTTATCAGGTTTATAGGTGACTAACCACCATCCTGTAACAAAGATCAGAGGAGCTCAATGACTCTAAGGCATGCCCTTCTACCTATAGACACTAATCAAACCAAGGACTTTACTTATCTTTCATTATTAACAATAGCATTTTACTTGTTTATCAAACACATATCACAAAGTCATGTACACATTCAATCATGTTTACATTGTGCACATTCAAGCCATGCTCAATCAAATTTCCAGCAAGCATTTAACATCATTTCAATCATATAACCATCTTCAAACAGTAGCTAAATCATACATTAATTCAATTCAAGTGACTCAAACAACTCATATCACAAAGCAACCCATATAGACATCAACTAGCATATCTAGATAGCATCATATACCTAGTTCATAGTTCATTCCTTTAGTCCTTCTTCCTTAGCATTTAAATTTACCAATCCATTATTAAGTTCACTACATGCTTCATTTTAAATCATCCAAGAAACATAAACACATTGGTTGAGACACTAATCTCAACCCTAAACTAGCTACACTCACAAATACTTCCAAGCTTAGTTGTTATCCTTGATGATGATTCCTTTCCCCCTTCTCTTTGCTTGATCACTCCTTGAATCTTCTTGAAATTCTTCACCAATGTGATCTTAAAACATAAAAATATCATATACAATATCCATTAGTAATTAATTCAAACATATAAATTCATTTACTTAAGCATAATCACCTAGACAAATGAATCTGCCCCCTAAACTGGCAGTTTGAGTAACCTCTACTAAACTGGCCATATCTTTTTACTCAAAACTCCAAATAAGGAGTTCTTTACCATTTTAGAAAGCTTATAAACACACCTTTACAACCAAGTATGGCACATAATTTTATCATTTCCCAGTTAATACAGTTTTACATTTGAAAACATGACAATTTCAGGGCCTAATCTGTCCAAGCTTAACCTAGTGACTTTAGTGCATTTAAATCCTATATTTCACAATTCATTTGATTCTAATCTATTAACCACATTAACCTGCATGTATTAACATAACAATGAAGTTCTAACATCTTTAAAAACAGAGCATTGAAGTCCTCAATTTATCAATTTCCACAAAACAGTCCCCTTTAATCCTTTAATAATCCTACATGTGATCTAAATGCATTTAATCTACCAATTGAGACTTAATTCAAGCTTGGCCATTTAATTTTTATTCATTCCATGACTCCCTTGTTTCAAGCATAAATTTTCATAATTTATTAACATCATTTTGAACCCTAAACATTTCGAATTTCACAATTTAGTCCAGCAGATTCCAAATTCATTCAGTTTCAGTCCAGTCAACTTCTAACAACAATTCAGAGACCTATACTTAACATTTTCGTGCAATTCTTACCTCTATCTCATGTAAAATTTTGTCCTCTACAACTTTGTATAAGAGCACTTTTTCCAGAAATGACTCTAACATGCTCAATTTTCCAGATTTCCGAAAGGTGTCTATAACTAAAAATTCTGGGCAGATTCATTCTAAGTTCATGTTCATATTAAAATTTCCAGAAATTTAGCTATTCTAACATGAACCCAGCTACCATACAACTTGATGACTTAATTCTAACCTTATTTACAGCAACCATTCATAATCAAAATCATCAAAATATACCCTAAATCTCAAGAACAACATCAAATGACTAACACACACTTACTTGAGCTATGAAATCAACATGCATGTATTTTCTCTTTAATTTCCAGCAACCAAGCTCAATTTTCTCTCTTGTTCTCTAATGGTTCGGTGGAGATGATGAAAGAAGATGATGTTAAAATATGGTGGAATACACATGTTTGTTATCTTCTAACTTGGCATGTTGGTGTACTTAGGATAAGGGACACATGGATTACTTCTCCTCCATGCATTCCCACTAACTTTTAGGCTTATATCAAACATATTTATTTATCAATCATTATATATATATATATATATATATTATATACATATTTATATATACATGTATAGTTTAATTTAGTTCTACCGAATGTACTTATATAAATATATATATTTATTTATATTTCAAATCCATTAAACGTATATATATGTTACACTATCTTACATTTTCTTTTTTTATTTTACTTATACATATTTGTGCATTCATGTTTTGATTACTTTCTTTTTAATTTAAGTGTTTTAATAACTTAGTTTGATAGCTTCAATTCCTCTATTCAATCTATTCCTTGTTCAAGTGTAAAAGTATTTACACTTTCCTTTCTATTTTCTTATGATTTTAACTAGGGTGGTTTTCGGGTGTTACAACTTTTTACTCAGTTAAAATTCTAACGGGTCCATTGAAAGGCCCATTTAGACCTGCTCGTCCGAAACCTCGACAAAAAGGACTACAAAATAGTTTTAATCAAATTTTAGGAGTTCAAATAATTGATTAGGAGCTTTTCAACACAATTATATTGCAAAACCTCAAATTTATACTTTTTACTCAGTTAAAATTTCAACGGGTCCATTGAAAGGCCCATTTACACCCGCTCGTCCGAAACCTCTACAAAAAGGACCGCAAAAAATGTTTTATTCAAATATTAGGAGTTCAAATAATTGATTAGGAGCTTTTCAACACAATTATAATGTGAAACCTCAATTTCTGTACTTTTTACTCAGTTAAAATACCAACGGGTCCATTGAAAGGCCCATTTCGATCCGCTCGTCCGAAACCTCTACAAAAAGGACTGCAAAATAAGTTTTGATCAAATTTTAGGAGTTCATGTAATTGATTAGGAGCTTTTCAACACAATTATATTGCAAAACCTCAATTTTTGTACTTTTTACTCAATTTAATTCCAACGGGTCCATTGAAAGGCCCATTTAGACCTGCTCGTCCGAAACCTCTACAAAAAGGACCGTAAAACAAGTTTTAATCAAATATTAGGAGTTCAAATAATTGATTAGGAGCTTTTCAACACAATTATATTGCAAAACCTCAATTTATGTACTTTTTACTCAGTTAAAATTCTAACGGGTCCATTGAAAGGCCCATTTAGACCTGCTCGTCCGAAACGTATCAAAAAGGACCGTAGAACAAGTTTTAATCAAATTTTAGGAGTTCAAATAATTGATTAGGAGCTTTTAAACAAAATTATATTGCAAAACCTCAATTTTTGTACTTTTTACTCAATTTAATTCCAACGGGTCCATTGAAAGGCCCATTTAGACCTGCTCGTCCGAAACCTTTACAAAAAAAGGACCGCAAAACAAGTTTTAATCAAATTTTAGGAGTTCAAATAATTAATTAGGAGCTTTTCAACACAAATATATTTCAAAAGCTCAATTTCTATACTTTTTACTCAGTTAAAATTCCAACGGGTCCATTGTAAGGCCTATTTAGACCTGCTCGTCCGAAACCTCTACAAAAAGGACTGCAAAATAGTTTTAATCAAATTTTAGGAGTTCAAATAATTGATTAGGAGCTTTTCAACACAATTATTTTGCAAAAGCTCAATTTCTATACTTTTTACTCAGTTAAAATTCCAACGGGTCCATTGTAAGGCCTATTTAGACCTGCTCGTCCGAAACGTATCAAAAAGGACTGCAAAAAAACTTTTAATCAAATTTTAGGAGTTTATGTAATTGATTAGGAGCTTTTCAACACAATTATATTGCAAAATCTCAATTTTATACTTTTTACTCAGTTAAAATTTCAACGGGTCCATTGAAAGGCCCATTTAGACCCGCTCGTCCGAAACCTCTACAAAAAGGACCGCAAAAATGTTTTATTCAAATATTAGGAGTTCAAATAATTGATTAGGAGCTTTTCAACACATTTATATTGCAAAAACTCAATTTCTGTACTTTTTACTTGTAACCCCCTCGTCCCGGTCTGGCGGAATGACCGGTCCGAGTGGGCCACACGGGGAAAACCGAGTGAAAACCCCTAAGGATTCCCCCTCGGTTAGCAACCCTATTTTTTTCATACAGCGGAACAACATATTCAAAAGAATTGAACGAACTCAAACAATCATGTTATAGCCCAATTTTAAGCTTAAACTGCAGGCGGCATCGATACACCTAAGGGGTGTATCGATACCCCCCCTTGACTAGGTCAACTGGTCAAAGTCAACCCGTAGGGACCGTATCGATACACCCCAGGAGTGTATCGATACCCTCCCCAACGGTTGACTTCCCACGGTCAACGTTAAGATAACGGTATCGATACCCCAGAGGCCGGTATCGATACCGAACTGGACAGTAGCTCCAGTGACAAAAATAGTATCGATACACCTCTCAATTGTATCGATACACGAGGCCTGAACAAGAAGGTGGTATCGATACCATACCAACCGTATCGATACCCCTGCACAACAAAAACCTCCAAACTCAGCAAAAACAATAAAGACTCGAATCTAAATGCAATTTAGGACCTTCCTAGACCTCAACAAGCATTCATACAACATTTACATACCACTTTAAAGCCATACAAGCACCCAACATGTACATACATCAAAGGAACATGCAATTGAACCAAAGATGACACTTAAACATCCAAAACTCATACTTCAACATTCAACATAAGGCAAACTCAAGGGCACTTAACCAACATTCAAGATAAGCAATTTAGGCATGGATTACAACTCAAACATGGCATCACAAGCCATACAAAAGCAACATACATGGAGTCTAAACATGCTCCTAACAACCAACAACTATCCAACAAAACCATACATGTCCCATTGCTCAAACTATTACATGTCTAACATTAAAAATCCATACTTGATGAACTCAAGCCAAAACCACACTTGGAGGCCCTCCACTTGCCCGAGCAACCCACGAACTAAGGATCTGCAATGTTGAACAAAGAGAGCGTAAGCAATGATGCTTAGTGAGGGTAAGCTCTAAAAACAAACCTCAACATTGCAGGGTCCGAGCACGATCTAGCCAAGGTAAAACACAACCATACCAAGGGTCCACAAGAGCCATGAAGTAAAGATGCATGAGCAATATACAATATAAATGCCATGATCACAAGCCCAACTTTACAATGCATGTAATCACATTTAACATTCAATTCATAGCTCATATGTCACAACACATTGATACACATATCAATCAACATTGGCACCTAGTTAAGACCCGAATACGCGGATAGACACGTTGGAACTCACATCCAACAACCACATTACCTCACGGTGGGATTTCACTCATCACCGGTCTCGCGGAGGGGATTCCACTCATCCTCACGCCCCGTCGATGGGATTCCACTCATCACCGACTACATTTAAATACAATTTCCGGGCGAACCCGTACTCCTCCTTGGTGACTCAACGCCACCAAGGCCACGCGCGACTTTTGACTCATGTGTACACACTAACATCCTAGTGATCGATCATTTGTATTCAAGTATACTAGTGCCAACATTTACTCATTTCTCATTACTCATTTCAATCAATCTCGTGCTTAGCACGTACTCACCAACAACCATCATCATGCATGTCTCAAGCATCACAAGTCATATTTCAACCCACATGTATAATACAATATACACAAGCATTCATACCACATTTCATACGAGACATACACAACCGTATAATGAGTTCATCCAATGGCTCTAGATCAAGCTTAGGATTAGGCTACCACCCTAATCCTAACTCTAGGTGGGTCTACCAAGCCCAACCTAGTCCATATACTTGAACCAACTATTTTTAAATCATTTAAAGCAATTAACCACTCACCTAAGCTTCCAAGCTCCAAGACCAAGCAAGCAATCACCTTCAATTTCCCGGATTCGATCCCAAAGCCTCTTCCACGTTTCCTCTTGCTTCTAGTCAAACAAAACACATACATTACTTCTCAACCCAATGCTAATTCAACCATCAATCTACTTTGCAAATCACAACCCAATTTCCTCAAATTCCCCAAACCGCATAACATCTCAAAAACCCAATTTTCGGACTTCAACAACCATTGGCTGAAATACCCATTTCCAAGCACCCAAATGACTTCCAAAACATCCCAAATCACCCTCCTAACATAGGTAGACCATCAGCCCTTCAATTCCAACACTAAACCTCTCAAAAACCCAATTTTTCATACTTTAAAATTTGCCCTAAGGACCCACTACGAAATTTCATCCAAAATCAACCAAATTAATATATGTTGTATATTTCATTATGATTAAACATAACCCCAAAACAATTTCTCAAAACAAATTGAAAAACCCCATCAAAAACCCAAATTTCCATATGAACCCTAATTCCCAAAACTCAATATTTTTTAAATCTAAAACAATAGATAAGTAGAGGATAGAGAGGAGGTTAAGAAAATATGTTTACCTCTTAATTTGATGTTGAAATCGATTAGCAAAGTTAATGGAATAGTAACTAGGGTTTTAGGAGAGTTTGAAAATGGGGGAGAGGGTTTTGAAATTGGGAAAGGGAAAATGAGGAGGAAGATGACAACTTTTCCATAAAAGTTGTCTTGCTTTATTTAAAATGTGGGTAAATCACAACTTTGGTCCCTCCCTCTTTATTAAGATTCAAATAGGTCATTATTCAAAGTTGGTTTATTTTAATTAGATTTTATTTGACTCGAACGACAACCCGGCTAACTCCTAGGCCCAAGACACGGGTGTTACAACTCTCTCCCACTTAAGGAATTTCATCCCCGAAATTACCTGGTGGAAACAAATACGGAAACTGCTCAACCATATCTACTTTCCTCTCCCACGTGGCCTCTTCCACGCCTCTATGTCTCCACAACACCTTGACCAACTCTATGGTCTTGCCGCGCAACACCTTACTATCAGAAGCAAGTATCTCAACGGGTTCTTCATTATAGGACAAATCCGGATTTAACTCTATCTCCTCAACATGCATCACATGAGAAGGATCTGATCTATATCTCCTAAGCATAGACACATGAAAGACATCATGGATCTTCTCTAACTCCGAAGGTAACCTCAAGCGATAAGCTACAGGCCCAATCCGCTCAACTATCTCATACGGACCAATGAACCTCGGACTCAACTTGCCCTTCCGGCCAAATCTCATCACCTTCTTCCACGGAGATACTTTCAGAAACACTTTCTCACCCACTGAGTACTCAATCTCTTTCCTTTTCAAATCTGCATAAGACTTCTGACGATCGGAAGCTACTTTCAAACGGTCACAAATCAACTTCACTTTTTCTGTAGTTCCTTTAAGCAAGTCTGGCATAGGTAACAATCTCTGACCTGTCTCAGCCCAACAAATCGGAGTCCTACATCGTCTACCATACAAAGCCTCATAAGGTGCCATCTGGATGCTAGACTGATAGTTGTTGTTGTAAGCAAACTCAACCAACGGTAAGTGTTTCTCCCAAGAACCCTGAAAATCAATCACACAACAACGAAGCATATCCTCAAGAATCTGTATCACTCGCTCTGACTGCCCATCGGACTGCGGATGATAAGATGTGCTTAAATGCAAACGGCTACCCAAAGCACTATGTAAGCAACCCCAGAACCTCGAAGTAAATCTAGGATCCCTATCTGAAACAATGGACTTCGGAACTCCATGAAGTCTCACAATCTCACGGATGTACAAGTTTGCCAACTTGTCTAAGGAATCCGTAGTGTTCACTGCTAAGAAGTGAGCACACTTAGTGAACGACTGCAAAATAGTTTTAATCAAATTTTAGGAGTTCAAATAATTGATTAGGAACTTTTCAACACAATTATATTGAAAAACCTCAATTTTATACTTTTTACTCAGTTAAAATTTCAACGGGCCCATTGAAAGGCCCATTTAGACCTGCTCGTCCGAAACCTCTACAAAAAGGTTCGCAAAAATGTTTTATTCAAATATTAGGAGTTCAAATAATTGATTAGGAGCTTTTCAACACAATTATATTGCAAAACCTCAATTTCTGTACTTTTTTACTTAGTCAAAATTCCAACGGGTCCATTGCATGGCCCATTTAGACCTGCTCGTCCGAAACCTCTACAAAAAGGACCGCAAAAAATGTTTTATTCAAATATAAGGAGTTCAAATAATTGATTAGGAGCTTTTCAACACAATTATAATGCGAAACCTCAATTTCTGTACTTTTTACTCAGTTAAAATACCAACGGGTCCATTGAAAGGCCCATTTCGACCCGCTCGTCCGAAACCTCTACAAAAGGACTGCAAAATAAGTTTTAATCAAATTTTAGGAGTTCATGTAATTGATTAGGAGCTTTTGAACACAATTATATTGCAAAACCTCAATTTTTGTACTTTTTACTAAATTTAATTCCAACGAGTCCATTGAAAGGCACATTTAGACATGCTCATCCGAAACCTCTACAAAAAACGACCGCGAAACAAGTTTTAATCAAATTTTAGGAGTTCAAATAATTGATTAGGAGCTTTTCAACACAATTATATTGCAAAAGCTCAATTTCTGTACTTTTTACTCAGTTAAAATTCCAACGGGTCCATTGTAAGGCCTATTTAGACATGCTCATCCGAAACGTATCAAAAAGGACTGCAAAAAAAGTTTTCATCAAATTTTAGGAGCTTATGTAATTGATTAGGAGCTTTTCAACACAATTATATTGCAAAACCTCAATTTTATACTTTTTACTCAGTTAAAATTTCAACGGGTCCATTGAAAGGCCCATTTAGATCCGCTCGTCCGAAACCTCTACAAAAAGGACCACAAAAATGTTTTATTCAAATATTAGGAGTTCAAATAATTGATTAGGAGCTTTTCAACATATTTATATTGCAAAACCTCAATTTCGATACTTTTTATTCAGTTAAAATTCTAACGGGTCCATTGAAAGGCCCATTTAGACCTGTTCGTCCGAAACCTCTACAAAAGAAGGACCGCAAAACAAGTTTTAATCAAATTTTAGGAGTTCAAATAATTGATTAGGAGCTTTTAAACACAATTATATTTCAAAAGCTCAATTTCGATACTTTTTACTCTATTAAAATTCCAACGGGTCCATTGTAAGGCCCATTTAGATCTGCTCGTCCAAAACGTATCAAAAAGGACTGCAAAAAAAGTTTTAATGAAATTTTAGGAGTTTATGTAATTAATTAGGAGCTTTTCAACACAATTATATTGCAAAACCTCAATTTTATACTTTTTACTTAGTTAAAATTTCAACGGGTCCATTGAAAGGCCCATTTAGACCCGCTCGTCCGAAACCTCTACAAAAAGGACCGCAAAAATATTTTATTCAAATATTAGGAGTTCAAATAATTGATTAGGAACTTTTCAACACAATTATATTGAAAAACCTCAATTTTATACTCTTTGCTTAGTTAAAATTCAAACGGGCCCATTGAAAGGCCCATTTAGACCTGCTCGTCCAGAACCTCTTCAAAAAGGTTCGCAAAAATGTTTTATTCAAATATTAGGAGTTCAAATAATTGATTAGGAGCTTTTCAACACAATTATATTGCAAAACCTCAATTTCTGTACTTTTTACTCAGTTAAAATTCCAACGGGTCCATTGAAAGGCCCATTTAGACCTGCTCGTCCGAAACCTCTACAAAAAGGACCGCAAAAATGTTTTATTCAAATATTAGGAGTTCAAATAATTGATTAGGAGCTTTTCAACACAATTATATTGCGAAACCTCAATTTCTGTACTTTTTATTCAGTTAAAATACCAACGGGCCCATTAAAAGGCCCATTTCGACCCGCTCGTCCGAAATCTCTACAAAAAGGACTACAAAATAAGTTTTAATCAAATTTTAGGAGTTTATGTAATTGATTAGGAGCTTTTCAACACAATTATATTGCAAAACCTCAATTTTTGTACTTTTTACTCAGATAAAATTCCAACGGGTCCATTGAAAGGCCCATTTAGACCTGCTCGTCCGAAACCTCTACAAAAAAGGACCGCAAAACAAGTTTTAATCAAATTTTACGAGTTCAAATAATTGATTAGGAGCTTTTAAACAAAATTATATTGCAAAACCTCAATTTTTGTACTTTTTACTCAGTAAAAATACCAACGGGTCAATTGAAAGGCCCATTTCGACTCGCTCGTACGAAACCTCTACAAAAAGGACTGCAAAATAAGTTTTAATCAAATTTTAGGAGTTCATGTAATTGATTAGGAGCTTTGCAACACAATTATATTGCAAAACCTCAATTTCTGTACTTTTTACTAAGTTAAAATTCCAACGGGTCCATTGTAAGGCCCATTTAGACCTCCTCGTCCGAAACGTATCAAAAAGGACTGCAAAAAAAAGTTTTAATCAAATTTTAGGAGTTTATGTAATTGATTAGGAGTTTTTCAACACAATTATATTGCAAAACCTCAATTTTATACTTTTTACTCAGTTAAAATTTCAATGGGTCCATTGAAAGGCCCATTTAGACCCGCTCGTCCGAAACCTCTACAAAAAGGACCGCAAAAACCTCAATTTTTGTATTTTTTACTCAGTTAAAATTCTAACGGGTCCATTGAAATGCCCATTTAGACCTGCTCGTCCGAAACCTCTACAAAAAAGGACCGCAAAACAAGTTTTAATCAAATTTTAGGAGTTCAAATAATTGATTAGGAGCTTTTAAACAAAATTATATTGCAAAAACTCAATTTCTGTACTTTTTACTCAGTTAAAATTCCAACGGGTCCATTGAATGGCCCATTTAGACCTGCTCGTCCGAAACCTCTACAAAAAGGACCACAAAAAATGTTTTATTCAAATATTAGGAGTTCAAATAAATGATTAGGAGCTTTTCAACACAATTATAATGCGAAACCTCAATTTCTGTACTTTTTACTCAGTTAAAATACCAACGGGTCCATTGAAAGGCCCATTTCGACCCGCTCGTCCGAAACCTCTACAAAAAGGACTGCAAAATAAGTTTTAATCAAATTTTAGGAGTTCATGTAATTGATTAGGAGCTTTTCAACACAATTATAATGCAAAACCTCAATTTTTGTACTTTTTACTTAGATAAAATTCCAACGGGTCCACTGAAAGGCCCATTTAGACCTGCTCGTCCGAAACCTCTACAAAAAAGGACTGCAAAACAAGTTTTAATCAAATTTTAGGTGTTCAAATAATTGATTAGGAGCTTTTCAACACAATTATATTGCAAAAGCTCAATTTCTGTACTTTTTACTCAGTTAAAATTCCAACGGGTCCATTGTAAGGCCCATTTAGACCTGCTCGTCCGAAACGTATCAAAAAGGACTGCAAAAAAAGTTTTAATCAAATTTTAGGAGTTTATGTAATTGATTAGGAGCTTTTCAACACAATTATATTGAAAAACCTCAATTTTATACTTTTTACTCAGTTAAAATTTCAACGGGTCCATTGAAAGGCCCATATAGACCCGCTTGTCCGAAACCTCTACAAAAGGACCGCAAAAATGTTTTATTCAAATAATAAGAGTTCAAATAATTGATTAGGAGCTTTTCAACACATTTATATTGCAAAACCTCAATTTCTGTACTTTTTACTCAGTTAAAATTCTAACGGGTCCATTGAAAGGCCCATTTAGATCTGCTCGTCCGAAACCTCGACAAAAAGGACTGCAAAATAGTTTTAATCAAATTTTAGGAGTTCAAATAATTGATTAGGAACTTTTCAACACAATTATATTGAAAAACCTCAATTTTATACTTTTTACTCAGTTAAAATTCAAACGCGCCTATTGAAAGGCCCATTTAGACCTGCTCGCCTGAAACCTCTACAAAAAGGTTCGCAAAAATGTTTTATTCAAATATTAGGAGTTCAAATAATTGATTAGGAGCTTTTCAACACAATTATATTGCAAAACCTCAATTTCTGTACTTTTTACTCAGTTAAAATTCCAACGGGTCCATTGAATGGACCATTTAGACCTGCTCGTCCGAAACCTCTACAAAAAGGACCGCAAAAAATGTTTTATTCAAATATTAGGAGTTCAAATAATTTATTAGGAGCTTTTCAACACAATTATAATGTGAATCCTCAATTTCTATACTTTTTACTCAGTTAAAATACCAACGGGTCCATTGAAAGGCACATTTCGACCCGCTCGTCCGAAACCTCTACAAAAAGGACTGCAAAATAAGTTTTGATCAAATTTTAGGAGTTCATGTAATTGATTAGGAGCTTTTCAACACAATTATATTGCAAAACCTCAATTTTTGTACTTTTTACTCAATTTAATTCCAACGGGTCCATTGAAAGGTCTATTTAGACCTGCTCGTCCGAAACCTCTACAAAAAACCCGAATGGCACAAGATAACACATAGGAGGTTTGCACCCACAACAAGGCAACCTAAACATCTAAAGACATGCCACCACACACAAGCATACATCATAGCATATCATGCTTTACAATCCAAAACCAAAACAAATCATCAACATACATGAGTCATACATAGCTCATACAAAAACCCTTGCCACATTGCTAACTAATACAAAGTTAATCACCGTACTTGAGCCACAAACTTGGAAAGCCCTTCTTGCCTTGCTCCAAGCTAATACCATGCTAATGATCTGCATTGTTGAACATTGAGAGCGTAAGCTATAAGCTTAGTGAGGGTGCTCTAAGATGAAAAACATCAACAATGCAGGGTTCAAGCATGTAAATCCTAATCTCACATACATCAAACAATGGCATATAATCAAGTAGACCTAGCTAGTCTTTCGAGTGGCATAATATGGCATCTTACATCATACTAAGCACCAAGCATCAATATCAACGATCATATATCAACATCATATATCACCATTATATGAACAAGTTCAATTTGCCACTTTCAATTACCCGGATGTGCGGATTTAAACCTCAACAACACTTTACCTCGGTGGGATTACACTCATCACCGGACCTTGCATGTGCAGGATTCCACTCATCGCCACATGCCCTACGGATGGGATTCCACTCATCATCCCGTAGAAATAAATAAAAGCTTCCGGTGGAATATTACATCATCGTACTCCTCCTTGATGACTTAACGCCATCAAGGCCACGTACGTTTTGACTCAATTCGTGTGCACACTAATCCTAATGATCGATCATTTACAACCGGTAATTTATTTAGTGCCAATTTTCATTATCACGTCACATATCATCAACCACAACATATGCTCATCACATATATACATTTCGTGATATACATGCATCAATTTAACCACAATTCACAAGAGCATAGATAGGCAAATACGCAATAGCACTTAATGAAATCAATGGCTAGAATTAACAACTTGAAATAAAGAAATGGCCTACCAAGCACACTTCACACACACACACTATACATACTCGAACCAAACTTTAAAACAAGTTTGAAACCACTCACCGCCCTTCCTTAGCAACCAAGCGAAACTCTTACGAACCCGGATTCGGTCCCAAAGCTCCTTCGACGACTCCTCTTGCTTCTAGTCAACCAAAAACGCAGCCAACAACCACAATCAATGCTAACATTCGATCAATACCCAACTTTAGAGCTTAAACTAACTTCATCCACATTTTCCAATCAAATAAATCCCCAAATGTATCAAATTCGTACTCCCTCAAACCTTGGCTGAAAACTCCACTTTCAAACATCCAAAAGACTCTCAAATGATCCCAAAACACCCTCCTAACATATATAACCAACAGCCCTTCAATTTCAACCTTAAACCTCCCAAAAACCCAAGTTTTGACATCCCAAAAATGGCTCCAAGAACCCATTTCGGGTTTTCAATAAAATCCACTCATTTTGACATATAATATATATCTTGATGTGATTAAAACAAAACTTAACTCATTATTTCAAAACAAGGTGAAAATCACCATAAAAACCAAAACTTTAAATCAAACCCTAAATTTCAAAATCTCATATTTTTAAAATCTACAACCATAGATAGATAAAGGATGAAAAGGAGAGTGAGAAAATGATTTTACCTTTCAAAAACACCTTGAAATGAAGTTGAAAGCCAATGGAATAGTGTTTTTAGTTTGGGAGGGTTTTGAAAAGGGTTTGGGGTGTTCTAACGTTAGAAAGGGTTTGGGGGAGAAGATGACAACTTAAATTTTAAAGTTGTCTTGATTTTTAAAAACTTTTGGGTTAAACTACAACATTGGTCCCTCCCCTGTTTACTAAAGCTCAATTATATCCAAATTAAGGTTGAATTGATTTTAATTAAATTTTACCGACTCGAACCGTAACCCCACTAACTCCTAACCCCAAAACACGGACGTTACAACTCTCTCCCACTTAAGGAATTTCGTCCCCGAAATTACCTGACTGAAAGAGATACGGAAACTGCTTTTCCATATCCTCCTTCCTCTCCCAAGTGGCCTCGTCCACACCTCGACGTTGCCACCGCACCTTTACTAACTCAATCGATCTACCCCTCAACACCTTACTGTCAGAAGCTAAGATCTCAACGGGCTCTTCTTCATAAGTCAAATCCGGATTCAATTCAATCTCTTCTACGGGCATAACATGTGATGGATCGGACCTATACTTACGAAGCATCGAAACATGGAACACATCGTGTATCTTCTCTAGCTCGGATGGAAAACGCAAATGATAAGACGTGCTGAAGTTTAAACGGGTACCCAAAGCCGTATGCAGACACTCCCAAAATCTAGAAGTAAACCGCGGATCTCTATCTGATACAATGGACTTCGGCACACCATGCAGTCTAACAATCTCACCAATATACAAATCGGCCAATCTATCTAAAGTGTAAGTAGTGTTGACTACCAAGAAGTGAGCACACTTCGTAAAACGATCCACTATCACCCAAACTGAGTTCTTCTTCGTAGGAGTCAAAGGCAAACCTGAAACAAAATCCATGGTGATGTTCTCCCATTTCCATTCCAGAATTCTCAACGGCTGTAACAAACCTGAGGGAACCTGATGTTCCGCCTTCACTCTCTGACACACTAAGCACTTACTCACAAAGTCAGCTACATCTCTCTTCAAGCCAACCCAAAAGTACTCATTCTTCAAGTCACGGTACATCTTCGTACTTCCAGGTTGCATAGCAAACGGACTACTGTGGGCTTCGGTCAAGATCGTACGTCTCAAGTCACTGTCCTCTGGCACAACTATTCTATCTTTGAAACACAAAACCCCATCAGTACCAAAATTGTAGTCTAAAGATCTACCCTCGACTATATCTTGCACGTAAGGTGCCAAAGATCTATCCAAGAGCTGCTTCTCTCGAATCAACTGACCTAGAGTAGGTCTAACCTGAAGCTCAGCTACCAAGCCACCATCTCCGGACAAACTCAATCTAGCAAACATGGCTCTCAAGTCCACGGCCATCTTCCTACTCAATGCATCGGCCACTACATTGGCCTTACCCAGATGGTACTCAATAGTAAGATCATAGTCTTTTAGCAACTCTAACCACCTACGTCATGGGTCAGATAGTTGCGCTCGTACTTTTTACTCAATTTAATTCCAACGGGTCCATTGAAAGGCCCATTTAGACCTGCTCGTCCGAAACCTCTACAAAAAAGGACCGCAAAACAAGTTTTAATCAAATTTTAGGAGTTCAAATAATTGATTAGGAGCTTTTCAACACAATTATATTGCAAAAGCTCAATTTCTGTACTTTTTACTCAGTTAAAATTCCAACGGGTCCATTGTAAGGCCCATTTAGACCTGCTCGTCCGAAACGTATCAAAAAGGACTGCAAAAAAAGTTTTAATCAAATTTTAGGAGTTTATGTAATTGATTAGGAGCTTTTCAAAACAATTATATTGCAAAACCTCAATTTTATAATTTTTACTCAGTTAAAATTTCAACGGGTCCATTGAAAGGCCCATTTAGACCCGCTCGTTCGAAACCTCTACAAAAAGGACCGCAAAAATATTTTATTCAAATATTAGGAGTTCAAATAATTGATTAGGAGCTTTTCAACACATTTATATTGCAAAACCTCCATTTCTGTACTTTTTACTCAGTTAAAATTCTAACGGGTCCATTGAAAGGCCCATTTAGACCTGCTCGTCCGAAACCTCGACAAAAAGGACTGCAAAATAGTTTTAATCAAATTTTAGGAGTTCAAATAATTGATTAGGAACTTTTCAACACAATTATATTGAAAAACCTCAATTTTATACTTTTTACTCAGTTAAAATTCAAACGGGCCCATTGAAAGACCCATTTAGACCTGCTCGTCTGAAACCTCTACAAAAAGGTTCGCAAAAATGTTTTATTCAAATATTAGGAGTTCAAATAATTGATTAGGAGCTTTTCAACACAATTATATTGCAAAACCTCAATTTCTGTACCTTTTACTCAGTTAAAATTCCAACGGGTCCATTGAAAGGCCCATTTAGACCTGCTCGTCCGAAACCTCTACAAAAAGGACCGCAAAAAATGTTTTATTCAAATATTAGGAGTTCAAATAATTGATTAGGAGATTTTCAACACAATTATAATGTGAAACCTCAATTTGTGTACTTTTTACTCAGTTAAAATACAAACGGGTCCATTGAAAGGCCCATTTCGACACGCTCGTCCGAAACCTCTACAAAAAGGACTGCAAAATAAGTTTTAATCAAATTTTAGGAGTTCATGTAATTGATTAAGAGCTTTTCAACACAATTATATTGCAAAACCTCAATTTTTGTACTTTTTACTCAATTTAATTCAAACGGGTCCATTGAAAGGCCCATTTAGACCTGCTCGTCCGAAACCTCTACAAAAAAGGACTGCAAAACAAGTTTTAATCAAATTTTAGGAGTTCAAATAATTGATTAGGAGCTTTTCAACACAATTATATTGCAAAAGCTCAATTTCTGTACTTTTTACTCAGTTAAAATTCCAACGGGTCCATTGTAAGGCGCATTTAGACCTGCTCGTCCGAAACGTAACAAAAAGGACTGCAAAAAACGTTTTAATCAAATTTTAGGAGTTTATGTATTTGATTAGGAGCTTTTCAACACAATTATATTGCAAAACCTCAATTTTATACTTTTTACTCAGTTAAAATTTCAACGGGTCCATTGAAAGGCCCATTTAGACCCGCTCGTCTGAAACCTCTACAAAAAGGACAGCAAAAATGTTTTATTCAAATATTAAGAGTCAAATAATTGATTAGGAGCTTTTCAACACATTTATATTGCAAAACCTCAATTTATGTACTTTTTACTCAGTTAAAATTCTAACGGGTCCATTGAAAGGCCCATTTAGACCCGCTCGTCTGAAACCTCTACAAAAAGGACAACAAAAATGTTTTATTCAAATATTAGGAGTCAAATAATTGATTAGGAGCTTTTCAACACATTTATATTGAAAAACCTCAATTTATGTACTTTTTACTCAGTTAAAATTCTAACGGGTCCATTGAAAGGCCCATTTAGACCTGCTCGTCCGAAACCCCTACAAAAAAGGATCGCAAAACATGTTTTAATCAAATTTTAGGAGTTCAAATAATTGATTAGGAACTTTTAAACAAGATTATATTGCAAAAGCTCAATTTTCTGTACTTTTTACTCAGTTAAAATTCCAACGGGTCCATTGTAAGGCCCATTTAGACCTGCTCGTCCGAAACGTATCAAAAAGGACTGCAAAAAAAGTTTTAATCAAATTTTAGGAGTTTATGTAATTGATTAGGAGCTTTTCAACACAATTATATTGAAAAACCTCAATTTTATACTTTTTACTCAGTTAAAATTTCAACGGGTCCATTGAAAGGCCCATATAGACCCGCTCGTCCGAAACCTCTACAAAAGGACCGCAAATATGTTTTATTCAAATATTAGGAGTTCAAATAATTGATTAGGAGCTTTTCAACACATTTATATTGCAAAACCTCAATTTTTGTACTTTTTACTCAGTAAAAATTCTAACGGGTCCATTGAAAGGCCCATTTATACCTGTTCGTCCGAAACCTCGACAAAAAGGACTGCAAAATAGTTTTAATAAAATTTTAGGAGTTCAAATAATTGATTAGGAACTTTTCAACACAATTATATTGAAAAACCTCAATTTTATACTTTTTACTCAGTTAAAATTCAAACGGGCCCATTGAAAGGCCCATTTAAACCTGCTCGTCCGAAACCTCTACAAAAAGGTTCACAAAAATGTTTTATTCAAATATTAGGAGTTCAAATAATTAATTAGGAGCTTTTCAACACAATTATATTGCAAAACCTCAATTTCTGTACTTTTTACTTAGTTAAAATTCCAACGGGTCCATTGAATGGCCCATTTAGACATGCTCGTCTGAAACCTCTACAAAAAGGACCGCAAAAAATGTTTTATTCAAATATTAGGAGTTCAAATAATTGATTAGGAGCTTTTCAACACAATTATAATGCGAAACCTCAATTTCTGTACTTTTTACTCAGTTAAAATACCAACGGGTCCATTGAAAGGCCCATTTCGACCTGCTCGTCCAAAACCTCTACAAAAGGACTACAAAATAAGTTTTAATCAAATTTTAGGAGTTCATGTAATTGATTAGGAGATTTTCAACACAATTATATTTCAAAACCTTAATTTTTGTACTTTTTACTCAATTTATTTCCAACGGGTCCATTGAAAGGCCCATTTAGACCTGTTCGTCCGAAACCTCTACAAAAAAGGACCGCAAAACAAGTTTTAATCAAATTTTAGGAGTTCATGTAATTGATTAGGAGCTTTTCAACACAATTATATTGCAAAACCTCAATTTTTTTACTTTTTACTCAGTAAAAATACCAACGGGTCAAAAAAACGTAACAAAAAGGACTGCAAAAAACGTTTTAATCAAATTTTAGGAGTTTATGTATTTGATTAGGAGCTTTTCAACACAATTATATTGCAAAACCTCAATTTTATACTTTTTACTCAGTTAAAATTTCAACGGGTCCATTGAAAGGCCCATTTAGACCCGCTCGTCTGAAACCTCTACAAAAAGGACAACAAAAATGTTTTATTCAAATATTAGGAGTCAAATAATTGATTAGGCCCATTTATGTACTTTTTACTCAGTTAAAATTCTAACGGGTCCATTGAAAGGCCCATTTAGACCTGCTCGTCCGAAACCTCTACAAAAAAGGACCGCAAAAAAAGTTTTAATCAAATTTTAGGAGTTCAAATAATTTATTAGGAACTTTTCAACACAATTATACTGAAAAACCTATATTTTATACTTTTTACTCATTTAAAATTCAAACGGGCCCATTGAAAGGCCCATTTAGACCTGCTCGTCTGAAACCTCTACAAAAAGGTTTGCAAAAATGTTTTATTCAAATATTAGGAGTTCAAATAGTTGATTAGGAGCTTTTTAACACAATTATATTGCAAAACCTCAATTTCTGTACTTTTTACTCAGTTAAAATTCCAACGGGTCCATTGAAAGGCCCACTTAGACCTGCTCGTCTGAAACCTCTACAAAAAGGACCGCAAAAATGTTTTATTCAAATATTATGAGTTCAAATAATTGATTAGGAGCTTTTCAACACAATTATATTGCGAAACCTCAATTTCTGTACTTTTTACTCAGTTAAAATACCAACGGGTCCATTGAAAGGCCCATTTAGACCTGCTCGTCCGAAACCTCTACAAAAAGGACCGCAAAACAAGTTTTAATAAAATTTTAGGAGTTCAAATAATTGATTAGGAGCTTTTCAACACAATTTTATTGCAAAAGCTCAATTTCTGTACTTTTTACTCAGTTAAAATTCCAACGGGTCCATTGTAAGGGCCATTTAGACATGCTCGTCCGAAACGTATCAAAAAGGACTGCAAAAAAAGTTTTAATCAAATTTTAGGAGTTTATGTAATTGATTAGGATCTTTTCAACACAATTATATTGCAAAACCTCAATTTTATACTTTTTACTCAGTTAAAATTTCAACGGGTCCACTAAAAGGCCCATTTAGAACCGCTCGTCCGAAACCTCTACAAAGTGGACCGCAAAAATGTTTTATTCAAATATTAGGAGTTCAAATAATTGATTAGGAGTTTTTTAACACAATTATATTGCAAAACCTCAATTTCTGTACATTTTACTCAGTTAAAATTCCAACGGGTCCATTGAAAGGCCCATTTAGACCTGCTCGTTCGAAACCTCGACAAAAAGGACTGCAAAATAGTTTTAATCAAATTTTAGGAGTTCAAATAATTGATTAGGAACTTTTCAACACAATTATATTGAAAAACCTCAATTCTATACTTTTTACTCAGTTAAAATTCAAACGGGCCCATTGAAAGGCCCATTTAGACCTGCTCGTCCGAAACCTCTACAAAAAGGTTCGCAAAAATGTTTTATTCAAATATTAGGAGTTCAAATAATTGATAAGGAGCTTTTCAACACAATTATATTGAAAAACCTCAATTTTTGTGCTTTTTACTCAGTTAATATTCCAACGGGTCCATTGAAAGGCCCATTTAGACCTGCTCGTTCGAAACCTCTACAAAAAGGACCACAAAAATGTTTTATTCAAATATTAGGAGTTCAAATAATTAATTAGGAGCTTTTCAACACAATTATATTGCAAAACCTCAATTTCTGTACTTTTTACTTAGTTAAAATTCCAACGGGTCCATTGAATGGCCCATTTAGACCTGCTTGTCTGAAACCTCTACAAAAAGGACCGCAAAAAATGTTTTATTCAAATATTAGGAGTTCAAATAATTGATTAGGAGCTTTTCAACACAATTATAATGCGAAACCTCAATTTCTGTACTTTTTACTCAGTTAAAATACCAACGGGTCCATTGAAAGTCCCATTACGACCCGCTCGTCCAAAACCTCTACAAAAGGACTACAAAATAAGTTTTAATCAAATTTTAGGAGTTCATGTAATTGATTAGGAGCTTTTCAACACAATTATATTTCAAAACCTCAATTTTTGTACTTTTTACTCAATTAATTTTAAACGGGTCCATTGAAAGGCCCATTTAGACATGTTCGTCCGAAACCTCTACAAAAAAGGACCGCAAAACAAGTTTTAATCAAATTTTAGGAGTTCAAATAATTGATTAGGAGCTTTTCAACACATTTATATTGCAAAACCTCAATTTTTGTACTTTTTACTCAGTTAAAATACCAACGGGTCCATTGAAAGGCCCATTTCGACCCGCTCGTCCGAAACCTCTACAAAAAGGACTGCAGAAAAAGTTTTAATCAAATTTTAGGAGTTAAAATAATTGATTAGGAGCTTTTCAACACAATTATATTGTAAAACCTCAATTTCTGTACTTTTTACTCATTTAAAATTCCAACGGGTCCATTGAAAGACCCATTTAGACCTGCTCGTCCGAAACCTCTACAAAAAGGACCGCAAAAATGTTTTATTCAAATATTAGGAGTTCAAATAATTGATTAGGAGCTTTTCAACACAATTATATTGCGAAACCTCAATTTCTGTACTTTTTACTCAGTTAAAATACCAACGGGTCCATTGAAAGGCCCATTTCGACCCGCTCGTCCGAAACCTCTACAAAAAGGACTGCAAAATAAGTTTTAATCAAATTTTAGGAGTTCATGTAATTTATTAGGAGCTTTTCAACACAATTATATTGTAAAACCTCAATTTTTGTACTTTTTACTCAATTTAATTCCAACGGGTCCATTGAAAGGCCCATTTAGACCTGCTCGTCCGAAACCTCTACAAAAAAGGACCGGAAAACAAGTTTTAATCAAATTTTAGGAGTTCAAATAATTGATTAGGAGCTTTTCAACACATTTATATTGCAAAACCTCAATTTCTGTACTTTTTACTCAGTTAAAATTCCAACGGGTCCATTGAATGGCCCATTTAGACCTGCTCGTCCGAAACCTCTACAAAGAGGACCGCAAAAAATGTTTTATTCAAATATTAGGAGTTCAAATAATTGATTAGGAGCTTTTCAACACAATTATAATGCGAAACCTCAATTTTTGTACTTTTTACTCAGTTAAAATACCAACGGGTCCATTGAAAGGCCCATTTCGACCCGCTCGTCCGAAACCTCTACAAAAAGGACTGCAAAATAAGTTTTAAGCAAATTTTAGGAGTTCATGTAATTAATTAGGAGCTTTTCAACACAATTATATTGCAAAACCTCAATATTTGTACTTTTTATTCAATTTAATTCCAACGGGTCCATTGAAAGGCCCATTTAGACCTGCTCGTCCGAAACCTCTACAAAAAAGGACCGCAAAAAATGTTTTATTCAAATATTAGGAGTTCAAATAATTTATTAGGATCTTTTCACAACCATTATAATGTGAAACCTCAATTTCTGTACTTTTTACTCAGTTAAAATACCAACGGGCCCATTGAAAGGCCCATTTAGACCTGCTCGTCCGAAACCTCTACAAAAAGGTTCGCAAAAATGTTTTATTCAAATATTAGGAGTTCAAATAATTGATAAGGAGCTTTTCAACACAATTATATTGAAAAACCTCAATTTTTGTGCTTTTTACTCAGTTAATATTCCAACGGGTCCATTGAAAGGCCCATTTAGACCTGCTCGTTCGAAACCTCTACAAAAAGGACCACAAAAATGTTTTATTCAAATATTAGGAGTTCAAATAATTAATTAGGAGCTTTTCAACACAATTATATTGCAAAACCTCAATTTCTGTACTTTTTACTTAGTTAAAATTCCAACGGGTCCATTGAATGGCCCATTTAGACCTGCTTGTCTGAAACCTCTACAAAAAGGACCGCAAAAAATGTTTTATTCAAATATTAGGAGTTCAAATAATTGATTAGGAGCTTTTCAACACAATTATAATGCGAAACCTCAATTTCTGTACTTTTTACTCAGTTAAAATACCAACGGGTCCATTGAAAGTCCCATTTCGACCCGCTCGTCCAAAACCTCTACAAAAGGACTACAAAATAAGTTTTAATCAAATTTTAGGAGTTCATGTAATTGATTAGGATCTTTTCAACACAATTATATTTCAAAACCTCAATTTTTGTACTTTTTACTCAATTAATTTTAAACGGGTCCATTGAAAGGCCCATTTAGACCTGTTCGTCCGAAACCTCTACAAAAAAGGACCGCAAAACAAGTTTTAATCAAATTTTAGGAGTTCAAATAATTGATTAGGAGCTTTTCAACACATTTATATTGCAAAACCTCAATTTTTGTACTTTTTACTCAGTTAAAATACCAACGGGTCCATTGAAAGGCCCATTTCGACCCGCTCGTCCGAAACCTCTACAAAAAGGACTGCAGAAAAAGTTTTAATCAAATTTTAGGAGTTAAAATAATTGATTAGGAGCTTTTCAACACAATTATATTGTAAAACCTCAATTTCTGTACTTTTTACTCATTTAAAATTCCAACGGGTCCATTGAAAGACCCATTTAGACCTGCTCGTCCGAAACCTCTACAAAAAGGACCGCAAAAATGTTTTATTCAAATATTAGGAGTTCAAATAATTGATTAGGAGCTTTTCAACACAATTATATTGCGAAACCTCAATTTCTGTACTTTTTACTCAGTTAAAATACCAACGGGTCCATTGAAAGGCCCATTTCGACCCGCTCGTCCGAAACCTCTACAAAAAGGACTGCAAAATAAGTTTTAATCAAATTTTAGGAGTTCATGTAATTTATTAGGAGCTTTTCAACACAATTATATTGTAAAACCTCAATTTTTGTACTTTTTACTCAATTTAATTCCAACGGGTCCATTGAAAGGCCCATTTAGACCTGCTCGTCCGAAACCTCTACAAAAAAGGACCGGAAAACAAGTTTTAATCAAATTTTAGGAGTTCAAATAATTGATTAGGAGCTTTTCAACACATTTATATTGCAAAACCTCAATTTCTGTACTTTTTACTCAGTTAAAATTCCAACGGGTCCATTGAATGGCCCATTTAGACCTGCTCGTCCGAAACCTCTACAAAGAGGACCGCAAAAAATGTTTTATTCAAATATTAGGAGTTCAAATAATTGATTAGGAGCTTTTCAACACAATTATAATGCGAAACCTCAATTTTTGTACTTTTTACTCAGTTAAAATACCAACGGGTCCATTGAAAGGCCCATTTCGACCCGCTCGTCCGAAACCTCTACAAAAAGGACTGCAAAATAAGTTTTAAGCAAATTTTAGGAGTTCATGTAATTAATTAGGAGCTTTTCAACACAATTATATTGCAAAACCTCAATATTTGTACTTTTTATTCAATTTAATTCCAACGGGTCCATTGAAAGGCCCATTTAGACCTGCTCGTCCGAAACCTCTACAAAAAAGGACCGCAAAAAATGTTTTATTCAAATATTAGGAGTTCAAATAATTTATTAGGATCTTTTCACAACCATTATAATGCGAAACCTCAATTTCTGTACTTTTTACTCAGTTAAAATACCAACGGGTCCATTGAAAGGCCCATTTCGACCCGCTCGTCCGAAACCTCTACAAAAAGGACTGCAAAAAAAGTTTTAATCAAATTTTAGGAGTTAAAATAATTGATTAGGAGCTTTTCAACACAATTATATTGCAAAACCTCAATTTCTGTACTTTTTACTCAGTTAAAATTCCAACGGGTCCATTGAAAGACCCATTTAGACCTGCTCGTCCGAAACCTCTACAAAAAGGACCGCAAAAATGTTTTATTCAAATATTAGGAGTTCAAATAATTGATTAGGAGCTTTTCAACACAATTATATTGCGAAACCTCAATTTCTGTACTTTTTACTCAGTTAAAATACCAACGGGTCCTTTGAAAGGCCCATTTCGACCCGCTCGTCCGAAACCTCTACAAAAAGGACTGCAAAATAAGTTTTAATCAAATTTTAGGAGTTCATGTAATTTATTAGGAGCTTTTCAACACAATTATATTGCAAAACCTCAATTTTTGTACTTTTTACTCAATTTAATTCCAACGGGTCCATTGAAAGGCCCATTTAGACCTGCTCGTCCGAAACCTCTACAAAAAAGGACCGGAAAACAAGTTTTAATCAAATTTTAGGAGTTCAAATAATTGATTAGGAGCTTTTCAACACATTTATATTGCAAAACCTCAATTTCTGTACTTTTTACTCAGTTAAAATTCCAACGGGTCCATTGAATGCCATTTAGACCTGCTCGTCCGAAACCTCTACAAAGAGGACAGCAAAAATGTTTTATTCAAATATTAGGAGTTCAAATAATTGATTAGGAGCTTTTCAACACAATTATAATGCGAAACCTCAATTTTTGTACTTTTTACTCAGTTAAAATTTCAACGGGTCCATTGAAAGGCCCATTTAGTCCCGCTCGTCCGAAATCTCTACAAAAAGGAACGCAAAAATGTTTTATTCAAATATTAGGAGTTCAAATAATTGATTAGGAGCTTTTCAACACATTTATATTGCAAAACCTCAATTTCTGTACTTTTTACTTAGTTAAAACTCTAACGGGTCCATTGAAAGGCCCATTTAGACCTGCTCGTTCGAAACCTCTACAAAAAAGGACCGCAAAAATGTTTTATTCAAATATTAGGAGTTCAAATAATTGATTAGGAGCTTTTCAACACATTTATACTGCAAAACCTCAATTTCTGTACTTTTTTACTCAGTTAAAATTCTAACGGGTCCATTGAAAGGCCCATTTAGACCTGCTCGTCCGAAACCTCGACAAAAAGGACGCAAAAATAGTTTTAATCAAATTTTAGGAGTTAAAATAATTGATTAGGAACTTTTCAACACAATGATATTGAAAAACCTCAATTTTATACTTTTTACTCGGTTAAAATTCAAACGGGCCCATTGAAAGGCCCATTTTGACCTGCTCGTCCGAAACCTCTACAAAAAGATTCGCAAAAATGTTTTATTCAAATATTAGGAGTTAAAATAATTGATTAGGAGCTTTTCAACACAATTATATTGCAAAACCTCAATTTCTGTACTTTTTACTCAGTTAAAATTCCAACGAGTCCATTTAAAGGCCCATTTAGACCTGCTCGTCCGAAACCTCTACAAAAAGGACCGCAAAAATGTTTTAGTCAAATACTAGGAGTTCAAATAATTGATTAGGAGCTTTTGAACACAATTATATTGCGAAACCTCAATTTCTGTACTTTTTACTCAGTTAAAATACCAACGGGTCCATTGAAAGGCCCATTTCGACCCGCTCGTCCGAAACCTCTACAAAAAGGACTGCAAAATAAGTTTTAATCAAATTTAAGGAGTTAATGTAATTGATAAGGAGCTTTTCAACGCAATTATATTGCAAAACATCAATTTTTGTACTTTTTACTCAATTTAATTCCAACGGGTCCATTGAAAGGCCCATTTAGACCTGCTCGTCTGAAACCTCTACAAAAAATGACCGCAAAACAAGTTTTAATCAAATTTTAGGAGTTAAAATAATTGATTAGGAGCTTTTCAACACAATTATATTGCAAAAGCTAAATTTCTGTACTTTTTACTCAGTTAAAATTCCAACGGGTTTATTTCGATTTCTTTTGTACGCCGTGAGGCAAATGTTATAGCCCACACGCTGGCTTCCTTTTCTCTGGAATCTATGTCGTCTTTATCTTTTGATTCGGTTATTCCCCATTGTATTCAACATCTTGTACCTAATATTCTTTGATTAATAAAATTCTTGGGCACTCTTTTCCCCTTTTTAGGGTCCTCTAGCTTTGCTTGAAGGACAGTAGTAGGGGTTTTTAATGAGGCCTTTTCTTCAAAAAAAAAAAATTCCAACGGGTCCATTGTAAGGCCCATTTAGACCTGCTCGTCCGAAACGTATCAAAAAGGACTGCAAAAAAGGTTTTAATCAAATTTTAGGAGTTTATGTAATTGATTAGGAGCTTTTCAACACAATTATATTGCAAAACCTCAATTTTATACTTTTTACTCAGTTAAAATTTCAACGGGTCCATTGAAAGGCCCATTTAGACTCGCTCGTCCGAAACCTCTACAAAAAGGACTGCAAAATAAGTTTTAATCAAATTTTAGGAGTTCAAATAATTGATTAGGAGCTTTTCAACACATTTATATTGCAAAACCTCAATTTCTGTACTTTTTACTTAGTTAAAATTCTAACGGGTCCATTGAAAGGCCCATTTAGACTTGCTCGTCCGAAACCTCGACAAAAAGGACTGCAATATAGTTTTAATCAAATTTTAGGAGTTCAAATAATTTATTAGGAACTTTTCAACACAATTATATTGAAAACCTCAATTTTATACTTACTCAGTTAAAATTCAAACGGGCCAATTGAAAGGCCCATTTAGACCTGCTCGTCTGAAACCTCTACAAAAAGGTTCGCAGAAATGTTTTATTCAAATATTAGGAGTTCAAATAATTGATTAGGAGCTTTTCAACACAATTATATTGCAAAACCTCAATTTCTGTACTTTTTACTCAGTTAAAATTCCAACGGGTCCATTAAAAGGCCCATTTAGACCTGCTCGTCCGAAACCTCTACAAAAAGGACCGCAAAAATGTTTTATTCAAATATTAGGAGTTCAAATAATTGATTAGGAGCTTTTCAACACAATTATATTGTGAAACCTCAATTTTTGTACTTTTTACTTAGTTAAAATACCAACGGGTCCATTGAAAGGCCCATTTCGACCCGCTCGTCCGAAACCTCTACAAAAAGGAGTGCAAAATAAGTTTTAATCAAATTTAAGGAGTTCATGTAATTGATTAGGAGCTTTTCAACACAATTATATTGCAAAACCTCAATTTTTTTACTTTTTACTCAATTTAATTGCAACGGGTCCATTGAAAGGCCCATTTAGAACTGCTCGTCCGAAACCTCTACAAAAAAGGACCGCAAAACAAGTTTTAGTCAAATTTTAGGAGTTCAAATAATTTATTAGGAGCTTTTCAACACAATTATATTGCAAAAGCTAAATTTCTGTACTTTTTACTCAGTTAAAATTCCAACGGGTCCATTGTAAGGCCCATTTAGACCTGCTCGTCTGAAACGTATCAAAAAGGACTGCAAAAAAGGTTTTAATCAAATTTTAGGAGTTTATGTAATTGATTAGGAGCTTTTCAACACAATTATATTGCAAAACAACAATTTTATACTTTTTACTCAGTTAAAATTTCAACGGGTCCATTGAAAGGCCCATTTAGTCCCGCTCGTCCGAAATCTCTACAAAAAGGAACGCAAAAATGTTTTATTCAAATATTAGGAGTTCAAATAATTGATTAGGAGCTTTTCAACACATTTATATTGCAAAACCTCAATTTCTGTACTTTTTACTTAGTTAAAACTCTAACGGGTCCATTGAAAGGCCCATTTAGACCTGCTCGTCCGAAACCTCTACAAAAAGGTTCGCAAAAATGTTTTATTCAAATATTAGGAGTTAAAGTAATTGATTAGGAGCTTTTCAACACAATTATATTGCAAAACCTCAATTTCTGTACTTTTTACTCAGTTAAAATTCCAACGGGTCCATTGAAAGGCCCATTTAGACCTGGTCGTCCGAAACCTTTACAAAAAGGAACGCAAAAATGTTTTATTCAAATATTAAGAGTTGAAATAATTGATTAGGAGCTTTTCAACACAATTATATTGCGAAACCTCAATTTCTGTACTTTTTACTCAGTTAAAATACCAACATGTCCATTGAAAGGCCCATTTCGACCCGCTCGTCCGAAACCTCTACAAAAAGGACTGCAAAAATAAGTTTTAATCAAATTTTAGGAGTTCATGTAATTGATTAGGAGCTTTTCAACACAATTATATTGCAAAACCTCAATTTTTGTACTTTTTACTCAATTTAATTCCAACGGGTCCATTGAAAGGCCCACTTAGACCTGCTCGTCCGAAACCTCTACAAAAAAGGACCGCAAAACAAGTTTTAATCAAATTTTAGGAGTTCAAATAATTGATTAGGAGCTTTTCAACACAATTATATTGCACAAGCTAAATTTCTGTACTTTTTACTCAGTTAAAATTCCAACGGGTCCATTGTAAGGCCCATTTAGACCTGCTTGTCCGAAACGTATCAAAAAGGACTGCAGAAAAGGTTTTAATCAAATTTTAGGAGTTTATGTAATTGATTAGGTGCTTTTCAACACAATTATATAGCAAAACCTCAATTTTATACTTTTTACTCAGTTAAAGTTTCAACGGGTCCATTGAAAGGCCCATTTAGACCCGCTTGTCCGTAACCTCTACAAAAAGGACCGCAAAAATGTTCTATTCAAATATTAGGAGTTCAAATAATTGATTAGGAGCTTTTCAACACATTTATATTGCAAAACCTCAATTTCTGTACTTTTTACTTAGTTAAAATTCTAACGGGTCCATTGAAAGGCTCATTTAGACCTGCTCGCCTAAAACCTCGACAAAAAGGACTACAAAATAGTTTTAATCAAATTTTAGGAGTTCAAATAATTGATTAGGAACTTTTCAACACAATTATATTGAAAACCTCAATTTTATACTTTTTACTCAGTTAAAATTCAAACGGGCCCATTGAAAGCCCCATTTAGACCTGCTCGTCCGAAACCTTTACAAAAAGGTTCGCAAAAATGTTTTATTCAAATATTAGGAGTTAAAATAATTGATAAGGAGCTTTTCAACACAATTATAATGCAAAACCTCAATTTATGTACTTTTTACTCAATTTAATTGCAACGGGTCCATTGAAAGGCCCATTTAGACCTGCTCGTCCGAAACCTCTACAAAAAAGGATCGCAAAACAAGTTTTAGTCAAATTTTAGGAGTTCAAATAATTTATTAGGAGCTTTTCAACACAATTATATTGCAAAAGCTAAATTTCTGTACTTTTTACTCAGTTAAAATTCCAACGGGTCCATTGTAAGGCCAATTTAGACCTGCTCGTCCGGAACCTCTACAAAAAGGGCTGCAATATAAGTTTTAATCAAATTTTATGAGTTCATGTAATTGATTAGGAGCTTTTCAACACAATTATATTGCAAAACCTCAATTTTTGTACTTTTTACTCAATTTAATTCCAACGGGTCCATTGAAATGCCCATTTAGACCCGCTCGTCCGAAATCTCTACAAAAAAGGACCGCAAAACAAGTTTTAATCAAATTTTAGGAGTTCAAATAATTGATTAGGAGCTTTTCAACACAATTATATTGCAAAAGCTAAATTTCTGTACTTTTTACTCAGTTAAAATTCCAACGGGTCCATTGTAAGGCCCATTTAGACATGCTCGTCCGAAACGTATCAAAAAGGACTGCAAAAAAAGTTTTAATCAAATTCTAGGAGTTTATGTAATTGATTAGCAGCTTTTCAACATTATTATATTGCAAAACCTCAATTTTATACTTTTGACTCAGTTAAAATTTCAACGGGTCCATTGAAAGGCCCATTTAGACCCGCTCGTCCGAAACCTCTACAAAAAGGACCGAAAAAATGTTTTATTCAAATATTAGGAGTTCAAATAATTGATTAGGAGCTTTTCAACACAATTATAATGCGAAACCTCAATTTCTGTACTTTTTACTCAGGTAAAATACCAACGGGTCCATTGAAAGGCCCATTTCGACTCGCTCGTCCAAAACCTCTTCAAAAAGGACTGCAAAATAAGTTTTAATCAAATTTTAGGAGTTCATGTAATTTATTAGGAGCTTTTCAACACAATTATATTGCAAAACCTCAGTTTTTGTACTTTTTACTCAATTTAATTCCAACGGGTCCATTGAAAGGCCCATTTAGACCTGCTCGTCCGAAACCTCTACAAAAAAGGACCGCAAAACAAGTTTTAATCAAATTTTAGGAGTTCAAATAATTGATTAGGAGCTTTTCAACACAATTATATTGCAATAGCTAAATTTCTGTACTTTTTACTCAGTTAAAATTCCAACGGGTCCATTGTAATGCCCATTTAGACCTGCTCGTCCGAAACGAATCAAAAAGGACTGCAAAAAATGTTTTAATCAAATTTTAGGAGTTTATGTAATTGATTAGGAGCTTTTCAACCCAATTATATTGAAAAACCTCAATTTTATACTTTTTACTCAGTTAAAATTTCAACGGGTCCATTGAAAGGCCCATTTAGACCCGCTCGTCCGAAACCTCTACAAAAAGGACCGCAAAAATGTTTTATTCAAATATTAGGAGTTCAAATAATTGAATAGGAGCTTTTCAACACATTTATACTGCAAAACCTCAATTTCTGTACTTTTTACTTAGTTAAAATTCTAACGGGTCCATTGAAATGCCCATTTAGACCTGCTCGTCCGAAATCTCGATAAAAAGGACTGCAAAATAGTTTTAATCAAATTTTAGGAGTTCAAATAATTGATTAGGAGCTTTTCAACACAATTATATTGTGAAACCTCAATTCCTGTACTTTTTACTCAGTTAAAATACCAACGGGTCCATTGAAAGTCCCATTTCGACCCGCTCGTTCGAAACCTCTACAAAAAGGACTGCAAAATAAGTTTTAATCAAATTTTATGAGTTCATGTATTTGATTAGGAGTTTTTCAACACAATTATATTGCAAAACCTCAATTTTTTTACTTTTTACTCAATTTAATTCCAACGGGTCCATTGAAAGGCCCATTTAGACCTGCTCGTCCGAAACCTCTACAAAAAGGACCGCAAAAAAAGTTTTAATCAAATTTTAGGAGTTCAAATAATTGATTAGGAGCTTTTCAACACAATTATATTGCAAAAGCTAAATTTTTGTACTTTTTACTCAGTTAAAATTCTAACGGGTCCATTGTAAGGCCCATTTACACCTGCTCGTCCGAAACGTATCAAAAAGGACTGCAAAAAAGGTTTTAATCAAATTTTAGGAGTTTATGTAATTGATTAGGAGCTTTTCAACACAATTATATTGCAAAACCTCAATTTTATACTTTTTACTCAGTTAAAATTTCAACGGGTCCATTGAAAGGCCCATTTAGACTCGCTCGTCCGAAACCTCTACAAAAAGGACTGCAAAATAAGTTTTAATCAAATTTTAGGAGTTCAAATAATTGATTAGGAGCTTTTCAACACATTTATATTGCAAAACCTCAATTTCTGTACTTTTTACTTAGTTAAAATTCTAACGGGTCCATTGAAAGGCCCATTTAGACTTGCTCGTCAAAAACCTCGACAAAAAGGACTGCAATATAGTTTTAATCAAATTTTAGGAGTTCAAATAATTTATTAGGAACTTTTCAACACAATTATATTGAAAACCTCAATTTTATACTTACTCAGTTAAAATTCAAACGGGCCAATTGAAAGGCCCATTTAGACCTGCTCGTCTGAAACCTCTACAAAAAGGTTCGCAGAAATGTTTTATTCAAATATTAGGAGTTCAAATAATTGATTAGGAGCTTTTCAACACAATTATATTGCAAAACCTCAATTTTTGTACTTTTTACTCAGTTAAAATTCCAACGGGTCCATTTAAAAGGCCCATTTAGACCTGCTCGTCCGAAACCTCTACAAAAAGGACCGCAAAAATGTTTTATTCAAATATTAGGAGTTCAAATAATTGATTAGGAGCTTTTCAACACAATTATATTGCGAAACCTCAATTTCTGTACTTTTTACTTAGTTAAAATACCAACGGGTCCATTGAAAGGCCCATTTCGACCCGCTCGTCCGAAACCTCTACAAAAAGGACTGCAAAATAAGTTTTAATGAAATTTAAGGAGTTCATGTAATTGATTAGGAGCTTTTCAACACAATTATATTGCAAAACCTCAATTTTTGTACTTTTTACTCAATTTAATTGCAACGGTGACCATTGAAAGGCCCATTTAGACCTGCTCGTTCGAAACCTCTACAAAAAAGGACCGCAAAACAAGTTTTAGTCAAATTTTAGGAGTTCAAATAATTTATTAGGAGCTTTTCAACACAATTATATTGCAAAAGCTAAATTTCTATACTTTTTACTCAGTTAAAATTCCAACGGGTCCATTGTAAGGCCCATTTAGACCTGCTCGTCTGAAACGTATCAAAAAGGACTGCAAAAAAGGTTTTAATCAAATTTTAGGAGTTTATGTAATTGATTAGGAGCTTTTCAACACAATTATATTGCAAAACAACAATTTTATACTTTTTACTCAGTTAAAATTTCAACGGGTCCATTGAAAGGCCCATTTAGTCCCGCTCGTCCGAAATCTCTACAAAAAGGAACGCAAAAATGTTTTATTCAAATATTAGGAGTTCAAATAATTGATTAGGAGCTTTTCAACACATTTATATTGCAAAACCTCAATTTCTGTACTTTTTACTTAGTTAAAACTCTAACGGGTCCATTGAAAGGCCCATTTAGACCTGCTCGTCCGAAACCTCTACAAAAAGGTTCGCAAAAATGTTTTATTCAAATATTAGGAGTTAAAGTAATTGATTAGGAGCTTTTCAACACAATTATATTGCAAAACCTCAATTTCTGTACTTTTTACTTAGTTAAAATTCCAACGGGTCCATTGAAAGGCCCATTTAGACCTGGTCGTCCGAAACCTTTACAAAAAGGAACGCAAAAATGTTTTATTCAAATATTAAGAGTTGAAATAATTGATTAGGAGCTTTTCAACACAATTATATTGCGAAACCTCAATTTCTGTACTTTTTACTCAGTTAAAATACCAACATGTCCATTGAAAGGCCCATTTCGACCCGCTCGTCCGAAACCTCTACAAAAAGGACTGCAAAAATAAGCTTTAATCAAATTTTAGGAGTTCATGTAATTGATTAGGAGCTTTTCAACACAATTATATTGGAAAACCTCAATTTTTGTACTTTTTACTCAATTTAATTCCAATGGGTCCATTGAAAGGCCCATTTAGACCTGCTCGTCCGAAACCTCTACAAAATAGGACCGCAAAACAAGTTTTAATCAAATTTTAGGAGTTCAAATAATTGATTAGGAGCTTTTCAACACAATTATATTGCACAAGCTAAATTTTTGTACTTTTTACTCAGTTAAAATTCCAACGGGTCCATTGTAAGGCCCATTTAGACCTGCTTGTCCGAAACGTATCAAAAAGGACTGCAGAAAAGGTTTTAATCAAATTTTAGGAGTTTATGTAATTGATTAGGTGCTTTTCAACACAATTATATAGCAAAACCTCAATTTTATACTTTTTACTCAGTTAAAGTTTCAACGGGTCCATTGAAAGGCCCATTTAGACCCGCTCGTCCGAAACCTCTACAAAAAGGACCACAAAAATGTTTTATTCAAATATTAGGAGTTGAAATAATTGATTAGGAGCTTTTCAACACATTTATACTGCAAAACCTCAATTTTTGTACTTTTTACTCAGTTAAAATTCTAATGGGTCCATTGAAAGGCCCATTTAGACCTGCTCGTCCGAAACCTCGACAAAAAGGACTGCAAAATAGTTTTAATCAAATTTTAGGAGTTGAAATAATTTATTAGGAACTTTTCAACACAATTATATTGAAAAACCTCAATTTTATACTTTTTACTCAGTTAAAATTCAAACGGGCCCATTGAAAAGCCCATTTAGACCTGCTCGTCCGAAACTTTTACAAAAAGGTTCGCAAAAATGTTTTATTCAAATATTAGGAGTTCAAATAATTGATTAGGAGCTTTTCAACACAATTATATTGCAAAACCTCAATTTATGTACTTTTTACTTAGTTAAAATTCCAACGGGTCCATTGAAAGGACAATTTAGACCTGCTCGTCCAAAACCTATACAAAAATGACCGCAAAAATGTTTTATTCAAATATTAGGAGTTCAAATAATTGATTAGGAGCTTTTCAACACAATTATATTGCAAAACCTCAATTTATGTACTTTTTACTCAGTTAAAATTCCAACGGGTCCATTGAAAGGCCAATTTAGACCTGCTCGTCCGAAACCTCTACAAAAATGACCGCAAAAATATTTTATTCAAATATTAGGAGTTCAAATAATTGATTAGGATCTTTTCAACACAATTATATTGCGAAACCTCAATTTCTGTACTTTTTACTCAGTTAAAATACCAACAGGTCCATTGAAAGGCCCATTTTGACCCACTCGTCCGAAACCTCTACAAAAAGGACTACAAAATAAGTTTTAATCAAATTTTAGGAGTTCATGTAATTGATTAGGAGCTTTTCAACACAATTATATTGCAAAACCTCAATTTTTGTACTTTTTACTCAATTTAATTCCAATGGGTCCATTGAAAGGCCCATTTAGACCTGCTCGTCCGAAACCTCTACAAAAAAGGACCGCAAAACAAGTTTTAATCAAATTTTAGGGGTTCAAGTAATTGATTAGGAGCTTTTCAACACAATTATATTGCAAAAGCTAAATTTCTGTACTTTTTGCTCAGTTAAAATTCCAACGGGTCCATTGTAAGGCCCATTTAGACCTGCTCGTCCGAAACGTATCAAAAAGGACTGCAAAAAAGGTTTGAATCAAATTTTAGGAGTTTATGTAATTGATTAGCAGCTTTTCAACACAATTATATTGCAAAACCTCAATTTTATACTTTTGACTCGGTTAAAATTTCAACGGGTCCATAGAAAGGCCCATTTAGACCCGCTCATCCGAAACCTCTACAAAAAGGACCGAAAAAATGTTTTATTCAAATATTAGGAGTTAAAATAATTGATTAGGAGCTTTTCAACACAATTATATTGCAAAACCTCAATTTCTGTACTTTTTACTCAGTTAAAATTACAACGGGTCCATTGAAAGGCCCATTTAGACCCGCTCGTCCGAAACCTCTACAAAAAGGACCGAAAAAATGTTTTATTCAAATATTAGGAGTTAAAATAATTGATTAGGAGCTTTTCAACACAATTATATTGCAAAACCTCAATTTATGTACTTTTTACTCAGTTAAAATTCCAACGGGTCCATTGAACGACCCATTTAGACCTGCTCGTTCGAAACCTCTACAAAAATGAACGCAAAAATGTTTTATTCAAATATTAGGAGTTCAAATAATTGATTAGGAGCTTTTCAACACAATTATAATGTGAAACCTCAATTTCTGTACTTTTTACTCAGGTAAAATACTAACGGGTCCATTGAAAGGCCCATTTCGACTCGCTCGTCCAAAACCTCTTCAAAAAGGACTGCAAAATAAGTTTTAATCAAATTTTAGGAGTTCATGTAATTGATTAGGAGCTTTTCAACACAATTATATTGCAAAACCTCAATTTTTGTACTTTTTACTCAATTTAATTCCAACGGGTCCATTGAAAGGCCCATTTAGACCTGCTCGTCCGAAACCTCTACAAAAAAGGACCGCAAAAAAAGTTTTAATCAAATTTTAGGAGTTCAAATAATTGATTAGGAGCTTTTCAACACAATTATATTACAAAAGCTAAATTTCTGTACTTTTTACTCAGTTAAAATTCCAACAGGTCCATTGTAAGGCTCATTTAGAACTGCTCGTCCGAAACGTATCAAAAAGGACTGCAAAAAAGGTTTGAATCAAATTTTAGGAGTTTATGTAATTGATTAATAGCTTTTCAACACAATTATATTGCAAAACCTCAATTTTATACTTTTGACTCAGTTAAAATTTCAACGGGTCCATTGAAAGGCCCATTTAGACCCGCTCGTCCGAAACCTCTACAAAAAGGTTCGCAAAAATGTTTTATTCAAATATTAGGATTTAAAATAATTGATTAGGAGCTTTTCAACACAATTATATTGCAAAACCTCAATTTCTGTACTTTTTACTCAGTTAAAATTCCAACGGGTCCATTGAAAGGCCCATTTAGACATGCTCGTCCGAAACCTCTACAAAAAGGAACGCAAAAATGTTTTATTCAAATATTAGGAGTTCAAATAATTAATTAGGAGCTTTTCAACACAATTATAATGCGAAACCTCAATTTCTGTACTTTTTACTCACGTAAAATACCAACGGGTCCATTGAAAGGCCCATTTCGACTCGCTCGTCCAAAACCTCTTCAAAAAGGACTGCAAAATAAGTTTTAATCAAATTTTAGGAGTTCATGTAATTGATTAGGAGCTTTTCAACACAATTATATTGCAAAACCTCAATTTTTGTACTTTTTACTCAATTTAATTCCAACGGGTCCATTGAAAGGCCCATTTAGACCTGCTCGTCCGAAACCTCTACAAAAAAGGAGCGCAAAACAAGTTTTAATCAAATTTTAGGAGATCAAATAATTGATTAGGATATTTTCAACACAATTATATTGGAAAAGCTAAATTTCTGTACTTTTTACTCAGTTAAAATTCCAACGGGTCCATTGTAAGGCTCATTTAGACCTGCTCGTCTGAAACGTATCAAAAGGACTACAGAAAAGGTTTTAATCAAATTTTAGGAGTTTATGTATTTGATTAGGATCTTTTCAACACAATTATATTTTAAAACCTCAATTTTATACTTTTTACTCAGTTAAAATTTCAACGGGTCCATTGAAAGGCCCATTTAGACCCGCTCGTCCGAAACCTCTACAAAAAGGACCGCAAAAATGTTTTATTCAAATATTAGGAGTTGAAATAATTGATTAGGAGCTTTTCAACACATTTATACTGCAAAACCTCAATTTTTGTACTTTTTACTCAGTTAAAATTCTAACGGGTCCATTGAAAGGCCCATTTAGACCTGCTCGTCTGAAACCTCGACAAAAAGGACTGCAATATAGTTTTAATCAAATTTTAGGAGTTTAAATAATTTATTAGGAACTTTTCAACACAATTATATTGAAAACCTCAATTTTATACTTACTCAGTTAAAATTCAAACGGGCCCATTGAAAGGCCCATTTAGACCTGCTCGTCCGAAACCTTTACAAAAAGGTTCGCAAAAATGTTTTATTCAAATATTAGGAGTTCAAATAATTGATTAGGAGCTTTTCAACACAATTATATTGCAAAACCTCAATTTATGTACTTTTTACTTAGTTAAAATTCCAACGGGTCCATTGAAAGGCCAATTTAGACCTGCTCGTCCGAAACCTCTACAAAAATGACCGCAAAAATGTTTTATTCAAATATTAGGAGTCCAAATAATTGATTAGGAGCTTTTCAACACAATTATATTGCAAAACCTCAATTTAATTACTTTTTACTCAGTTAAAATTCCAACGGGTCCATTGAAAGGCCAATTTAGACCTGCTCGTCCGAAACCTCTACAAAAATGACCGCAAAAATGTTTTATTCAAATATTAGGAGTTCAAATAATTGATTAGGATCTTTTCAACACAATTATATTGCGAAACCTCAATTTTCTGTACTTTTTACTCAGTTAAAATACCAACAGGTCCATTGAAAGGCCCATTTCGACCCACTCTCGTCCGAAACCTCTACAAAAAGGACTGCTAAATAAGTTTTAATCAAATTTTAGGAGTTCATGTAATTGATTAGGAGCTTTTCAACACAATTATATTGCAAAACCTCAATTTTTGTACTTTTTACTCAATTTAATTCCAACGGGTCCATTGAAAGGCCCATTTAGACCTGCTCGTCCGAAACCTCTACAAAAAAGGACCGCAAAACAAGTTTTAATAAAAGTTTAGGAGTTCAAATAATTGATTAGGAGCTTTTCAACACAATTATTTTGCAAAAGCTAAATTTTTGTACTTTTTACTCAGTTAAAATTCCAACGGGTCCATTGTAAGGCCCATTTAGACCTGCTCGTCCGAAACGTATCAAAAAGGACTGCAAAAAAGGTTTGAATCAAATTTTAGGAGTTTATGTAATTGATTAGCAGCTTTTCAACACAATTATATTGCAAAACCTCAATTTTATACTTTTGACTCAGTTAAAATTTCAACGGGTCCATTGAAAGGCCCATTTAGACCCGCTCGTCCGAAACCTCTACAAAAAGGACCGAAAAAATGTTTTATTCAAAAATTAGGAGTTAAAATAATTGATTAGGAGCTTTTCAACACAATTATATTGCAAAACCTCAATTTCTGTACTTTTTACTCAGTTAAAATTCCAACGGGTCCATTGAAGGGCCCATTTAGACCTGCTCGTCCGAAACCTCTACAAAAAGGAACGCAAAAATGTTTTATTCAAATATTAGGAGTTCAAATAATTGATTAGGAGCTTTTCAACACAATTATAATGCGAAACCTCAATTTCTGTACTTTTTACTCAGGTAAAATACCAACGGGTCCATTGAAAGGCCCATTTCGACTCGCTCGTCCAAAACCTCATCAAAAAGGACTACAAAATAAGTTTTAATCAAATTTTAGAAGTTCATGTAATTGGTAGGAGCTTTTCAACACAATTATATTGCAAAACCTCAATTTTTTTAATTTTTACTCAGTTAAAATTTCAACGGGTCCATTGAAAGGCCCATTTAGACCCGCTCGTCCGAAACCTCTACAAAAAGGACCGCAAAAATGTTTTATTCAAATATTAGGAGTTCAAATAATTGATTAGGAGCTTTTCAACACATTTATACTGCAAAACCTCAATTTCTGTACTTTTTACTCAGTTAAAATTTTAACGGGTCCATTGAAAGGCCCATTTAGACCTGCCCGTCCGAAACCTCGACTAAAAGGACTGCAAAATAGTTTTAATCAAATTTTAGGAGTTCAAATAATTGATTAGGAGCTTTTCAACACAATTTTATTGTGAAACCTCAATTCCTGTACTTTTTACTCAGTTAAAATACCAACGGGTCCATTGAAAGGCCTATTTCTACCCGCTCGTTCGAAACCTCTACAAAAAGGACTGCAAGATAAGTTTTAATCAAATTTTAGGAGTTCATGTAATTGATTAGGAGCTTTTCAACACAATTATATTGCAAAACCTCAATTTTATACTTTTTACTCAATTAAAATTCCAACGGGTCCATTGAAAGGCCCATTTAGACCTGCTCGTCCGAAACCTCTACAAAAAGGACCGCAAAGATGTTTTATTCAAATATTAGGAGTTCAAATAATTGAGTAGGAGCTTTTCAACACAATTATATTGTGAAACCTCAATTTATGTACTTTTTACTCAGTTAAAATACCAACGGGTCCATTGAAAGGCCCATTTCGACCCGCTCGTCCGAAACCTCTACAAAAAGGACTGCAAAATAAGTTTTAATCAAATTTTAGGAGTTCATGTAATTGATTAGGAGCTTTTCAACACAATTATATTGCAAAACCTCAATTTTCTTACTTTTTACTCAGTTTAATTCCAACGGGTCCATTGAAAGGCCCATTTAGACCTGCTCGTCCGAAACCTCTACAAATAAGGACCGCAAAACAAGTTTTAATCAAATTTTAGGAGTTCAAATAATTGATTAGGAACTTTTCAACACAATTATATTGCAAAAGCTAAATTTTTGAACTTTTTACTCAATTTAATTCCAACAGATCCATTGAAAGGCCCATTTATACCTGCTCGTCCGAAACCTCTACAAAAAAGGACCGCAAAACAAGTTTTAATAAAATTTTAGGAGATCAAATAATTGATTAGGAGCTTTTCAACACAATTATATTGCAAAAGCTAAATTTCTGTACTTTTTACTCAGTTAAAATTCCAACGGGTCCATTGTAAGGCCCATTTAGACATGCTCGTCCGAAATGTATCAAAAAAGACTGCAAAAAAAGTTTTAATCAAATTTTAGGAGTTTATGTAATTGATTAGGAGCTTTTCAACACAATTATATTGCAAAACCTCAATTTTATACTTTTTACTCAGTTAAAATTTCAGCGGGTCCATTGAAAGGCCCATTTAGACCCACTCGTCCGAAACCTCTACAAAAAGGATCGCAAAAATGTTTTATTCAAATATTAGGAGTTCAAATAATTGATTAGGAGCTTTTCAACACAATTATATTGCAAAACCTCAATTTCTGTACTTTTTACTCAGTTGAAGTTCCAACGGGTCCATTGAAAGGCCCATTTAGACCTGCTCGTCCGGAACCTCTACAAAAAGGACCGCAAAAATGTTTTATTCAAATATTAGGAGTTCAAATAATTGATTAGGAGCTTTTCAACACAATTATAGTGCGAAACCTCAATTTCTGTACTTTTTACTCAGTTAAAATACCAACGGGTCCATTGAAAGGCCCATTTCGACCCGCTCGTCCGAAACCTCTACAAAAAGGACCGCAAAAATGTTTTATTCAAATATTAGGAGTTCAAATAATTGATTAGGATCATTTTAACACAATTATATTGCAAAACCTCAATTTTTGTACTTTTTACTCAGTTAAAATACCAACGAGTCCATTGAAAGGCCCATTTAGACATGCTCGTCCGAAACCTCTACAAAAAAGGACCGCAAAACAAGTTTTAATCAAATTTTACGAGTTCAAATAATTTATTAGGAGCTTTTCAACAGAATTATATTGCAAAAGCTAAATTTCTGTACTTTTTACTCAGTTAAAATTCCAACGGGTCCATTGTAAGGCCCATTTAGACCTGCTCGTCCGAAACGTATCAAAAAGGACTGCAAAAAAGGTTTTAATCAAATTTTAGGAGTTTATGTAATTGATTAGGAGCCTTTCAACACAATTATATTGCAAAACCTCAATTTTATACTTTTTACTCAGTTAAAATTTCAACGGGTCCATTGAAAGGCCCATTTAGACCCGCTCGTCCGAAACCTCTACAAAAAGGACCACAAAAATGTTTTATTCAAATATTAGGAGTTCAAATAATTGATTAGGAGCTTTTCAACACATTTATACTGCAAAACCTCAATTTCTGTACTTTTTACTCAGTTAAAATTCTAACGGGTCCATTGAAAGGCCCATTTAGACCTGCTCGTGCGAAACCTCAACAAAAAGGACTGCAAAATAGTTTTAATCAAATTTTAGGAGTTCAAATAATTTATTACGAGCTTTTCAACACAATTATATTGAAAAACCTCCATTTTATACTTTTTACTCAGTTAAAATTCAAATGGGCCCATTGAAAGGCCCATTTAGACTTGCTCGTTCGAAACCTCTACAAAAAGGTTCGCAAAATAGTTTTAATCAAATTTTAGGAGTTCAAATAATTTATTAGGAGCTTTTCAACACAATTATATTGCAGAACCTCAATTTTTGTACTTTTTACTCAATTTAATTCCAACGGGTCCATTGAAAGGCCCATTTAGACCTGCTCGTCCGAAACCTATACAAAAAGGACCGCAAAACAAGTTTTAATCAAATTTTAGGAGTTCAAATAATTGATTAGGAGCTTTTGAACACAATTATATTGCGAAACCTCAATTTCTGTACTTTTTACTCAGTTAAAATACCATCGGGTCCATTGAAAGGCCCATTTCGACCCGCTCGTCCGAAACCTCTACAAAAGGACTGCAAAATAAGTTTTAATCAAATTTTAGGAGTTCATGTAATTGATTAGGAGCTTTTCCACACAATTATATTGCAAAACCTCAATTTTTGTACTTTTTACTCAATTTAATTCCAACGGGTCCATTGAAAGGCCAATTTAGACGTGCTCGTCCGAAACCTCTACAAAAAAAGGACCGCAAAACAAGTTTTAATCAAGTTTTAGGAGTTCAAATAATTGATTAGGAGCTTTTCAACACAATTATATTGTAAAAGCTAAATTTCTGTACTTTTTACTTAGTTAAAATTCCAACGGGTCCATTGTAAGGCCCATTTAGACCTGTTCCTCCGAAACGTATCAAAAAGGACTGCAAAAAAGGTTTTAATCAAATTTTAGGAGTTTATGTAATTGATTAGGAGATTTTCAACACAATTATATTGCAAAACCTCAATTTTATACTTTTTACTCAGTTAAAATTTCAACGGGTCCATTGAAAGGCCCATTTAGACCCGCTCGTCCGAAACTTCTACAAAAAGGACCGCAAAATGTTTTATTCAAATATTAGGAGTTCAAATAATTGATTAGGAGCTTTTCAACACATTTATACTGCAAAACCTCAATTTCTGTACTTTTTTATTCAGTTAAAATTCTAAGGGGTCCATTGAAAGGCCCATTTAGACCTGCTCGTCCGAAACCTCGACAAAAAAGACTGCAAAATAGTTTTAATCAAATTTTAGGAGTTCAAATAATTTATGAGGTACTTTTCAACACAATTATATTGAAAAACCTCAATTTTATACTTTTTACTCAGTTAAAATTCAAACGGACCCATTAAAAGGCCCATTTAGACCTGCTCGTCCGAAACCTCTACAAAAAGGACCGCAAAAATGTTTTATTCAAATATTAGGAGTTCAAATAATTGATTAGGAGCTTTTCAACACAATTATATTGCGAAACCTCAATTTCTGTACTTTTTACTCAGTTAAAATTCCAACGGGTTCATTGAAAGGCCCATTTAGACTTGCTCGTCCGAAACCTCTACAAAAAGGACCGCAAAAATGTTTTATTGAAATATTAGGAGTTCAAATAATTTATTAAGAGCTTTTCAACATAATTATATTGCGAAACCCCAATTTCTGTACTTTTTACTTAGTTAAAATACCAACGGGTCCATTGAAAGGCGCATTTCGACCCGCTCGTCCGAAACCTCTACAAAAAGGACTGCAAAATAGGTTTTAATCAAATTTTAGGAGGTCATGTAATTGATTAGGAGCTTTTCAACACAATTATATTGCAAAACCTCAATTTTTGTACTTTTTACTCAATTTAATTCCAACGGGTCCATTGAAAGGCCCATTTAGACCTGCTCGTCCGAAACCTCTACAAAAAAGGACCGCAAAACTAGTTTTAATCAAATTTTAGGAGTTCAAATAATTTATTAGGAGCTTTTCAACACAATTATATTGGAAAAGCTAAATTTCTGTACTTTTTACTCAGTTAAAATTCCAACGGGTCCATTGTAAGGCCCATTTAGACCTGCTAGTCCGAAACGTATCAAAAAGGACTGCAAAAAAGGTTTTAATCAAATTTTAGGAGTTTATGTAATTGATTAGGAGATTTTCAACACAATTATATTGCAAAACCTCAATTTTATACTTTTTACTCAGTTAAAATTTCAACGGGTCCATTGAAAGGCCCATTTAGACCCGCTCGTCCGAAACTTCTACAAAAAGGACCGCAAAATATTTTATTCAAATATTAGGAGTTCAAATAATTTATTAGGAGCTTTTCAACACATTTATACTGCAAAACCTCAATTTCTGTACTTTTTTACTCAGTTAAAATTCTAAGGGGTCCATTGAAAGGCCCATTTAGACCTGCTCGTCCGAAACCTCGACAAAAAAGACTGCAAAATAGTTTTAATCAAATTTTAGGAGTTCAAATAATTTATGAGGTACTTTTCAACACAATTATATTGAAAAACCTCAATTTTATACTTTTTACTCAGTTAAAATTCAAACGGACCCATTGAAAGGCCCATTTAGACCTGCTCGTCCGAAACCTCTACAAAAAGGACCGCAAAAATGTTTTATTCAAATATTAGGAGTTCAAATAATTGATTAGGAGCTTTTCAACACAATTATATTGCGAAACCTCAATTTCTGTACTTTTTACTCAGTTAAAATACCAACGGGTCCATTGAAAGGCCCATTTCGACCCGCTCGTCCGAAACCTCTACAAAAAGGACTGCAAAATAACTTTTAATCAAATTTTAGGAGTTCTTGTAATTGATTAGGAGCTTTTCAACACAATTATATTGCAAAACCTCAATTTTTGTACTTTTTACTCAATTTAATTCCAACGGGTCCATTGAAAGGTCAATTTAGACCTGCTCGTCCGAAACCTCTACAAAAAAGGACCGCAAAACAAGTTTTAATCAAATTTTAGGAGTTCAAATAATTTATTAGGAGCTTTTCAACACAATTATATTGAAAAAGCTAAATTTCTGTACTTTTTACGCAGTTAAAATTCCAACGGGTCCATTGTAATGCCCATTTAGACCTGCTCGTCCGAAACGTATCAAAAAGGACTGCAAAAAAGGTTTTAATCAAATTTTAGGAGTTTATGTAATTGATTAGGAGCTTTTCAACACAATTATATTGCAAAACCTCAATTTTATACTTTTTACTCGGTTAAAATTTCAACGGGTCCATTGAAAGGCCGATTTAGACCAGCTCGTCCGAAACCTCTACAAAAAGGACTGCAAAAATGTTTTATTCAAATATTAGGAGTTCAAATAATTGATTAGGAGCTTTTCAACACATTTATACTGCAAAACCTCAATTTATGTACTTTTTACTCATTTAAAATTCTAACGGGTCCATTGAAAGGCCCATTTAGACCTGCTCATCCGAAACCTCGACAAAAAGGACTGCAAAATAGTTTTAATCAAATTTTAAGATTTCAAATAATATATTAGGAACTTTTCAACACAATTATATTGAAAAACCTCAATTTTATACTTTTTACTTAGTTAAAATTCAAACGGGCCCAGTGAAAGGCCCATTTAGACCTGCTCGTCCGAAACCTCTACAAAAAGGTTCGCGAAAATGTTTTATTCAAATATTAGGAGTTCAAATAATTGATTAGGAGCTTTTCAACACAATTATATTGCAAAACCTCAATTTCTGTACTTTTTACTCAGTTAAAATTCCAACGGGTCCATTGAAAGACCCATTTAGACTTGCTCGTCTGAAACCTCTACAAAAAGGACCGCAAAAATATTTTATTCAAATATTAGGAGTTCAAATAATTGATTAGGAGCTTGTCAACACAATCACATTGCGAAACCTCAATTTCTGTACTTTTTACTCTGTTAAAATACCAACGGGTCCATTGAAAGCCCCATTTCGACCCGCTCGTCCGAAACCTCTACAAAAAGGACTGCAAAATAAGTTTTAATCAAATTTTAGGAGTTCATGTAATTGATTAGGAGCTTTTCAACACAATTATATTGCGAAACCTCAATTTTTGTACTTTTTACTCAATTTAATTCCAACGGGTCCATTGAAAGGCCCATTTAGACCTGCTCGTCTGAAACCTCTACAAAAAAGGACCGCAAAAGAAGTTTTAATCAAATTTTAGGAGTTCAAATAATTGATTAGGAGCTTTTCAACACAATTATATTGGAAAAGCTAAATTTCTGTACTTTTTACTCAGTTAAAATTCCAACGGGTCCATTGTAAGGCTCATTTAGACCTGCTAGTCCGAAACGTATCAAAAAGGACTGCAAAAATGGTTTTAATCAAATTTTAGGAGTTTATGTAATTTATTAGGAGATTTTCAACACAATTATATTGCAAAACCTCAATTTTATACTTTTTACTCAGTTAAAATTTCAACGGGTCCATTGAAAGGCCCATTTAGAACCGCTCGTCCGAAACTTCTACAAAAAGGACCGCAAAAATGTTTTATTCAAATATTAGGAGTTCAAATAATTGATTAGGTGCTTTTCAACACATTTATACTGCAAAACCTCAATTTCTGTACTTTTTACTCAGTTAAAATTCTAAGGGGTCTATTGAAAGGCCCATTTAGACCTGCTCGTCCGAAACCTTTACAAAAAGGACTACAAAAATGTTTTATTCAAATATTAGGAGTTAAAATAATTGATTAGGAGCTTTTCAACACAATTATATTGTGAAACCTCAATTGCTGTACTTTTTACTCAGTTAAAATTCCAACGGGTTCATTGAAAGGCCCATTTAGACTTGCTCGTCCGAAACCTCTACAAAAAGGACCGCAAAAATGTTTTATTCAAATATTAGGAGTTCAAATAATTTATTAAGAGCTTTTCAACACAATTATATTGCGAAACCTCAATTTCTGTACTTTTTACTTAGTTAAAATACCAACGGGTCCATTGAAAGGCCCATTTCGACCCGCTCGTCCGAAACCTCTACAAAAAGGACAGCGAAATAGGTTTTAATCAAATTTTAGGAGTTCATGTAATTGATTAGGAGCTTTTCAACACAATTATATTGCAAAACCTCAATTTTTGTACTTTTTACTCAATTTAATTCTAACGGGTCCATTGAAAGGCCCATTTAGACCTGCTCGTCCGAAACCTCTACAAAAAAGGACCGCAAAACTAGTTTTAATCAAATTTTAGGAGTTCAAATAATTGATTAGGAGCTTTTCAACACAATTATATTGGAAAAGCTAAATTTCTGTACTTTTTACTAAGTTAAAATTCTAACGGGTCCATTGAAATGCCCATTTAGACCTGCTCGTCCGAAACCTTCACAAAAAGGACTGCAAAATAGTTTTAATCAAATTTTAGGAGTTCAAATAATTTATTAGGAACTTTTCAACACAATTACATTGAAAAACCTCAATTTTATAATTTTTACTCAGTTAAAATTCAAACGGGCCCATTGAAAGCCCTATTTAGACCTGGTCGTCCGAAACCTCTACAAAAAGGTTCGCAAAAATGTTTTATTCAAATATTAGGAGTTCAAATAATTGATTAGGAGCTTTTCAACACAATTATATTTCAAAACCTCAATTTCTGTACTTTTTACTCAGTTAAAATTCCAACGGGTCCATTGAAAAGCCCATTTAGACCTGCTCGTCCGAAACCTCTACAAAAAGGACCGCAAAATGTTTTATTCAAATATTAGGAGTTAAAATAATTGATTAGGAGCTTTTCAACACAATTATATTGCGAAACCTCAATTGATGTACTTTTTACTCAGTTAAAAAACCAACGGGTCCATTGAAAGGCCCATTTCGACCCGCTCGTCCGAAACCTCTACAAAAAGGACTGCAAAATAAGTTTTAATCAAATTTTAGGAGTTCATGTAATTGATTAGGAGCTTTTCAACACAATTATATTGCAAAACCTCAATTTTTGTACTTTTTACTCAATTTAATTCCAACGGGTCCATTGAAAGGCCTATTTAGACCTGCTCGTCCGAAACCTCTACAAAAAGGACAGCAAAACAAGTTTTAATCAAATTTTAGGAGTTCAAATAATTGATTAGGAGCTTTTCAACACAATTATATTGCAAAAGCTAAATTTCTGTACTTTTTACTCAGTTAAAATTCCAACGGGTCCATTGTAAGGCCCATTTAGACCTGCTCGTCCGAAACTTATCAAAAAGGACTGCAAAAAAGGTTTTAATCAAATTTTAGGAGTTTATGTAATTGATTAGGAGCTTTTCAACACAATTATATTGCAAAACCTCAATTTTATACTTTTTACTCAGTTAAAATTTCAACGTGTCCATCGAAAGGCCCATTTCGACCCGCTAGTCCGAAACTTCTACAAAAAGGACCGCAAAAATGTTTTATTCAAATAATAGGAGTTCAAATAATTGATTAGGAGCTTTTCAACACATTTATATTGCAAAACCTCAATTTCTGTACTTTTTACTCAGTTAAAATTCTAACGGGTCCATTGAAAAGCCCATTTAGACCTGCTCGTCCGAAACCTCGACAAAAAGGACTGTAAAATAGTTTTAATCAAATTTTAGGAGTTCAAATAATTTATTAAGAGCTTTTCAACACAATTATATTTCAAAATCTCAATTTTATACTTTTTACTCAGTGAAAATTCAAACAGGCCCATTGAAAGGCCCATTTAGACCTGCTCGTCCGAAACCTCTACAAAAAGGTTCGCAAAAATGTTTTATTCAAATATTAGGAGTTAAAATAATTGATTAGGAGATTTTCAACACAATTATAATGCGAAACCTCAATTTATGTACTTTTTACTCTGTTAAAATACCAACGGGTCCATTGAAACGCCCATTTCGACTCGCTCGTCTGAAACCTCTACAAAAAGGACTGCAAAATAAGTTTTAATCAAATTTTAGGAGTTCATGTAATTGATTAGGAGCTTTTCAACACAATTATATTGCAAAACCTCAATTTTTGTACTTTTTACTCAATTTAATTCCAACGGGTCCATTGAAAGGCCCATTTAGACCTGCTCGTCCGAAACCTCTACAAAAAAGGACCGCAAAACAAGTATTAATCAAATTTTAGGAGTTCAAATAATTTATTAGGAGCTTTTAAACACAATTATATTGCAAAAGCTAAATTTCTGTACTTTTTACTCAGTTAAAATTCCAACGGGTCCATTGTATGGCCCATTTAGACCTGCTCGTCCGAAACGTATCAAAAAGGACTGCAAAAAAGGTTTTAATCAAATTTTAGGAGTTTATGTAATTGATTAGGAGCTTTTCAACACAATTATATTGCAAAATCTCAATTTTATACTTTTTACTCAGTTAAAATTTCAACGGGTCCATTGAAAGGCCCATTTAGACCCGCTCGTCCGAAACCTCTACAAAAAGGACCGCAAAAATGTTTTATTCAAATATTAGGAGTTCAAATAATTTATTAGGAACTTTTCAACACAATTATATTGAAAAACCTCAATTTTATACTTTTTACTCAGTTAAAATTCAAACGGGCCCATTGAAAGGCCCATTTAGACCTGCTCGTCCGAAACCTCTACAAAAGGGTTCGCAAAAATGTTTTATTCAAATATTAGGAGTTCAAATAATTGATTAGGAGCTTTTCAACACAATTATATTGCAAAACCTCAATTTATGTACTTTTTACTCAATTAAAATTCCAACGGGTCCATTGAAAGGCCCATTTAGACCTGCTCGTCCGAAACCTCTACAAAAATGACCGCAAAAATGTTTTATTCAAAAATTAGGAGTTCAAATAATTGATTAGGATCTTTTCAACACAATTATATTGCGAAACCTCAATTTCTGTACTTTTTACTCAGTTAAAATACCAACAGGTCCATTGAAAGGCCCATTTCGACCCACTCGTCCGAAACCTCTACAAAAAGGACTGCAAAATAAGTTTTAATCTAATTTTAGGAGTTCATGTTATTGATTAGGAGCTTTTCAACACAATTATATTGCAAAACCTCAATTTTTGTACTTTTTACTCAATTTAATTCCAACGGGTCCATCGAAAGGCCCATTTAGACCTGCTCGTCTGACACCTCTACAAAAAAGGACCACAAAACAAGTTCTAATCAAATTTTAGGAGTTCAAATAATTGATTAGGAGCTTTTCAACACAATTATATTGCAAAAGCTAAATTTATGTACATTTTACTCAATTAAAATTCCAACGGGTCCATTGTAAGGCCCATTTAGACCTGCTCGTCCGAAACGTATCAAAAAAGGCTGCAAAAAAGGTTTTAATCAAATTTTAGGAGCTTATGTAATTGATTAGGAGCTTTTCAACACAATTATATTGCAAAACCTCAATTTTAAAATTTTTACTTAGTTAAAATTTCAACGGGTCCATTGAAAGACCCATTTAGACCCGCTCGTCCGAAACCTCTACAAAAAGGACCGCAAAAATGTTTTATTCAAATATTAGGAGTTCAAATAATTGATTAGGAGCTTTTCAACACATTTATACTTCAAAACCTCAATTTCTGTACTTTTTACTCAGTTAAAATTCTAACGTGTCCATTGAAAGGCCCATTTAGACCTGCTCGTCCGAAACCTCGACAAAAAGGACTGCAAAATAGTTTTAATCAAATTTTAGGAGTTCAAATAATTTATTAGGAACTTTTCAACACAATTATATTGAAAAACCTCAATTTTATACTTTTTACTCAGTTAAAATTCAAACGGGCCCATTGAAAGGCCCATTTAGACCTGCTCGTCCGTAACCTCTACAAAAAGGTTCGCAAAAATGTTTTATTCAAATATTAGGAGTTCAAATAATTGATTAGGAGCTTTTCAACACAATTATATTGCAAAACCTCAATTTCTGTACTTTTTACTCAGTTAAAATTCCAACGGGTCCATTGACATGCCCATTTAAACCTGCTCGTCCGAAACCTCTACAAAAAGGACCACAAAAATGTTTTATTCAAATATTAGGAGTTCAAATAATTGATTAGGAGCTTTTCAACACAATTATATTGCAAAACCTCAATTTCTGTACTTTTTACTCAGTTAAAATTCCAACGGGTCCATTGAATGGCCCATTTAGACCTGCTCGTCCGAAACCTCTACAAAAAGGACCGCAAAAAATGTTTTATTCAAATAGTAGGAGTTCAAATAATTGATTAGGAGCTTTTCAACACAATCATATTGCGAAACCTCAATTTCTATACTTTTTACTCAGTTAAAATACCAACGGGTCCATTGAAAGGCCCATTTCGACCCGCTCGTCCGAAACCTCTACAAAAAGGACTATAAAATAAGTTTTAATCAAAATTTAGGAGTTCATGTAATTGATTAGGAGCTTTTCAACACAATTATATTGCAAAACCTCAATTTTTGTACTTTTTACTCAATTTAATTCCAACGGGTCCATTGAAAGGCCCATTTAGACCTGCTCGTCCGAAACCTCTACAAAAAGGACTGCAAAAAAAGTTTTAATCAAATTTTAGTAGTTTATGTAATTGATTAGGAGCTTTTCAACACAATTATTTTGAAAAACCTCAACTTTATACTTTTTACTCAGTTAAAATTCCAACGGGCCCATTGAAAGGCCCATTTAGACCTGCTCGTTCGAAACCTCTACAAAAAGGACCGCAAAAATGTTTTATTCAAATATTAGGAGTTCAAATAATTGATTAGGAGCTTTTCAACACATTTATACTGCAAAACCTCAATTTATGTACTTTTTACTCAGTTAAAATACCAACGAGTCCATTGAAAGGCCCATTTCGACCCGCTCGTCCGAAACCTCTACAAAAAGGACTGCAAAATAAGTTTTAATCAAATTTTAGGAGTTCATGTAATTGATTAGGAGCTTTTCAACACATTTATACTGCAAAACCTCAATTTCTGTACTTTTTACTCAGTTAAAATTGTAACGGGTCCATTGAAAGGCCCATTTAGACCTGCCCGTCCGAAACCTCGACTAAAAGGACTGCAAAATAGTTTTAATCAAATTTTAGGAGTTCAAATAATTGATTAGGAGCTTTTCAACACAATTTTATTGTGAAACCTCAATTCCTGTACTTTTTACTCAGTTAAAATACCAACGGGTCCATTGAAGGCCTATTTCTACCCGCTCGTTCGAAACCTCTACAAAAAGGACTGCAAAATAAGTTTTAATCAAATTTTAGGAGTTCATGTAATTGATTAGGAGCTTTTCAACACAATTATATTGCAAAACCTCAATTTTATACTTTTTACTCAATTAAAATTCCAACGGGTCCATTGAAAGGCCCATTTAGACTTGCTCGTCCGAAACCTCTACAAAAAGGACCGCAAAGATGTTTTATTCAAATATTAGGAGTTCAAATAATTGAGTAGGAGCTTTTCAACACAATTATATTGCGAAACCTCAATTTATGTACTTTTTACTCAGTTAAAATACCAACGAGTCCATTGAAAGGCCCATTTCGACCCGCTCGTCCGAAACCTCTACAAAGAGGACTGCAAAATAAATTTTAATCAAATTTTAGGAGTTTATGTAATTGATTAGGAGCTTTTCAACACAATTATATTGCAAAAGCTAAATTTCTGTACTTTTTACGCAGTTAAAATTCCAACGGGTCCATTGTAATGCCAATTTAGACCTACTCGTCCGAAACGTATCAAAAAGGACTGCAAAAAAGATTTTAATCAAAATTTAGGAGTTTATGTTATTGATTGATTAGGAGCTTTTCAACACAATTATATTGCAAAACCTCAATTTTATACTTTTTACTCAGTTAAAATTTCAACGGGTCCATTGAAAGGCCCATTTAGACCCGCTCGTCCGAAATCTCTACAAAAAGGACCGCAAAAATGTTTTATTCAAATATTAGGAGTTCAAATAATTGATTAGGAGCTTTTCAACACATTTATACTGCAAAACCTCAATTTCTGTACTTTTTACTCAGTTAAAATTGTAACGGGTCCATTGAAAGGCCCATTAGGACCTGCCCGTCCGAAACCTCGACTACAAGGACTGCAAAATAGTTTTAATCAAATTTTAGGAGTTCAAATAATTGATTAGGAGCTTTTCAACACAATTTTATTGTGAAACCTCAATTCCTGTACTTTTTACTCAGTTAAAATACCAACGGGTCCATTGAAAGGCCTATTTCTACCCGCTCGTTCGAAACCTCTACAAAAAGGACTGCAAAATAAGTTTTAATCAAATTTTAGGAGTTCATGTAATTGATTAGGAGCTTTTCAACACAATTATATTGCAAAACCTCAATTTTATACTTTTTACTCAATTAAAATTCCAACGGGTCCATTGAAAGGCCCATTTAGACCTGCTCGTCCGAAACCTCTACAAAAAGGACCGCAAAGATGTTTTATTCAAATATTAGGAGTTCAAATAATTGAGTAGGAGCTTTTCAACACAATTATATTGCGAAACCTCAATTTATGTACTTTTTACTCAGTTAAAATACCAACGAGTCCATTGAAAGGCCCATTTCGACCCGCTCGTCCGAAACCTCTACAAAAAGGACTGCAAAATAAGTTTTAATCAAATTTTAGGAGTTCATGTAATTGATTAGGAGCTTTTCAACACAATTATATTGCAAAACCTCAATTTTCTAACTTTTTACTCAGTTTAATTCCAACCGGTCCATTGAAAGGCCCATTTAGACCTGCTCGTCCGAAACCTCTACAAATAAGGACCGCAAAACAAGTTTTAATCAAATTTTAGGAGTTCAAATAATTGATTAGGAACTTTTCAACACAATTATATTGCAAAAGCTAAATTTTTGAACTTTTTACTCAATTTAATTCCAACAGATCCATTGAAAGGCCCATTTATACCTGCTCGTCCGAAACCTCTACAAAAAAGGACCGCAAAACAAGTTTTAATAAAATTTTAGGAGATCAAATAATTGATTAGGAGCTTTTCAACACAATTATATTGCAAAAGCTAAATTCCTGTACTTTTTACTCAGTTAAAATTCCAACGGGTCCATTGTAAGGCCCATTTAGACATGCTCGTCCGAAACGTATCAAAAAAGACTGCAAAAAAAGTTTTAATCAAATTTTAGGAGTTTATGTAATTGATTAGGAGCTTTTCAACACAATTATATTGCAAAACCTCAATTTTATACTTTTTACTCAGTTAAAATTTCAACGGGTCCATTGAAAGGCCCATTTAGACCCACTCGTCCGAAACCTCTACAAAAAGGATCGCAAAAATGTTTTATTCAAATATTAGGAGTTCAAATAATTGATTAGGAGCTTTTCAACACAATTATATTGCAAAACCTCAATTTCTGTACTTTTTACTCAGTTGAAGTTCCAACGGGTCCATTGAAAGGCCCATTTAGACCTGCTCGTCCGGAACCTCTACAAAAAGGACCGCAAAAATGTTTTATTCAAATATTAGGAGTTCAAATAATTGATTAGGAGCTTTTCAACACAATTATATTGCGAAACCTCAATTTCTGTACTTTTTACTCAGTTAAAATACCAACGGGTCCATTGAAAGGCCCATTTCGACCCGCTCGTCCGAAACCTCTACAAAAAGGACCGCAAAAATGTTTTATTCAAATATTAGGAGTTCAAATAATTGATTAGGGTCATTTCAACACAATTATATTGCAAAACCTCAATTTTTGTACTTTTTACTCAGTTAAAATTCCAACGAGTCCATTGAAAGGCCCATTTAGACATGCTCGTCCGAAACCTCTACAAAAAAGGACCGCAAAACAAGTTTTAATCAAATTTTAGGAGTTCAAATAATTTATTAGGAGCTTTTCAACAGAATTATATTGCAAAAGCTAAATTTCTGTACTTTTTACTCAGTTAAAATTCCAACGGGTCCATTGTAAGGCCCATTTAGACCTGCTCGTCCGAAACGTATCAAAAAGGGCTGCAAAAAAGGTTTTAATCAAATTTTAGGAGTTTATGTAATTGATTAGGAGCTTTTCAACACAATTATATTGCAAAACCTCAATTTTATACTTTTTACTCAGTTAAAATTTTAACGGGTCCATTGAAAGGCCCATTTAGACCCGCTCGTCCTAAACCTCTACAAAAAGGACCGCAAAAATGTTTTATTCAAATATTAGGAGTTCAAATAATTGATTAGGAGCTTTTCAACACATTTATACTGCAAAACCTCAATTTCTGTACTTTTTACTCAGTTAAAATTGTAACGGGTCCATTGAAAGGCCCATTTAGACCTGCCCGTCCGAAACCTCGACTAAAAGGACTGCAAAATAGTTTTAATCAAATTTTAGGAGTTCAAATAATTGATTAGGAGCTTTTCAACACAATTTTATTGTGAAACCTCAATTCCTGTACTTTTTACTCAGTTAAAATACCAACGGGTCCATTGAAAGGCCTATTTCTACCCGCTCGTTCGAAACCTCTACAAAAAGGACTGCAAAATAAGTTTTAATCAAATTTTAGGAGTTCATGTAATTGATTAGGAGCTTTTCAACACAATTATATTGCAAAACCTCAATTTTATACTTTTTACTCAATTAAAATTCCAATGGGTCCATTGAAAGGCCCATTTAGACCTGCTCGTCCGAAACCTCTACAAAAAGGACCGCAAAGATGTTTTATTCAAATATTAGGAGTTCAAATAATTGAGTAGGAGCTTTTCAACACAATTATATTGTGAAACCTCAATTTATGTACTTTTTACTCAGTTAAAATACCAACGGGTCCATTGAAAGGCCCATTTCGACCCGCTCGTCCGAAACCTCTACAAAAAGGACTGCAAAATAAGTTTTAATCAAATTTTAGGAGTTCATGTAATTGATTAGGAGCTTTTCAACACAATTATATTGCAAAACCTCAATTTTCTTACTTTTTACTCAGTTTAATTCCAACGGGTCCATTGAAAGGCCCATTTAGACCTGCTCGTCCGAAACCTCTACAAATAAGGACCGCAAAACAAGTTTTAATCAAATTTTAGGAGTTCAAATAATTGATTAGGAACTTTTCAACACAATTATATTGCAAAAGCTAAATTTTTGAACTTTTTACTCAATTTAATTCAAACAGATCCATTGAAAGGCCCATTTATACCTGCTCGTCCGAAACCTCTACAAAAAAGGACCGCAAAACAAGTTTTAATAAAATTTTAGGAGATCAAATAATTGATTAGGAGCTTTTCAACACAATTATATTGCAAAAGCTAAATTCCTGTACTTTTTACTCAGTTAAAATTCCAACGGGTCCATTGTAAGGCCCATTTAGACATGCTCGTCCGAAACGTATCAAAAAAGACTGCAAAAAAAGTTTTAATCAAATTTTAGGAGTTTATGTAATTGATTAGGAGCTTTTCAACACAATTATATTGCAAAACCTCAATTTTATACTTTTTACTCAGTTAAAATTTCAACGGGTCCATTGAAAGGCCCATTTAGACCCACTTGTCCGAAACCTCTACAAAAAGGATCGCAAAAATATTTTATTCAAATATTAGGAGTTCAAATAATTGATTAGGAGCTTTTCAACACAATTATATTGCAAAACCTCAATTTCTGTACTTTTTACTCAGTTGAAGTTCCAACGGGTCCATTGAAAGGCCCATTTAGACCTGCTCGTCCGGAACCTCTACAAAAAGGACCGCAAAAATGTTTTATTCAAATATTAGGAGTTCAAATAATTGATTAGGAGCTTTTCAACACAATTATATTGCGAAACCTCAATTTCTGTACTTTTTACTCAGTTAAAATACCAACGGGTCCATTGAAAGGCCCATTTCGACCCGCTCGTCCGAAACCTCTACAAAAAGGACCGCAAAAATGTTTTATTCAAATATTAGGAGTTCAAATAATTGATTAGGATCATTTCAACACAATTATATTGCAAAACCTCAATTTTTGTACTTTTTACTCAGTTAAAATACCAACGAGTCCATTGAAAGGCCCATTTAGACATGCTCGTCCGAAACCTCTACAAAAAAGGACCGCAAAACAAGTTTTAATCAAATTTTACGAGTTAAAATTCCAACGGGTCCATTGTAAGGCCCATTTAGACCTGCTCGTCCGAAACGTATCAAAAAGGACTGCAAAAAAGGTTTTAATCAAATTTTAGGAGTTTATGTAATTGATTAGGAGCTTTTCAACACAATTATATTGCAAAACCTCAATTTTATACTTTTTACTCAGTTAAAATTTCAACGGGTCCATTGAAAGGCCCATTTAGACCCGCTCGTCCGAAACCTCTACAAAAAGGACCGCAAAAATGTTTTATTCAAATATTAGGAGTTCAAATAATTGATTAGGAGCTTTTCAACACATTTATACTGCAAAACCTCAATTTCTGTACTTTTTACTCAGTTAAAATTCTAACGGGTCCATTGAAAGGCCCATTTAGACCTGCTCGTGCGAAACCTCAACAAAAATGACTGCAAAATAGTTTTAATCAAATTTTAGGAGTTCAAATAATTTATTAGGAGCTTTTCAACACAATTATATTGAAAAACCTCCATTTTATACTTTTTACTCAGTTAAAATTCAAACGGGCCCATTGAAAGGCCCATTTAGACTTGGTCGTTCGAAACCTCTACAAAAAGGTTTGCAAAATAGTTTTAATCAAATTTTAGGAGTTCAAATAATTTATTAGGAGCGTTTCAACACAATTATATTGTAGAACCTCAATTTTTGTACTTTTTACTCAATTTAATTCCAACGGGTCCATTGAAAGGCCCATTTAGACCTGCTCGTCCGAAACCTATACAAAAAGGACCGCAAAACAAGTTTTAATCAAATTTTAGGAGTTCAAATAATTGATTAGGAGCTTTTGAACACAATTATATTGCGAAACCTCAATTTCTGTACTTTTTACTCAGTTAAAATACCATCGGGTCCATTGAAAGGCCCATTTCGACCCGCTCGTCCGAAACCTCTACAAAAGGACTGCAAAATAAGTTTTAATCAAATTTTAGGAGTTCATGTAATTGATTAGGAGCTTTTCCACACAATTATATTGCAAAATCTCAATTTTTGTACTTTTTACTCAATTTAATTCCAACGGGTCCATTGAAAGGCCAATTTAGACCTGCTCGTCCGAAACCTCTACAAAAAAAGGACCGCAAAACAAGTTTTAATCAAGTTTTAGGAGTTCAAATAATTGATTAGGAGCTTTTCAACACAATTATATTGGAAAAGCTAAATTTCTATACTTTTTACTCAGTTAAAATTCCAACGGGTCCATTGTAAGGCCCATTTAGACCTGCTAGTCCGAAACGTATCAAAAAGGACTGCAAAAAAGGTTTTAATCAAATTTTAGGAGTTTATGTAATTGATTAGGAGATTTTCAACACAATTATATTGCAAAACCTCAATTTTATACTTTTTATTCAGTTAAAATTTCAACGGGTCCATTGAAAGGCCCATTTAGACCCGCTCGTCCGAAACTTCTACAAAAAGGACCGCAAAATGTTTTATTCAAATATTAGGAGTTCAAATAATTTATTAGGAGCTTTTCAACACATTTATACTGCAAAACCTCAATTTCTGTACTTTTTTACTCAGTTAAAATTCTAAGGGATCCATTGAAAGGCCCATTTAGACCTGCTCGTCCGAAACCTTGACAAAAAAGACTGCAAAATAGTTTTAATCAAATTTTAGGAGTTCAAATAATTTATGAGGTACTTTTCAACACAATTATATTGAAAAACCTCAATTTTATACTTTTTACTCAGTTAAAATTCAAACGGACCCATTGAAAGGCCCATTTAGACCTGCTCGTCCGAAACCTCTACAAAAAGGACCGCAAAAATGTTTTATTCAAATATTAGGAGTTCAAATAATTGATTAGGAGCTTTTCAACACAATTATATTGCGAAACCTCAATTTCTGTACTTTTTACTCAGTTAAAATACCAACGGGTCCATTGAAAGGCCCATTTCGACCCGCTCGTCCGAAACCTCTACAAAAAGGACTGCAAAATAACTTTTAATCAAATTTTAGGAGTTCATGTAATTGATTAGGAGCTTTTCAACACAATTATATTGAAAAAGCTAAATTTCTGTACTTTTTACGCAGTTAAAATTCCAACGGGTCCATTGTAATGCCCATTTAGACCTGCTCGTCCGAAACGTATCAAAAAGGACTGCAAAAAAGGTTTTAATCAAATTTTAGGAGTTTATGTAATTGATTAGGAGCTTTTCAACACAATTATATTGCAAAACCTCAATTTTATACTTTTTACTCAGTTAAAATTTCAACGGGTCCATTGAAAGGCCGATTTAGACCCGCTCGTCCGAAACCTCTACAAAAAGGACTGCAAAAATGTTTTATTCAAATATTAGGAGTTCAAATAATTGATTAGGAGCTTTTCAACACATTTATACTGCAAAACCTCAATTTATGTACTTTTTACTCATTTAAAATTCTAACGGGTCCATTGAAAGGCCCATTTAGACCTGCTCGTCCGAAACCTCGACAAAAAGGACTGCAAAATAGTTTTAATCAAATTTTAGGATTTCAAATAATATATTAGGAACTTTTCAACACAATTATATTGAAAAACCTCAATTTTATACTTTTTACTCAGTTAAAATTCAAACGGGCCCAGTGAAAGGCCCATTTAGACCTGCTCGTCCGAAACCTCTACAAAAAGGTTCGCAAAAATGTTTTATTCAAATATTAGGAGTTCAAATAATTGATTAGGAGCTTTTCAACACAATTATATTGCAAAACCTCAATTTCTGTACTTTTTACTCAGTTAAAATTCCAACGGGTCCATTGAAAGACCCATTTAGACTTGCTCGTCTGAAACCTCTACAAAAAGGACCGCAAAAATATTTTATTCAAATATTAGGAGTTCAAATAATTGATTAGGAGCTTGTCAACACAATTACATTGCGAAACCTCAATTTCTGTACTTTTTACTCTGTTAAAATACCAACGGGTCCATTGAAAGGCCCATTTCGACCCGCTCGTCCGAAACCTCTACAAAAAGGACTGCAAAATAAGTTTTAATCAAATTTTAGGAGTTCATGTAATTGATTAGGAGCTTTTCAACACAATTATATTGCAAAACCTCAATTTTTGTACTTTTTACTCAATTTAATTCCAACGGGTCCATTGCAAGGCCCATTTAGACCTGCTCGTCCGAAACCTCTACAAAAAAGGACCGCAAAAGAAGTTTTAATCAAATTTTAGGAGTTCAAATAATTGATTAGGAGCTTTTCAACACAATTATATTGGAAAAGCTAAATTTCTGTACTTTTTACTCAGTTAAAATTCCAACGGGTCCATTGTAAGGCTCATTTAGACCTACTAGTCCGAAACGTATCAAAAAGGACTGCAAAAATTGTTTTAATCAAATTTTAGGAGTTTATGTAATTTATTAGGAGATTTTCAACACAATTATATTGCAAAACCTCAATTTTATACTTTTTACTCAGTTAAAATTTCAACGGGTCCATTGAAAGGCCCATTTAGAACCGCTCGTCCGAAACTTCTACAAAAAGGACCGCAAAAATGTTTTATTCAAATATTAGGAGTTCAAATAATTGATTAGGAGCTTTTCAACAAATTTATACTGCAAAACCTCAATTTCTGTAATTTTTACTCAGTTAAAATTCTAAGGGGTCTATTGAAAGGCCCATTTAGACCTGCTCGTCCGAAACCTTTACAAAAAGGACTACAAAAATGTTTTATTCAAATATTAGGAGTTAAAATAATTGATTAGGAGCTTTTCAACACAATTATATTGTGAAACCTCAATTGCTGTACTTTTTACTCAGTTAAAATTCCAACGGGTTCATTGAAAGGCCCATTTAGACTTGCTCGTCCGAAACCTCTACAAAAAGGACCGCAAAAATGTTTTATTCAAATATTAGGAGTTCAAATAATTTATTAAGAGCTTTTCAACACAATTATATTGCGAAACCTCAATTTCTGTACTTTTTACTTAGTTAAAATACCAACGGGTCCATTGAAAGGCCCATTTCAACCCGCTCGTCCGAAACCTCTACAAAAAGGACTGCAAAATAGATTTTAATCAAATTTTAGGAGTTCATGTAATTGATTAGGAGCTTTTCAACACAATTATATTGCAAAACCTCAATTTTTGTACTTTTTACTCAATTTAATTCCAACGGGTCCATTGAAAGGTCCATTTAGACCTGCTCGTCCGAAACCTCTACAAAAAAGGACCGCAAAACAAGTTTTAATCAAATTTTAGGAGTTCAAATAATTGATTAGGAGCTTTTCAACACAATTATATTGAAAAAGCTAAATTTCTGTACTTTTTACGCAGTTAAAATTCCAACGGGTCCATTGTAATGCCCATTTAGACCTGCTCGTCCGAAACGTATCAAAAAGGACTGCAAAAAAGGTTTTAATCAAATTTTAGGAGTTTATGTAATTGATTAGGAGCTTTTCAACACAATTATATTGCAAAACCTCAATTTTATACTTTTTACTCAGTTAAAATTTCAACGGGTCCATTGAAATGCCGATTTAGACCCGCTCGTCCGAAACCTCTACAAAAAGGACCACAAAAATGTTTTATTCAAATATTAGGAGTTCAAATAATTGATTAGGAGCTTTTCAACACATTTATACTGCAAAACCTCAATTTATGTACTTTTTACTCAGTTAAAATTCTAACGGGTCCATTGAAAGGGCCATTTAGACCTGCTCGTCCGAAACCTCGACAAAAAGGACTGCAAAATAGTTTTAATCAAATTTTAGGATTTCAAATAATTTATTAGGAACTTTTCAACACAATTATATTGAAAAACCTCAATTTTATACTTTTTACTCAGTTAAAATTCAAACGGGCCCATTGAAAGGCCCATTTAGCCCTGCTCGTCTGAAACCTCTACAAAAAGGTTCGCAAAAATGTTTTATTCAAATATTAGGAGTTCAAATAATTTATTAGGAGCTTTTCAACACAATTATATTGCAAAACCTCAATTTCTGTACTTTTTACTCAGTTAAAATTCCAACGGGTCCATTGAAAGACCCATTTAGACTTGCTCGTCTGAAACCTCTACAAAAAGGACCGCAAAAATGTTTTATTCAAATATTAGGAGTTCAAATAATTGATTAGGAGCTTGTCAACACAATTACATTGCGAAACCTCAATTTCTGTACTTTTTACTCTGTTAAAATACCAACGGGTCCATTGAAAGGCCCATTTCGACCCGCTCGTCCGAAACCTCTACAAAAAGGGCTGCAAAATAAGTTTTAATCAAATTTTAGGAGTTCATGTAATTGATTAGGAGCTTTTCAACACAATTATATTGCAAAACCTCAATTTTTGTACTTTTTACTCAATTTAATTCCAACGGGTCCATTGAAAGGCCCATTTAGACCTGCTCGTCCGAAACCTCTACAAAAAAGGACCGCAAAAGAAGTTTTAATCAAATTTTAGGAGTTCAAATAATTGATTAGGATCTTTTCAACACAATTATATTGCAAAAGCTAAATTTATGTACTTTTTACTCAGTTAAAATTCCAACGGGTCCATTGTAAGGCCCATTTAGACATGCTCGTCCGAAACGTATCAAAAAGGACTGCAAAAAAGGTTTTAATCAAATTTTAGGAGATTATGTAATTGATTAGCAGCTTTTCAACACAATTATATTGCAAAACCTCAATTTTATACTTTTAACTCAGTTAAAATTTCAACGGGTCAATTGAAAGGCCCATTTAGACTTGCTCATCCGAAACCTCGACAAAAAGGATTGCAAAATAGTTTTAATCAAATTTTAGGAGTTCAAATAATTTATTAGGAGTTTTTCAACACAATTATATTGCAAAACCTCAAATTTATACTTTTTACTCAGTTAAAATTCAAACGGGCCCATAGAAAGGCCCATTTAGACCTGCTCGTCTGAAACCTCTACAAAAAGGACCGCAAAAATGTTTTATTCAAATAATAGGAGTTTAAATAATTGATTCGGAGCTTTTCAACACAATTATATTGTGAAACCTCAATTGCTGTACTTTTTACTCAGTTAAAATTCCAACGGGTCCATTGAAAGGCCCATTTAGACTTGCTCGTCCGAAACCTCTACAAAAAGGACCGCAAAAATGTTTTATTCAAATATTAGGAGTTCAAATAATTGATTAAGAGCTTTTCAACATAATTATATTGCGAAACCTCATTTTCTGTACATTTTACTCAGTTAAAAGACCAACGGGTCCATTGAAAGGCCCATTTCGACCCGCTCGTCTGAAACCTCTACAAAAAGGACTACAAAATAAGTTTTAATCAAATTTTAGGAGTTCATGTAATTGATTAGGAGCTTTTCAACACAATTATATTGCAAAACCTCAATTTTTGTACTTTTTACTCAATTTAATTCCAACGGGTCCATTGAAAGGTCCATTTAGACCTGCTCGTCCGAAACCTCTACAAAAAAGGACCGCAAAACAAGTTTTAATCAAATTTTAGGAGTTCAAATAATTGATTAGGAGCTTTTCAACACAATTATATTGAAAAAGCTAAATTTCTGTACTTTTTACGCAGTTAAAATTCCAACGGGTCCATTGTAATGCCCATTTAGACCTGCTCGTCCGAAACGTATCAAAAAGGACTGCAAAAAAGGTTTTAATCAAATTTTAGGAGTTTATGTAATTGATTAGGAGCTTTTCAACACAATTATATTGCAAAACCTCAATTTTATACTTTTTACTCAGTTAAAATTTCAACGGGTCCATTGAAAGGCCGATTTAGACCCGCTTGTCCGAAACCTCTACAGAAAGGACTGCAAAAATGTTTTATTCAAATATTAGGAGTTCAAATAATTGATTAGGAGCTTTTCAACACATTTATACTGCAAAACCTCAATTTATGTACTTTTTACTCAGTTAAAATTCTAACGGGTCCATTGAAAGGCCCATTTAGACCTGCTCGTCCGAAACCTCGACAAAAAGGACTGCAAAATAGTTTTAATCAAATTTTAGGATTTCAAATAATTTATTAGGAACTTTTCAACACAATTATATTGAAAAACCTCAATTTTATACTTTTTACTCAGTTAAAATTCAAACGGCCCCATTGAATGGCCCATTTAGCCCTGCTCGTCCGAAACCTCTACAAAAAGGTTCGCAAAAATGATTTATTCAAATATTAGGAGTTCAAATAATTGATTAGGAGCTTTTCAACACAATTATATTGCAAAACCTCAATTTCTGTACTTTTTACTCAGTTAAAATTCCAACGGGTCCATTGAAAGACCCATTTAGACTTGCTCGTCTGAAACCTCTACAAAAAGGACCGCAAAAATGTTTTATTCAAATATTAGGAGTTCAAATAATTGATTAGGAGCTTGTCAACACAATTACATTGCGAAACCTCAATTTCTGTACTTTTTACTCTGTTAAAATACCAACGGGTCCATTGAAAGGCCCATTTTGACCCGCTCGTCCGAAACCTCTACAAAAAGGACTGCAAAATAAGTTTTAATCAAATTTTAGGAGTTCATGTAATTGATTAGGAGCTTTTCAACACTATTATATTGCAAAACCTCAATTTTTGTACTTTTTACTCAATTTAATTCCAACGGGTCCATTGAAAGGCCCATTTAGACCTGCTCGTCCGAAACCTCTACAAAAAAGGACCGCAAAAGAAGTTTTAATCAAATTTTAGGAGTTCAAATAATTGATTAGGAGCCTTTCAACACAATTATATTGCAAAAGCTAAATTTATGTACTTTTTACTCAGTTAAAATTCCAACGGGTCCATTGTAAGGCCCATTTAGACCTGCTCGTCCGAAACGTATCAAAAAGGACTGCAAAAAAGGTTTTAATCAAATTTTAGGAGATTATGTAATTGATTAGCAGCTTTTCAACAAAATTATATTGCAAAACCTCAATTTTATACTTTTAACTCATTTAAAATTTCAACGGGTCAATTGAAAGGCCCATTTAGACCTGCTCATCCGAAACCTCGACAAAAAGGATTGCAAAATAGTTTTAATCAAATTTTAGGAGTTCAAATAATTTATTAGGAGTTTTTCAACACAATTATATTGCAAAACCTCAAATTTATACTTTTTACTCAGTTAAAATTTAAACGGGCCCATTGAAAGGCCCATTTAGACTTGCTCGTCTGAAACCTCTACAAAAAGGACCGCAAAAATGTTTTATTCAAATATTAGGAGTTTAAATAATTGATTCGGAGCTTTTCAACACAATTATATTGTGAAACCTCAATTGCTGTACTTTTTACTCAGTTAAAATTCCAACGGGTCCATTGAAAGGCCCATTTAGACTTGCTTGTCCGAAACCTCTACAAAAAGGACCGCAAAAATGTTTTATTCAAATATTAGGAGTTCAAATAATTGATTAAGAGCTTTTCAACATAATTATATTGCGAAACCTCATTTTCTGTACTTTTTACTCAGTTAAAAGACCAACGGGTCCATTGAAAGGCCCATTTCGACCCGCTCGTCTGAAACCTCTACAAAAAGGACTGCAAAATAAGTTTTAATCAAATTTTAGGAGTTCATGTAATTGATTAGGAGCTTTTCAAAACAATTATATTGCAAAACCTCAATTTTTGTACTTTTTACTCAATTTAATTCCAACGGGTCCATTGAAAGGCCCATTTAGACCTGCTCGTCCGAAACCTATACAAAAAGGACCGCAAAACAAGTTTTAATCAAATTTTAGGAGTTCAAATAATTGATTAGGAGCTTTTCAACACAATTATATTGCATAAGCTAAATTTCTATACTTTTTACTCAGTTAAAATTCCAACGGGTCCATTGTAAGGCCCATTTACACCTGCTCGTCCGAAACGTATCAAAAAGGACTTTAAAAAAGGTTTTAATCAAATTTTAGGAAGTTCATGTAATTGATTAGGAGCTTTTCAACACAATTATATTGCAAAACCTCAATTTTATACTTTTTACTCAGTTAAAATTTTAACGGGTCCATTGAAAGGCCCATTTAGACCCGCTCGTCCGAAATCTCTACAAAAAGGACCGCAAAAATGTTTTATTCAAATATTAGGAGTTCAAATAATTGATTAGGAGCTTTTCAACACATTTATACTGCAAAACCTCAATTTCTGTACTTTTTACTCAGTTAAAATTCTAACGGGTCCGTTGAAAGGCCCATTTAGACCTGCTCGTCCGAAACCTCGACAAAAAGGACTGCAAAATAGTTTTAATCAAATTTTAAGAGTTCAAATAATTTATTAGGAGCTTTTCAACACAATTATATTGCAAAACCTCAATTTTATACTTTTTACTCAGTTAAAATTTCAACGGGCCCATTGAAAGGCCCATTTAGACCTGCTCGTCCGAAACCTCTACAAAAAGGTTCGCAAAATAGTTTTAATCAAATTTTAGGAGTTCAAATAATTTATTAGGAGCTTTTCAACACAATTAAATTGCAAAACCTCAATTTTATACTTTTTATTCAGTTAAAATTCAAACGGGCCCATTGAAAGGCCCATTTAGACCTGCTCGTCCGAAACCTCTACAAAAAGGTTCGCAAAAATGTTTTATTCAAATATTAGGAGTTAAAATAATTGATTAGGAGCTTTTCAACACAATTATATTGCAAAACCTCAATTGCTGTACTTTTTACTCAGTTAAAATTCCAACGGGTCCATTGAAAGGCCCATTTAGACCTGCTCGTCCGAAACCTCTACTAAAAGGACCGCAAAAATGTTTTATTCAAATATTAGGAGTTCAAATAAATGATTAGGAGCTTTTCAACACAATTATATTGTGAAACCTCAATTTATGTACTTTTTACTAAGTTAAAATACCAACGGGTCCATTGAAAGGCCAATTTCGACCCGCTCGTCCGAAACCTGTACAAAAAGGACTGCAAAATAAGTTTTAATCAAATTTTAGGAGTTCATGTAATTGATTAGGAGCTTTTCAACACAATTATATTGAAAAACCTCAATTTTATACTTTTTACTCAGTTAAAATTTCAACGGGTCCATTGAAAGGCCCATTTAGAACCGCTCGTCCGAAACCTCTACAAAAAGGACCGCAAAAATGTTTTATTCAAATATTAGGAGTTCAAAAAATTTATTAGGATCTTTTCAACACAATTATACTGCAAAACCTCAATTTTATACTTTTTACTTAGTTAAAATTCAAACGGGCCCATTGAAAGTCCCATTTAGACCTGCTCGTCCGAAACCTTTACAAAAAGGTTCGCAAAATAGTTTTAATCAAATTTTAGGAGTTCAAATAATTTATTAGGAGCTTTTCAACACAATTATATTGCAAAACCTCAATTTTATACTTTTTTACTCAGTTAAAATTCAAACGGGCCCATTTACACCTGCTCGTCCGAAACCTCTACAAAAAGGTTCGCAAAAATGTTTTATTCAAATATTAGGAGTTAAAATAATTGATTAGGAGATTTTCAACACAATTATATTGCAAAACCTCAATTGCTGTACTTTATTTTTTTGAAAAATGACGGGCCTCATTAAAAACCCCCTCTAATCCTATGGCGGGGGAAAAGAGTGCCCAATTTTATTGAGGAAACATCGAGATACACAGTCAACGCTCACAACGCAGGAAAATATTAGGAGTTAAAATAATTGATTAGTAGCTTTTCAACACAATTATATTGCAAAACCTCAATTGCTGTACTTTTTATTTAGTTAAAATTCCAACGGGTCCATTGAAAGGACCATTTAGACCTGCTCGTCCGAAACCTCTACAAAAAGGACCGCAAAAATGTTTTATTCAAATATTAGGAGTTCAAATAATTGATTAGGATCTTTTCAACACAATTATATTGCGAAACCTCAATTTATGTACTTTTTACTCAGTTAAAATACCAACGGGTCCATTGAAAGGCCCATTTCGACCAGCTCGTCCGAAACCTCTACAAAAAGGACTGCAAAATAAGTTTTAATCAAATTTTAGGAGTTCATGTAATTGATTAGGATCTTTTGAACACAATTATATTGCAAAACCTCAATTTTGTACTTTTTACTCAGTTTAATTCCAACGGGTCCATTGAAAGGCCCATTTAGACCTGCTCGTCCGAAACCTCTACAAAAAGGTTCGCAAAAATGTTTTATTCAAATATTAGGAGTTCAAATAATTGATTAGGAGCTTTTCAACACAATTATATTGCAAAACCTCAATTTCTGTACTTTTTACTCAGTTAAAATTCCAACGGGTCCATTGAAAGGCCCATTTAGACCTGCTCGTCTGAAACCTCTACAAAAAGGACCGCAAAAATGTTTTATTCAAATATTAGGAGTTCAAATAATTGATTAGGAGCTTTTCAACACAATTATATTGCGAAACCTCAATTTCTGTACTTTTTACTCAGTTAAAATACCAACGGGTCCATTGAAAGGCCTATTTCAACGCGCTCGTCCGAAACCTCTATAAAAAGGACTGCAAAATAAGTTTTAAACAAATTTTAGGAGTTCATGTAATTGATTAGGAGTTTTCAACACAATTATATTGCAAAACCTCAATTTTTGTACTTTTTACTCAATTTAATTCCAACGGGTCCATTGAAAGGCCCATTTCGACCCGCTCGTCCGAAACCTCTACAAAAAGGACTGCAAAATAAGTTTTCATCAAATTTTAGGAGTTCATGTAATTGATTAGGAGCTTTTCAACACAATTATATTGCAAAACCTCAATTTTTTTTTACTTTTTACTCAATTTAATTCCAACGGGTCCATTGAAAGGTCCATTTAGACCTGCTTGTCCGAAACCTCTACAAAAAAGGACCGCAAAACAAGTTTTAATCAAATTTTAGGAGTTCAAATAATTGATTTGGAGCTTTTCAACACAATTATATTGAAAAAGCTAAATTTCTGTACTTTTTACGCAGTTAAAATTCCAACGGGTCCATTGTAATGCCCATTTAGACCTGCTCGTCCGAAACGTATCAAAAAGGACTGCAAAAAAGGTTTTAATCAAATTTTAGGAGTTTATGTAATTGATTAGGAGCTTTTCAACACAATTATATTGCAAAACCTCAATTTTATACTTTTTACTCAGTTAAAATTTCAACGGGTCCATTGAAAGGCCGATTTAGACCCGCTCGTCCGAAACCTCTACAAAAATGACCGCAAAAATGTTTTATTCAAATATTAGGAGTTCAAATAATTGATTAGGAGCTTTTCAACACATTTATACTGCAAAACCTCAATTTAAGTACTTTTTACTCAGTTAAAATTCTAACGGGTCCATTGAAAGGCCCATTTAGACCTGCTCGTCCGAAACCTCGACAAAAAGGATTGCAAAATAGTTTTAAGCAAATTTTAGGATTTCAAATAATTTATTAGGAACTTTTCAACACAATTATATTGAAAAACCTCAATTTTATACTTTTTACTCAGTTAAAATTCAAACGGGCCCATTGAAAGGCCCATTTAGACCTGCTCGTCCGAAACCTCTACAAAAAGTTTCGCAAAAATGTTTTATTCAAATATTAGGAGTTCAAATAATTGATTAGGAGCTTTTCAACACAATTATATTGCAAAACCTCAATTTTTGTACTTTTTACTCAGTTAAAATTCCAACGGGTCCATTGAAAGACCCATTTAGACATGCTCGTCCGAAACCTCTACAAAAAGGACCGCAAAAATATTTTATTCAAATATTAGGAGTTCAAATAACTGATTAGGAGCTTGTCAAAACAATTACATTGCGAAACCTCAATTTCTATACTTTTTACTCTGTTAAAATACCAACGGGTCCATTGAAAGGCCCATTTCGACCCGCTCGTCCGAAACCTCTACAAAAAGGACTGCAAAATAAGTTTTAATCAAATTTTAGGAGTTCATGTAATTGATTAGGAGCTTTTCAACACAATTATATTGAAAAACCTCAATTTTTGTACTTTTTACTCAATTTAATTCCAACGGGTCTATTGAAAGGCCCATTTAGACCTGCTCGTCCGAAACCTCTACAAAAAAGGACCGCAAAAGAAGTTTTAATCAAATTTTAGGAGTTCAAATAATTGATTAGGAGCTTTTCAACACAATTATATTGCAAAAGCTAAATTTCTGTACTTTTTACTCAGTTAAAATTCCAACGGGTCCATTGTAAGGCCCATTTAGACCTGCTCGTCCGAAACCTCTACAAAAAGGACCGCAAAAATATTTTATTCAAATATTAGGAGTTCAAATAATAGATTAGGAGCTTGTCAACACAATTACATTGCGAAACCTCAATTTCTATACTTTTTACTCTGTTAAAATACCAACGGGTCCATTGAAAGGCCCATTTCGACCCGCTCGTCCGAAACCTCTACAAAAAGGACTGCAAAATAAGTTTTAATCAAATTTAAGGAGTTCATGTAATTGATTAGGAGCTTTTCAAGACAATTATATTGCAAAACCTCGATTTTTATACTTTTTACTCAGATAAAATTCCAACGGGTCCATTGAAAGGCCCATTTAGACCTGCTCGTCCGAAACCTCTACAAAAAAGGATCGCAAAACAAGTTTTAATCAAATTTTAGGAGTTCAAATAATTTATTAGGAACTTTTCAACACAATTATACTGAAAAACCTCAATTTTATACTTTTTACTCAGTTAAAATTCAAAAGGGCCCATTGAAAGGCCCATTTAGACTTGCTCGTCTAAAACCTCTACAAAAAGGACCGCAAAAATGTTTTATTCAAATATTACGAGTTCAAATAATTGATTAGGAGCTTTTCAACACAATTATATTGTGAAACCTCAATTTTTGTACTTTTTACTCAGTTAAAATACCAACGGGTCCATTGAAAGGCCCATTTCGACTCGCTCATCCGAAACCTCTACAAAAAGGACTGCAAACTAAGTTTTAATCAAATTTTAGGAGTTCATGTAATTTATTAAATGCTTTTCAACACAATTATATTGCAAAACCTCAATTTTTGTACTTTTTACTCAATTTAATTTCAACGGGTCCATTGAAAGGCCCATTTAGACCTGCTCGTCCGAAACCTTTACAAAAAAGGACCGCAAAACAAGTTTCAATCAAATTTTAGGAGTTCAAAGAATTGATTAGGAGCTTTTGAACACAATTATATTGCAAAAGCTCAATTTCTGTACTTTTTACTCAGTTATAAATTCCAACGGGTCCATTGTAAGGCCCATTTAGACCTGCTCGTCCGAAACGTATCAAAAAGGACAGCAAAAAAAGTTTTAATCAAATTTTAGGAGTTTATGTAATTGATTAGGAGCTTTTCAACACAATTATATTGCAAAACCTCAATTTTATACTTTTTACTTAGTTAAAATTTCAACGGGTCCATTGAAAGGCCCATTTAGATCCGCTCGTCCAAATCCTCTACAAAAAGGACCGCAAAAATGTTTTATTCAAATATTAGGAGTTCAAATAATTGATTAGGAGCTTTTCAACACATTTATATTGCAAAACCTCAATTTCTATACTTTTTACTCAGTTCAAATTCTAACGGGTCCATTGAAAGGCCCATTTAGACCTGCTCGTCCGAAACCTCGACAAAAAGGACTACAAAATAGTTTTAATAAAATTTTAGGAGTTCAAATAATTTATTAGGAACTTTTCAACACAATTATATTGCAAAACCTCAATTTTATACTTTTTACTCAGTTAAAATTCAAACGGGCCCATTGAAAGTCCCATTTAGACCTGCTCGTCCGAAACCTCTACTAAAAGGTTCGCCAAAAAGTTTTATTCAAATATTAGGAGTTCAAATAATTGATTAGGAGCTTTTCAACACAATTATATTGCAAAACTTCAATTTCTGTACTTTTTACTCAGTTAAAATTCCAACGAGTCTATTGAAAGGCCCATTTAGACCTGCTCGTCCGAAACCTCTACAAAAAGGACCGCAAAAAATGTATTATTCAAATATTAGGAGTTCAAATAATTGATTAGGAGCTTTTCAACACAATTATAATGCGAAACCTAAATTTCTGTACTTTTTACTCAGTTAAAATTCCAACGGGTCCATTGAAAGGCCCATTTCGACCCGCTCGTCCGAAACCTCTACAAAAAGGACTGCAAAATAAATTTTAATCAAATTTTAGGAGTTCATGTAATTAATTAGGAGCTTTTCAACACAATTATATTGCAAAACCTCAATTTTTGTACTTGTTACTCAATTTAATTCCAACGGGTCCATTGAAACACCCATTTAGACCTGCTCGTCCGAAACCTCTACAAAAAAGGACCGCAAAACAAGTTTTAATCAAATTTTAGGAGTTCAAATAATTAATTAAGAGCTTTTTAACACAATTATATTGCAAAAGCTCAATTTCTGTACTTTTTACTCAATTAAAATTCCAACGGGTCCATTGTAAGGCCCATTTAGACCTGCTCGTCCGAAACATATCAAAAAGGACTACAAAAAAAGTTTTAATCAAATTTTAGGAGTTTATGTAATTTATTAGGAGCTTTTCAACACAATTATATTGCAAAACCTCAATTTTATACTTTTTACTTAGTTAAAATTTCAACGGGTCCATTGAAAGGCCCATTTAGATCCGCTCGTCCAAATCCTCTACAAAAAGGACCGCAAAAATGTTTTATTCAAATATTAGGAGTTCAAATAATTGATTAGGAGCTTTTCAACACATTTATATTGCAAAACCTCAATTTCTATACTTTTTACTCAGTTCAAATTCTAACGGGTCCATTGAAAGGCCCATTTAGACCTGCTCGTCCGAAACCTCGACAAAAAGGACTACAAAATAGTTTTAATAAAATTTTAGGAGTTCAAATAATTTATTAGGAACTTTTCAACACAATTATATTGCAAAACCTCAATTTTATACTTTTTACTCAGTTAAAATTCAAACGGGCCCATTGAAAGTCCCATTTAGACCTGCTCGTCCGAAACCTCTACTAAAAGGTTCGCCAAAAAGTTTTATTCAAATATTAGGAGTTCAAATAATTGATTAGGAGCTTTTCAACACAATTATATTGCAAAACTTCAATTTCTGTACTTTTTACTCAGTTAAAATTCCAACGAGTCTATTGAAAGGCCCATTTAGACCTGCTCGTCCGAAACCTCTACAAAAAGGACCGCAAAAAATGTATTATTCAAATATTAGGAGTTCAAATAATTGATTAGGAGCTTTTCAACACAATTATAATGCGAAGCCTAAATTTCTGTACTTTTTACTCAGTTAAAATTCCAACGGGTCCATTGAAAGGCCCATTTCGACCCGCTCGTCCGAAACCTCTAAAAAAGGACTGCAAAATAAATTTTAATCAAATTTTAGGAGTTCATGTAATTAATTAGGAGCTTTTCAACACAATTATATTGCAAAACCTCAATTTTTGTACTTGTTACTCAATTTAATTCCAACGGGTCCATTGAAAGACCCATTTAGACCTGCTCGTCCGAAACCTCTACAAAAAAGGACCGCAAAACAAATTTTAATCAAATTTTAGGAGTTCAAATAATTAATTAGGAGCTTTTTAACACAATTATATTGCAAAAGCTCAATTTCTGTACTTTTTACTCAATTAAAATTCCAACGGGTCCATTGTAAGGCCCATTTAGACCTGCTCGTCCGAAACGTATCAAAAAGGACTGCAAAAAAAGTTTTAATCAAATTTTAGGAGTTTATGTAATTGATTAGGAGCTTTTCAACACAATTATATTGCGAAACCTCAATTTTATACTTTTTACTTAGTTAAAATTTCAACGGGTCCATTCAAAGGCCCATTTAGATCCGCTCGTCCGAAACCTCTACAAAAGGACCGCAAAAATGTTTTATTCAAATATTAGGAGTTCAAATAATTGATTAGGATCTTTTCAACACAATTATATTGCAAAACCTCAATTTTTGTACTTGTTACTCAATTTAATTACAACGGGTCCATTGAAAGACCCATTTAGACCCGCTCGTCCGAAACCTCTACAAAAAGGACCGCAAAAATGTTTTATTCAAATATTAGGAGTTCAAATAACTGATTAGGAGCTTTTCAACATATTTATACTGCAAAACCTCAATTTATGTAAATTTACTCAGTTAAAATTCTAACGGGAGCATTGAAAGCCCATTTAGACCTGCTCGTCCGAAACCTCGACAAAAAGGACTGCAAAATAGTTTTAATCAAATTTTAGGAGTTCAAATAATTTTTTAGGAACTTTTCAACACAATTATATTGAAAAACCTCAATTTTATACTTTTTACTCAGTTAAAATTCAAACGGGCCCATTGAAAGGCCCATTTAGACCTGCTCGTCCGAAACCTCTACAAAAAGGTTCGCAAAAATGTTTTATTCAAATATTAGGAGTTCAAATAATTGATTAGGAGCTTTTCAACACAATTATATTGCAAAACCTCAATTTCTGTACTTTTTACTCAGTTAAAATTCCAACGGGTCCCTTGAAAAGCCCATTTAGACCTGCTCGTCCGAAACCTCTACAAAAAGGACCGCAAAAATGTTTTATTCAAATATTAGGAGTTCAAATAATTGATTAGGAGCTTTTCAACACAATTATATTGTGAAACCTCAATTTCTGTACTTTTTACTCAGTTAAAATTCCAACGGGTCCCTTGAAAAGCCCATTTAGACCTGCTCGTCCGAAACCTCTACAAAAAGGACCGCAAAAATGTTTTATTCAAATATTAGGAGTTCAAATAATTGATTAGGAGCTTTTCAACACAATTATATTGTGAAACCTCAATTTCTGTACTTTTTACTCAGTTAAAATACCAACGGGTCCATTGAAAGGCCCATTTCGACCTGCTCGTCCGAAACCTCTACAAAAAGGACTGCAAAATAAGTTTTAATCAAATTTTAGGAGTTCATGTAATTGATTAGGAGCTTTTCAACACAATTATATTGCAAAACCTCAATTTTTGTATTTTTTACTCAATTTAATTTCAACGGGTCCATTGAAAGGCCCATTTAGACCTGCTCGTCCGAAACCTTTACAAAAAAGGACCGCAAAACAAGTTTTAATCAAATTTTAGGAGTTCAAATAATTGATTAGGAGCTTTTTAACACAATTATATTGCAAAAGCTCAATTTCTGTACTTTTTACTCAGTTAAAATTTCAACGGGTCCATTGTAAGGCCCATTTAGACCTGCTCGTCCGAAACGTATCAAAAAGGACTGCAAAAAAAGTTTTAATCAAATTTTAGGAGTTTATGTAATTGATTAGGAGCTTTTCAACACAATTATACTGCAAAACCTCAATTTTATACTTTTTACTTAGTTAAAATTTCAACGGGTCCATTCAAAGGCCCATTTAGATCCGCTCGTCCGAAACCTCTACACAAGGACCGCAAAAATGTTTTATTCAAATATTAGGAGTTCAAATAATTGATTAGGAGCTTTTCAACACATTTATATTGCAAAACCTCAATTTCTATACTTTTTACTCAGTTAAAATTCTAAAGGGTCCATTGAAATGCCCATTTAGACCTGCTCGTCCGAAACCTCGATAAAAAGGACTACAAAATAATTTTAATCAAATTTTAGGAGTTCAAATAATTTATTAGGAACTTTTCAACACAATTATATAGCAAAACCTCAGTTTTATACTTTTTACTCAGTTAAAATTCAAACGGGCCCATTGAAAGGCCTATTTAGACCTGCTCTTCCGAAACCTCTACAAAAAAGGACCGCAAAACAAGTTTTAATCAAATTTTAGGAGTTCAAATAATTGATTAGGAGCTTTTCAACACAATTATATTGCAAAATCTCAATTTCTGTACATTTTACTCAGTTAAAATTCCAAAGGGTCCATTGTAAGGCCCACTTAGACCTGCTTGTTCGAAACGTATCAAAAAGGACTGCAAAAAAGTTTTAATCAAATTTTAGGAGTTCAAATTGATGATTAGGAACTTTTCAACACAATTATATTGCAAAACCTCAATTTTATACTTTTTACTCAGTTAAAATTCAAACGGGCCCATTGAAAGGACCATTTAGACGTGCTCGTCCGAAACCTCTACAAAAAGTTTCGCAAAAATGTTTTATTCAAATATTAGGAGTTCAAACAATTAATTTGGAGCTTTTCAACACAATTATATTGCAAAACCTCAATTTCTGTACTTTTCACTCAGTTAAAATTCCAACGGGTCCATTGAAAGGACCATTTAGACCTGCTCGTTCGAAACCTCTACAAAAAGGACCGCAAAAAATGTTTTATTCAAATATTAGTAGTTCAAGAATTGATTATGAGCTTTTCAACACAATCATATTGCGAAACCTCAATTTCTGTACTTTTTACTCAGTTAAAATTCCAACGGGCCCATTGAAAGGCCCATTTCGAACAGCTCGTCCGAAACCTCTACAAAAAGGACTGCAAAATAAGTTTTAATCAAATTTTAGGAGTTCATGTAACTGATTAGGAGCTTTTCAACACAATTATATTGCAAAACCTCAATTTCTTTACTTTTTACTCAGTTAAAATTCCAACGGGTCCATTGAAAGGCCCATTTAGACCTGCTCGTCCGAAACCTCTACAAAAAGGACCGCAAAACAAGTTTTAATCAAATTTTAGGAGTTCAAATAATTGATTAGGAGCTTTTCAACACAAATATATTGCAAAAACTCAATTTCTGTACTTTTTACTCAGTTAAAATTCCAATGGGTCCATTGTAAGGCCCATTTCGACCCGCTCGTCCGAAACCTTTACCTTAAGGACTCCAAAAAAAGTTTTAATCAAATTTTAGGAGTTTATGTATTAGATTAGGAGCTTTTCAACACAATTATATTGCAAAACCTCAATTTCTATACTTTTTACTCAGTTAAAATTCTAACGGGTGCATTGAAAGGCCCATTTAGACCTGCTCGTCCGAAACCTCGACAAAAAGGACCGCAAAATAGTTTTAATAGTTTTAGGAGTTCAAATAATTGATTAGGAACTTTTCAACACAATTATATTGAAAAACCTCAATTTTATACTTTTTACTCAGTTAAAATTCCAACGGGCCCATTGAAAGGCCCATTTAGACCTGCTCGTCCGAAACCTCTACAAAAAGGATCACAAAAATGTTTTATTCAAATATTAGGAGTTCAAATAGTTGATTAGGAGCTTTTCAACACAATTATATTGCAAAACCTAAATTTTTGTACTTTTTACTCAGTTAAAATTCCAACGGGTCCATTGAAAGGCCTATTTCGACCCGCTCATCCGAAACCTCTACAAAAAGGACTGCAAAACAGGTTTTAATCAAATTTTAGGAGTTTATGTAATTGATTAGGAGCTTTTCAACACAATTATATCGCAAAACCTAAATTTTATACTTTTTACTTAGTTAAAATTCCAACGGGCCCATTGAAAGGCCCGTTTAGACCAGCTCCTCTGAAACCTCTACAAAAAGGACCACAAAAATGTTTTCTTCAAATATTAGGAGTTCAAATAACTGATTAGGAGCTTTTCAACACAATTATATTGGAAAATCTCAATTTCTATACTTTTTACTCAGTTAAAATTCGAACGGGTCCATTGAAAGGCCCATTTAGACCTGCTCGTCCGAAACCTCTACAAAAAGGACCGCAAAACTAGTTTTAATCAAATTTTAGGAGTTCAAATAATTGATTAGGAGCTTTTCAACACAAATATATTGCAAAAACTCAATTTTTGTACTTTTTACTCAGTTAAAATTCCAACGGGTCCATTGTAAGGCCCATTTCGACCCGCTCGTCCGAAACCTCTACATTAAGGACTGCAAAAAAAGTTTTAATCAAATTTTAGGAGTTTATGTATTAGATTAGGAGCTTTTCAACACAATTATATTGCAAAACCTCAATTTCTATACTTTTTACTCAGTTAAAATTCTAACGGGTGCATTGAAAGGCCCATTTAGACCTGCTTGTCCGAAACCTCGACAAAAAGGACCGCAAAATAGTTTTAATCAAAATTTAGGAGTTCAAATAATTGATAAGGAACTTTTCAACACAATTATATTGAAAAACCTCAATTTTATACTTTATACTCAGTTAAAATTCCAACGGGCCCTTTTTAAGGCCCATTTAGACCTGCTCATCCGAAACCTCTACAAAAAGCACCGCAAAAATGTTTTATTCAAATATTAGGAGTTCAAATAATTGATTAGGAGCTTTTCAACAGAATTATATTGCAAAACCTAAATTTCTGTACTTTTTACTCAGTTAAAATTCCAACGGGTCCATTGAAAGGCCTATTTCGACCAGCTCGTCCGAAACCTCTAGAAAAAGGACTGCAAAACAAGTTTTAATAAAATTTTAGGAGTTTATGTAATTGATTAGGAGCTTTTCAACACAATTATATTGCAAAACCTAAATTTTATACTTTTTACTCAGTTAAAGTTCCAACGGGCCCATTGAAAGGCCCGTTTAGACCAGCTCCTCTGAAACCTCTACAAAAAGGACCGCAAAAATGTTTTATTCAAATATTAGGAGTTCAAATAACTGATTAGGAGCTTTTCAACACAATTATATTGCAAAATCTCAATTTCTATACTTTTTACTCAGTTAAAATTCCAACGGGTCCATTGAAAGGCCCATTTAGACCTGCTCGTCCGAAACCTCTACAAAAAGGACCGCAAAACAAGTTTTAATCAAATTTCAGGAGTTCAAATAATTGATTAGGAGCTTTTCAACACAAATATATTGCAAAAACTCAATTTCTGTACTTTTTACTCAGTTAAAATTCCAACGGGTCCATTGTAAGGCCCATTTCGACCCGCTCGTCCGAAACCTCTACATTAAGGACAGCAAAAAAAAGTTTTAATCAAATTTTAGGAGTTCAAATAATTGATTAGGAGCTTTTCAACACATTTATACTGCAAAACCTCAATTTCTGTACTTTTTACTCAGTTAAAATTCTAACGGGTCCATTGAAAGGCCCATTTAGACCTGCTCGTCCGAAACCTCTACAAAAAGGTTCGCAAAAATGTTTTATTCAAATATTAGGAGTTAAAATAATTAATTAGGATCTTTTCAACACAATTATATTGCAAAACCTCAATTGATGTACTTTTTACTTAGTTAAAATTCCAACGGGTCCATTGAAAGGCCCATTTCGACCTGCTCGTCCGAAACCTCTACAAAAAGGACCGCAAAAATGTTTTATTCAAATATTAGGGGTTAAAATAATTGATTAGGAGCTTTTCAACACAATTATATTGCAAAACCTCAATTGATGTACTTTTTACTCAGTTAAAATTCCAACGGGTCCATTGAAAGGCCCATTTAGACCTGCTCGTCCGAAACCTCTACAAAAAGGACCGCAAAAATGTTTTATTCAAATATTAGGAGTTCAAATAATTGATTAGGAGCTTTTCAACACAATTATATTGCGAAACCTCAATTTCTGTACTTTTTACTCAGTTAAAATACCCACGGGTCCATTGAAAGGCCCATTTCGACCCGCTCGTCCGAAACCTCTACAAAAAGGACTGCAAAATAAGTTTTAATCAAATTTTAGGAGTTCATGTAATTGATTAGGAGCTTTTCAACACAATTATATTGCAAAACCTCAATTTTTGTACTTTTTACTCAATTTAATTCCAACGGGTCCATTGAAAGGCCCACTTAGTTAAAATTCCAACGGGTCCATTGTACTTTTTACTCAATTTTTGTACTTTTTACTCAATTTTTGTACTTTTCAACACAATTATATTGCAAAAGCTCAATTTTTGTACTTTTTACTCAATTTTTGTACTTTTCAACACAATTATATTGCAAAAGCTAAATTTCTGTACTTTTTACTTAGTTAAAATTCCAACGGGTCCATTGTAAGGCCCATTTAGACCTGCTCGTCCGAAACGTATCAAAAAGGACTGCAAAAAAGGTTTTAATCAAATTTTAGGAGTTTATGTAATTGATTAGGAGCTTTTCAACACAATTATATTGCAAAACCTCAATTTTATACTTTTTACTCAGTTAAAATTCCAACGGGTCCATTGAAAGGCCCATTTAGACCTGCTCGTCCGAAACCTCTACAAGAAGGACCGCAAAAAATGTTTTATTCAAATAATAGGAGTTCAAATAATTGATTAGGAGCTTTTCAACACAATTATATTGCGAAACCTCAATTCTGTACTTTTTACTCAGTTAAAATTCCAACGGTCCGTTGTAAGGCCCATTTAGACCTGCTCGTCCGAAACGTATCAAAAAGGACTGCAAAAAAATGTTTTAATCAAATTTTAGGAGTTTATGTAATTGATTAGGAGCTTTTCAACACAATTATATTGCAAAACCTCAATTTTATACTTTTTACTCAGTTAAAATTTCAACGGGTCCATTGGAAGGCCCATTTAGACCCGCTCGTCCGAAACCTCTACAAAAAGGACCGCAAAAATGTTTTATTCAAATATTAGGAGTTCAAATAATTGATTAGGAGCTTTTCAACACAATTACATTGCAAAACCTTAATTTCTGTACTTTTTACTCAATTAAAATTCCAACGGGTCCATTGAAAGGCCCATTTAGACCTGCTCGTCCGAATCCTCTCCAAAAATGACCGCAAAAATGTTTTATTCAAATATTAGGAGTTCAAATAATTGATTAGGAGCTTTTCAACACAATTATATTGCGAAACCTCAATTTCTGTACTTTTTACTCAGTTAAAATACCAACGGGTCCATTGAAAGGCCCATTTCGACCCGCTCTTCCGAAACCTCTACAAAAAGGACTGCAAAATAAGTTTTAATCAAATTTTAGGAGTTCATGTAATTGATTAGGAGCTTTTCAACACAATTATATTGCAAAACCTCAATTTTATACTTTTTTACTCAGTTAAAATTTCAACGGGTCCATTGAAAGGCCCATTTAGACCCGCTCGTCCGAAACCTCTACAAAAAGGACCGCAAAAATGTTTTATTCAAATATTAGGAGTTCAAATAATTTATTAGGAAATTTTCAACACAATTATATTGAAAAAGCTAAATTTCTGTACTTTTTTACTCAGTTAAAATTCAAACGGGCCCATTGAAAGGCCCATTTAGACCTGCTCGTCCGAAACCTCTACAAAAAGGTTCGCAAAAACGTTTTATTCAAATATTAGGAGTTCAAATAATTGATTAGGAGCTTTTCAACACAATTATATTGCAAAACCTCAATTTCTGTACTTTTTACTCAGTTAAAATTCCAACGGGTCCATTGAAAGGCCCATTTAAACCTGCTCGTCCGAAACCTCTACAAAAAGGACCGCAAAAATGTTTTATTCAATTATTAGGAGTTCAAATAAATCATTAGGAGCTTTTAAACACAATTATATTGTGAAACCTCAATTGCTTTACTTTTTACTCAGTTAAAATTCCAACGGGTCCATTGAAAGGCCCATTTAGACCTGCTCGTCCGAAACCTCTACAAGAAGGACCGCAAAAATGTTTTATTCAAATATTAGGAGTTCAAATAATTGATTAGGAGCTTTTTAACACAATTATATTGCGAAACCTCAATTTCTATACTTTTTACTCAGTTAAAATACCAACGGGTCCATTGAAATGCCCATTTCGAATCGCTCGTCCGAATCCTCTACAAAAAGGACTGCAAAATAAGTTTTAATCAAATTTTAGGAGTTCATGTAATTGATTAGGAGCTTTTCAACACAATTATATTGCAAAACCTCAATTTTTTTACTTTTTACTCAATTTAATTCCAACGGGTCCATTGAAAGGCCCATTTAGACATGCTCGTCCGAAACCTATACAAAAAGGACCGCAAAACAAGTTTTAATCAAATTTTAGGAGTTCAAATAATTGGTTAGGAGCTTTTCAACACAATTATATTGCAAAAGCTAAATTTCTATACTTTTTACTCAGTTAAAATTCCAACGGGTCCATTGTAAGGCCCATTTACACCTGCTCGTCCGAAACGTATCAAAAAGGACTGCAAAAAAGGTTTTAATCAAATTTTAGGAGTTCATGTAATTGATTAGGAGCTTTTCAACACAATTATATTGCAAAACCTCAATTTTATACTTTTTACTCAGTTAAAATTTTAACGGGTCCATTGAAACGCCCATTTAGACCCGCTCGTCCGAAACCTCTACAAAAAGGACCGCAAAAATGTTTTATTCAAATATTAGGAGTTCAAATAATTGATTAGGAGCTTTTCAACACATTTATACTTCAAAACCTCAATTTCTGTACTTTTTACTCAGTTAAAATTCTAACGGGTCCATTGAAAGGCCCATTTAGACCTGCTCGTCCGAAACCTCTACAAATAAGTACCGCAAAACAAGTTTTAATCATATTTTAGGAGTTCAAATAATTGATTAGGAACTTTTCAACACAATTATATTGCAAAAGCTAAATTTTTGTAATTTTTACTCAATTTAATTCCAACGGGTCCATTGAAAGGCCCATTTAGACATGCTCGTCCGAAACCTATACAAAAAGGACCGCAAAACAAGTTTTAATCAAATTTTAGGAGTTCAAATAATTGATTAGGAGCTTATCAACACAATTATATTGCAAAAGCTAAATTTCTGTACTTTTTACTCAGTTAAAATCCCAACGGGTCCATTGTAAGGCCCATTTAGACATGCTCGTCCGAAACGTATCAAAAAAGACTGCAAAAAAGGTATTAATAAAATTCTAGGAGTTTATGTAATTGATTAGGAGCTTTTCAACACAATTATATTGCAAAACCTCAATTTTATACTTTTTACTCAGTTAAAATTTCAACGGGTCCATTGAAGGGCCCATTTAGACCAGCTCGTCTGAAACCTCTACAAAAAGGACCGCAAAAATGTTTTATTCAAATATTAGGAGTTAAAATAATTGATTAGGAGCTTTTCAACACAATTATAATGCAAAACCTCAATTTCTGTACTTTTTACTCAGTGAAAATTCCAACGGGTCCATTGAAAGGCCCATTTAGACCTGCTCGTCCGAAACCTCTACAAAAAGGACCGCAAAAATGTTTTATTCAAATATTAGGAGTTCAAATAATTGATTAGGAGCTTTTCAACACAATTATATTGCGAAACCTCAATTTCTGTACTTTTTACTCAGTTAAAATACCAACGGGTCCATTGAAAGGCCCATTTCGACCCGCTCGTCCAAAACCTCTACAAAAAGGACTGCAAAATATGTTTTATTCAAATATTAGGAGTTCAAATAATTGATTATGAGCTTTTCAACACAATTATATTGCGAAACCTCAATTTCTGTACTTTTTACTCAGTTAAAATACCAACGGGTCTATTGAAAGGCCCATTTCGACCCGCTCGTCCAAAACCTCTACAAAAAGGACAGCAAAATAAGTTTTAATCAAATTTTAGGAGTTCATGTAATTGATTAGGATCTTTTCAACACAATTATATTGCAAAACCTCAATTTCTGTACTTTTTACTCAGTTCAAATTCCAACGGGTCCATTAAAAGGCCCATTTAGACCTGCTCGTCCGAAACCTCTACAAAAAGGACCGCAAAAATGTTTTATTCAAATATTAGGAGTTCAAATAATTGATTAGGAGCTTTTCAACACAATTATATTGCAAAACCTTAATTTATGTACTTTTTACTCAGTTAAAATACCAACGGGTCCATTGAAAGGCCCATTTCGACCCGCTCGTCCGAAACCTCTACAAAAAGGACTGCAAAATAAATTTTAATCAAATTTTAGGAGTTCATGTAATTGATTAGGAGCTTTTCAACACAATTATATTGCAAAACCTTAATTTTTGTACTTTTTACTCAATTTAATTCCAACGGGTCCATTGAAAGGCCCATTTAGACCTGCTCGTCCGAAAGCTCTACAAAAAGGACCGCAAAACAAGTTTTAATCAAATTTTAGGAGTTCAAATAATTGATTAGGTGCTTTTCAACAGAATTATATTGCAACAGCTAAATTTCTGTACTTTTTACTCAGTTAAAATTCCAACGGGTCCATTGTAAGGCCCATTTAGACATGCTCGTCTGAAACGTATCAAAAAAGACTGCAAAAAGGTTTTAATCATATTTTAGGAGTTTATGTAATTGATTAGGAGCTTTTCAACACAATTATATTGCAAAACCTCAATTTTATACTTTTTACTCAGTTAAAATTTCAACGGGTCCATTGAAAGGCCCATTTAGACCCGCTCGTCCGAAACCTCTACAAAAAGGACCGCAAAAATGTTTTATTCAAATATTAGAAGTTCAAATAATTGATTAGGAGCTTTTCAACACATTTATACTACAAAACCTCAATTTCTGTACTTTTTACTCAGTTAAAATTCTAACGGGTCCATTGAAAGGCCCATTTAGACCTGCTCGTCAGAAACCTCAACAAAAAGGACTGGAAAATAGTTTTAATCAAATTTTAGGAGTTCAAAAATTGATTAGGAACTTTTCAACACAATTATATTGAAAAACCTCAATTTTATACTTTTTACTCAGTTAAATTTCAAACGGGCCCATTGAAAGGCCCATTTAGACCTGCTCGTCCGAAACATCTACAAAAAGGACCACAAAAATGTTTTATTCAAATATTAGGAGTTCAAATAATTGATTAGGAGCTTTTCAACACAATTATATTGAGAAACCTCAATTTCTGTACTTTTTACTCAGTTAAAATACCAACGGGTCCTTTGAAAGGCCCATTTCGACCCACTCGCCCGAAACCTCTACAAGAAGGACTGCAAAATAAGTTTTAATCAAATTTTAGGAGTTCATGTAATTGATTAGGAGATTTTCAACACAATTATATTGCAAAAGCTAAATTTCTGTACTTTTTACTCAGTTAAATTTCAACGGGTCCATTGTAAGGCCCATTTAGACCTGCTCATCCGAAACGTATCAAAAAGGACTGCAAAAAAGGTTTTAATCAAATTTTAGGAGTTTATGTAATTGATTAGGAGCTTTTCAACACAATTATATTGCAAAACCTCAATTTTATACTTTTTACTTAGTTAAAATTTCAATGGGTCCTTTGAAAGGCCCATTTAGACCCGCTCGTCTGAAACCACTACAAAAAGGACATCAAAAATGTTTTCTTCAAATATTAGGAGTTCAAATAATTGATTAGGAGCTTTTCAACACAATTATATTGCAAAACCTCAATTTTATACTTTTTACTCAGTTAAAATTTCAACGGGTCAATTGAAAGGCCCATTTAGACCCGCTCGTCCGAAACCTCTACAAAAAGGACCGCAAAAATGTTTTATTCAAATATTAGGAGTTCACATAATTGTTTAGGATCTTTTCATCACATTTATACTGCGAAACCTCAATTTCTGTACTTTTTACTCAGTTAAAATTCTAACGGGTCCATTGAAAGGCCCATTTAGACCTGCTCGTCCGAAACCTCGACAAAAAGGACTGCAAAATAGTTTTAATCAAATTTTAGGAGTTCAAATAAATTATTAGGAACTTTTAAACAAAATTATATTGAAAAACCTCAATTTTATACTTTTTACTCAGTTAAAATTCAAACGGGCCCATTGAAAGGCCCATTTAGACCTGCTCGTCCGAAACCTCTACAAAAAGGTTCGCAAAAATGTTTTATTCAAAAATTAGGAGTTCAAATAATTGATTAGGAGCTTTTCAACACAATTATATTGCAAAACCTCAATTTCTGTACTTTTTACTCAGTTAAAATTCCAACGGGTCCATTGAAAGGCCCATTTTGACCTGCTCGTCCAAAACCTCTACAAAAAGGACCGCAAAAATGTTTTATTCAAATATTAGGAGTTCAAATAATTTATTAGGAGCTTTTCAACACAATTATATTGCGAAACCTCAATTTCTGTACTTTTGACTCAGTTAAAATACCAACGGGTCCATTGAAAGGCCCATTTCGACCTGCTCGTCCGAAACCTCTACAAAAAGGACTGCAAAAATAAGTTTTAATCAAATTTTAGGAGTTCATGTAATTGATTAGGAGCTTTTCAACACAATTATATTGCAAAACCTCAATTTTTGTACTTTTTACTCAATTTAATTCCAACGGGTCCATTGAAAGGCCCATTTAGACCTGCTCGTCCGAAACCTCTACAAAAAGGACCGCAAAACAAGTTTTAATCAAATTTTAGGAGTTCAAATAATTGATTAGGAGCTTTTCAACACAATTATATTGCAGAAGCTAAATTTCTGTACTTTTTACTCAGTTAAAATTCCAACGGTTCCATTGTAAGGCCCATTTAGACCTGCTCGTCCGAAACGTCTCAAAAAGGACTGCAAAAAAGGTTTTAATCAAATTTTAGGAGTTTATGTAATTGATTAGGAGCTTTTCAACACAATTATATTGCAAAACCTCAATTTTATACTTTTTACTCAGTTAAAATTTCAACGGGTCCATTGAAAGGCCCATTTAGACCCGCTCGTCCGAAACCTCTACAAAAAGGACCACAAAAATGTTTTATTCAAATATTAGGAGTTCAAATAATTGATTAGGAGCTTTTCAACACATTTATACTGCAAAACCTCAATTTCTATACTTTTTACTCAGTTAAAATTCTAACGGGTCCATTGAAAGGCCCATTTAGACCTGCTCGTCCGAAACCTCGACAAAAAGGACTGCAAAATAGTTTTAATTAAATTTTAGGAGTTTAAATAATTTATTAGGAGCTTTTCAACACAATTATTTTGCAAAACCTCAATTTTATACTTTTTACTCAGTTACAATTCAAACGGGCCCATTGAAAGGCCCATTTAGACCTGCTCGTCCGAAACCTCTACAAAAAGGTTCGCAAAAATGTTTTATTCAATTATTAGGAGTTAAAATAATTGATTAGGAGCTTTTCAACACAATTATATTGCAAAACCTCAAATGCTGTACTTTTTACTCAGTTAAAATTCCAACAGGTCCATTGAAAGGCCCATTTAGACCTGCTCGTCCGAAACCTCTACAAAAAGGACCGCAAAAATGTTTTATTCAAATGTTAGGAGTTCAAATAATTGATTAGGAGCTTTTCAACACAATTATATTGCGAAACCTCAATTTCTGTACTTTTTACTCAGTTAAAATACCAACGAGTCCATTTGTGACACCCGTGTCTTGGGCCTAGGAGTTAGCCGGGTTGTTGTTCGAGTCAAATAAAAAAAATCAAATTAAAATAAACCGACTTTGAATAATGACCTAATTGAATCTAATTAAGGAGGGAGGAACCAAGGTTGCGATTTACCCATATTTTAAATAAAGCAAGACAACTTTTATGGAAAAGTTGTCATCTTTCTCCTCATTTTCCCCTTTCCTAATTTCAAAACCCTCTCCCCCATTTCAAACTCTCCTAAAACCCTAATTATTATTCCATTGATTTTGCCACTTGATTTCAACACCAAATTAAAAGGTAATTATATTTTCTTAACCTCCTCTCTATTCTCTACTTGTCTATTGTTGTAAATTTCAAAAATAGTGAGTTTTGGGAATTAGGGTTCATATGGAAATTTGGGGTTTTGATGGGTTTTTCAATTTGTTTTGATAAATTGTTTTGGGGTTATGTTTAATCATAATGAAATATGCAACATATCTTAATTTGGTAGATTTTGGATGAATTTTCGTAGTGGGTCTTTAGGGAAAATTTTAGGGTATGAAAACTTGAGTTTTTGAGAGGTTTAGTGTTGGAATTGAAGGGCTGATGGTCTACCTATGTTAGGAGGGTGATTTGGGATGTTTTGGAAGTCATTTGGGTGTTTGGAAATGGGTATTTCAGCCAATGGTTGTTGGAGTCCGAAAATTGGGTTTTTGAGATGTTATGTGGTTTGGGAATTTGAGGAAATTGGGTTGTGTTTTGCAAAGTAGATTGATGGTTGAATTAGCATTGAATTGAGAAGTAATGTATGGGTTTTGTTTGACTAGAAGCAAGAGGAAACATAGAAGAGGCTTTGGGACCGAATCCGGGAAGTTGAAGGTGATTGCTTGCTTGGTCGTTGAGCTTGGAAGCTTAGGTGAGTGGTTAATTGTTTTAACGGTTTTAAATTGGTTGGTTCGAGTATATGGACTAGGTTGGGCTTGGTAGACCCACCTAGAGTTAGGATTAGGGTGGTAGCCTAATCCTAAACTTAATCTAGAGCCCTTGGTTGAACTCATTATATGGTTGTGTATGTCTCGTATAAATTGTGATATGAATGTCTATGTATATTGCTTTATACATGTGGAATGAGATTGGACTTATGATGCTTGAGACATGCATAATGATGATTGTTGGTGAGTACGTGCTAAGAACAAGGTTAATGAAGTGAGTAAATATTGGCACTAGTAAACTTGGATACAAATGATCGATCATTAGGATGTTAGTGTGTACACATGAGTCTAAAGTCGCGCGTGGCCTTGGTGGCGTTGAGTCACCAAGGAGGAGTACGGGTTCGCCCGGAATTGTATTTAAATGTAGTCGGTGATGAGTGGAATCCCATCGACGGGGCGTGAGGATGAGTGGAATCCCCTCCGCGAGACCGGTGATGAGTGAAATCCCACCGTGAGGTAATGTGGTTGTTGGATATGAGTTTCCAACATGTCTATCCGCGTATTCGGGTCTTAACTAGGTGCCAATGTTGTTTGATGTGTATATCAATGTGTTGAGGTTCATGGTTCTTATTGGAATACTTGTTTGTGATTACATGTATCATGGAAATTGAGCTTATGATCATGGCATTGTTATTGTCTTTTGCTCATGCATTCTATCTTGTGGACCTTTGGTATGGTTGTGTTTTACCTTGGCTAGATCGTGCTCGGACCCTGCAATGTTGAGGTTTGTTTTTAGAGCTCACCCTCACTAAGCATCATTGCTTACGCTCTCTTTGTTCAACATTGCAGATCCTTAGTTCGTGGGTTGCTCGGGCAAGTGGAGGGCCTCCAAGTGTGGTTTTTGGCTTGAGTTCATCAAGTATGGATTTTAATGCTAGGCATGTAATAGTTTGAGCAATGGGACGTGTAATGTTTTGTTGGTTGTTGTTGGTTGCCAGGAGCATGTATAGACTCCTTAGTATCTTGTTTTGTATGGTTGTGTTGCCATGGTGAATGTTAATTCATGCCTAATTGCTTACTTGAATGTTAGCCTTATGCCTTAAGAGTTTATACATATGTGTTTGAATGATGCTTGAATGAATGTATGTTTGTGAGGTGTTGCCTAGGGTTAGACATGTTTAAATCTTGTTAAAGCATGATAGTAATGTTGGTATGTCTTGGGTTTATTTGGTTTGGGGTTATGATGTGTTTTGGTGATGTTTTGGGGCACCTTTGTGCCTCAAAACAGCAAAATCGAGTCTGCAGACAGGGGGTGTTTCGGAACGGTTCCCCCTGTTCCGGAACGGTCCCTGTGTAAATGGCCTGCCGTTTCGAAACGGATGAGGGTCGTTTCGGAACATTTTGGCTACTGGAATTTTGAGAAATTGGCGAGATGAAGCCGTTCCGAAACGGGCCTTTGAAGTTTCGAAACGGTCAAATCTCGTTGACCACGAGATATTGACCGTCAAGGTCGTTCCGATACGGGTCTCCCCTGTTTCGGAACGGTCACCTTGTGGTTGACCCAGGGCCGTTGACTAAGTCAAGGCGTTTCGGAACACCCTGAGGGCGTTTCGAAACGGCCTGCTGTAATGGAATAAAATGGGCTGTTTATGTCTTGTTTGGTCGGAGAATGTTTCTTTGTTTGTAATCTTCCACTGTTGTGCTTCACATAGGAATTAAATATGCATCTAGATAAGATTAAAGTTAAAAGAAATTTTCTGGGTCGTTAACCGAGGGGAAGCCTTAACGGGTTTCGCTTCGGTTTTCCCCGTGTGGCTCACTCGGACCGGTCATCCGACCAGACCGGGACGAGGGGGTTACACCATTGAAAGGCCCATTTCGACCCGCTCGTCCGAAACCTCTACAAAAAGGACTACAAAATAAGTTTTAATCAAATTTTAGGAGTTCATTAATTGATTAGGAACTTTTCAACACAATAATATTGCAAAACCTCAATTTTATACTTTTTACTCAGTTAAAATTCAAACGGGCCCAGTGAAAGGCCCATTTAGACCTGCTCGTCCAAAACCTCTACAAAAAGGTTCGCAAAAATGTTTTATTCAAATATTAGGAGTTAAAATAATTGATTAGGAGCTTTTCAAAACAATTATATTGCAAAACCTCAATTTCTGTACTTTTTACTCAGTTAAAATACCAACGGGTCCATTGAAAGGCCCATTTCGACCCGCTCGTCCGAAACCTCTACAAAAAGGACTGCAAAATAAGTTTTAATCAAATTTTAGGAGTTCATGTAATTGATTAGGAGCTTTTCAACAAAATTATATTGCAAAACCTCAATTTTTGTACTTTTTACTCAATTTAATTCCAACGGGTACATTGAAAGGCCCATTTAGAGCTGCTCGTCCGAAACCTCTACAAAAAGGACCGCAAAACAAGTTTTAATCAAATTTTAGGAGTTCAAATAATTGATTAGGAGCTTTTCAACACAATTATATTGAAAAAGCTAAATTGTACTTTTTACTCAGTTAAAATTCCAACGGGTCCATTGTAAGGCCCATTTAGACCTGCTCGTCCGAAACGTATCAAAAAGGACTGCAAAAAAGGTTTTAATCAAATTTTAGGAGTTTATGTAATTGATTAGGAGCTTTTCAACACAATTATATTGCAAAACTTTAATTTTATACTTTTTACTCAGTTAAAATTTCAACGGGTCCATTGAAAGGCCCATTTAGACCCGCTCGTCCGAAACCTCTACAAAAAGGACCGCAAAAATGTTTTATTCAAATATTAGGAGTTCAAATAATTTATTAGGAGCTTTTCAACACATTTATACTGCAAAACCTCAATTTCTGTACATTTTACTCAGTTAAAATTCTAAAGGGTCCATTGAAAGGCCCATTTAGACCTGCTCGTCCGAAACCTCGACAAAAAGGACTGCAAAATAGTTTTAATCAAATTTTAGGAGTTCAAATAATTTACTAGGAGCTTTTCAACACAATTATATTGCAAAACCTCAATTTTATACTTTTTACTCAGTTAAAATTCAAACGGGCCCATTGAAAGGCCCATTTAGACCTGCTCGTCCGAAACCTCTACAAAAAGGTTCGCAAAAATGTTTTATTCAAATATTAGGAGTTCAAATAATTGATTAGGAGCTTTTCAACACAATTATATTGCAAAACCTCAATTTCTGTACTTTTTACTCAGTTAAAATTCCAACGGGTCCATTGAAAGGCCCATTTAGACCTGCTCGTCCGAAACCTCTACAAAAAGGACCGCAAAATGTTTTATTCAAATATTAGGTGTTCAAATAATTTTTTAGGAGCTTTTCAACACAATTATATTGTGAAACCTCAAATTCTGTAATTTTTACTCAGTTCAAATACCAACGGGTCCATTGAAAGGCCCTTTTCGACCCGCTCGTCCGAAACCTCTACAAAAAGGACTGCAAAATAAGTTTTAATCAAATTTTAGGAGTTAATGTAATTGATTAGGAGCTTTTCAACACAATTATATTGGAAAACTTCAATTTTTGTACTTTTGACTCAATTTAATTTCAACAGGTCCATTAAAAGGCCCATTTAGACCTGCTCGTCCGAAACCTTTGCAAAAAAGGACCGCAAAACAAGTTTTAATCAAATTTTAGGAGTTCAAATAAATGATTAGGAGCTTTTTAACACAATTATATTGCAAAAGCACAATTTCTGTACTTTTTACTCAGTTAAAATTCCAACGGGTCCATTGTAAGGCCCATTTAGACCTGCTCGTCCGAAACGTATCAAAAAGGACTGCAAAAAAAGTTTTAATCAAATCTTAGGAGTTTATGTAACTGATTAGGAGCTTTTCAACACAATTATATTGCAAAACCTCAATTTTATACTTTTTACTCAGTTAAAATTTCAACGGGTCCATTGAAAGGCCCATTTAGATCCGCTCGTCCGAAACCTCTACAAAAAGGACCGCAAAAATGTTTTATTCAAATATAAGGAGTTCAAATAATTGATTAGGAGCTTTTCAACACATTTATATTGCAAAACCTCAATTTCTATACTTTTTACTCAGTTAAAATTCTAACGGGTCCATTGAAAGGCCCATTTAGACCTGCTCGTCCGAAACCTCGACAAAAAGGAATGCAAAATAGTTTTAATCAAATTTTAGGAGTTTAAATAATTTATTAGGAACTTTTCAACACAATTATATTGCAAAACCTCAATTTTATACTTTTTACTCAGTTAAAATTCAAACGGGCCCAATCAAAGGCCCATTTAGACCTGCTCGTCCGAAACCTCTAAAAAAAGGTTCGCAAAAATGTTTTATTCAAATATTAGGAGTTCAAATAATTGATTCGGAGCTTTTCAACACAATTATATTGCAAAACCTCAATTTCTGTACTTTTTACTCAGTTAAAATTCCAACGGGTCCATTGAAAGGCCCATTTAGACCTGCTCGTCCGAAACCTCTACAAAAAGGACCGCAAAAAAAGTATTATTCAAATATTAGGAGTTCAAATAATTGATTAGGAGCTTTTCAACACAATTATAATGCGAAACGTCAATTTCTGTACTTTTTACGCAGTTAAAATACCAACGGGTCCATTGAAAGGCCCTTTTCGACCCGCTCGTCCGAAACCTCTACAAAAAGGACTGCAAAATAAGTTTTAATCAAATTTTAGGAGTTCATGTAATTAATTAGCAGCTTTTCAACACAATTATATTGCAAAACCTCAATTTTTATACCTTTGACTCAATTTAATTCCAACGGGTCCAATGAAAGGCCCATTTAGACCTGCTCTTCCGAAACCTCTAAAAAAAGGTTCGCAAAAATGTTTTATTCAAATATTAGGAGTTCAAATAATTGATTCGGAGCTTTTCAACACAATTATATTGCAAAAGCTCAATTTCTGTACTTTTTACTCAATTAAAATTCCAACGGGTCAATTGTAAGGCCCATTTAGACCTGCTCGTCCGAAACGTATCAAAAAGGACTGCAAAAAAAGTTTTAATCAAATTTTAGAAGTTTATGTAATTGATTAGGAGCTTTTCAACACTATTATATTGCAAAACCTCAATTTTATACTTTTTACTCGGTTAAAATTTCAACGGGTCCATTGAAAGGCCCATTTAGACCCGCTCGTCCGAAACCTCTACAAAAAGGACCACAAAAATGTTTTATTCAAATATTAGGAGTTCAAATAATTGATTAGGAGCTTTTAAACACATTTATACTGCAAAACCTCAATTTCTTTTCTTTTACTCAGTTAAAATTCTAACGGGTCCATTGAAAGGCCCATTTAGACCTGCTCGTCCGAAACCTCGACAAAAAGGACTGCAAAATAGTTTTAATCAAATTTTAGGCGTTCAAATAATTTATTAGGAGCTTTTCAACACAATTATATTGCAAAACCACAATTTTATACTTTTTACTCAGTTAAAATTCAAACGGGCCCATTGAAAGGCCCATTTATACCTGCTCGTCCGAAACCTCTACAAAAATGTTCGCAAAAATGTTTTATTCAAATATTAGGAGTTCAAATAATTGATTAGGAGCTTTTCAACACAATTATATTGCAAAACCTCAATTGCTGTACTTTTACTCAGTTAAAATTCTAACGGGTCCATTGAAAGGCCCATTTAGACCTGCTCGTCCGAAACCTCGACAAAACGGACTGCAAAATAGTTTTAATCAAATTTTAGGAGTTCAAATAATTTATTAGAAACTTTTCAACACAATTATATTGAAAAACCTCAATTTTATACTTTTTACTCAGTTAAAATTCAAACGGGCCCATTGAAAGGCCCATTTAGACCTGCTCGTACTAAACCTCTACAAAAAGGTTCGCAAAAATGTTTTATTCAAATATTAGGAGTTCAAATAATTGACTAGGAGCTTTTCAACACAATTATATTGCAAAACCTCAATTGCTGTACTTTTTACTCTGTTAAAATTCCAACGGGTCCATTGAAAGGCCCATTTAGACCTGCTCGTCCGAAACCTCTACAAAAAGGACCGCAAAAATGTTTTATTCAAATATTATGAGTTTAAATAATTGATTAGGAGCTTTTCAACACAATTATATTGTGAAACCTCAATTTCTGTACTTTTTACTCAGTTAAAATACCAACGGGTCCATTGAAAGGCCCATTTGGACCCGCTCATCCGAAACCTCTACAAAAAGGACTGCAAAATAAGTTTTAATCAAATTTTAGGAGTTCATGTAATTTATTAAATGCTTTTCAACACAATTATATTGCAAAACCTCAATTTTTGTACTTTTTACTCAATTTAATTTCAACGGGTCCATTGAAAGGCCCATTTAGACCTGCTCGTCCGAAACCTTTACAAAAAAGGACCGCAAAAAAAGTTTCAATCAAATTTTAGGAGTTCAAATAATTGATTAGTAGCTTTTGAACACAATTATATTGCAAAAGCTCAATTTCTGTACTTTTTACTCAGTTAAAATTCCAACGGGTCCATTGTAAGGCCCATTTAGACCTGCTCGTCCAAAACATATCTAAAAGGACTGCAAAAAAAGTTTTAATCAAAATTTAGGAGTTTATGTAATTGATTAGGAGCTTTTCAACACAATTATATTGCAAAACCTTAATTTTATACTTTTTACTCAGTTAAAATTTCAACGGGTCCATTGAAAGGCCCATTTAGATCCGCTCTTCCAAATCCTCTACAAAAAGGACCGCAAAAATGTTTTATTCAAATATTAGGAGATCAAATAATTGATTAGGAGCTTTTCAACACATTTATATTGCAAAACCTCAATTTCTATACTTTTTACTCAGTTCAAATTCTAACGGGTCCATTGAAAGGCCCATATAGACCTGCTCGTCCGAAACCTCGACAAAAAGGACTGCAAAATAGTTTTAATAAAATTTTAGGAGTTCAAATAATTTATTAGGAACTTTTCAACACAATTATATTGCAAAACCTCAATTTTATACTTTTTACTCAGTTAAAATTCAAACGGGCCCATTGAAAGGCCCATTTAGACCTGCTCGTCCGAAACCTCTACAAAAAGGTTCGCCAAAAAGTTTTATTCAAATATTAGGAGTTCAAATAATTAATTACGAGCTTTTCAACACATTTATACTGCAAAACCTCAATTTCTATACTTTTTACTCAGTTCAAATTCTAACGGGTCCATTGAAAGGCCCATTTAGACCTGCTCGTCCGAAACCTCGACAAAAAGGACTGCAAAATAGTTTTAATCAAATTTTAGGCGTTCAAATAATTTATTAGGAGCTTTTCAACACAATTATATTGCAAAACCACAATTTTATACTTTTTACTCAGTTAAAATTCAAACGGGCCCATTGAAAGGCCCATTTAGACCTGCTCTTCCGAAACCTCTACAAAAAGGTTCGCAAAAATGTTTTATTCAAATATTAGGAGTTCAAATAATTGATTAGGAGCTTTTCAACACAATTATATTGCAAAACCTCAATTTCTGTACTTTTTACTCAGTTAAAATTCCAACGGGTCCCTTGAAAAGCCCATTTAGACCTGCTCGTCCGAAACCTCTACAAAAAGGACCGCAAAAATGTTTTATTCAAATATTAGGAGTTCAAATAATTGATTAGGAGCTTTTCAACAAAATTATATTATGAAACCTCAATTTCTGTACTTTTCACTCAGTTAAAATACCAACGGGTCCATTGAAAGGCCCATTTCGACCTGCTCGTCCGTAACCTCTACAAAAAGGACTGCAAAATAAGTTTTAATCAAATTTTAGGAGTTCATGTAATTGATTGGGAGATTTTCAACACAATTATATTGCAAAACCTCAATTTTTGTATTTTTTACTCAATTTAATTTCAACGGGTCCATTGAAAGGCCCATTTAGACCTGTTCGTCCGAAACCTTTACAAAAAAGGACCGCAAAACAAGTTTTAATCAAATTTTAGGAGTTCAAATAATTTATTAGGAGCTTTTTAACACAATTATATTGCAAAAGCTCAATTTCTGTACTTTTTACTCAGTTAAAATTCCAACGGGTCCATTGTAAGGCCCATTTAGACCTGCTCGTCCGAAACGTATCAAAAAGGACTGCAAAAAAAGTTTTAATCAAATTTTAGGAGTTTATGTAATTGATTAGGAGCTTTTCAACACAATTATATTGCAAAACCTCAATTTTATACTTTTTACTTAGTTAAAATTTCAACGGGTCCATTCAAAGGCCCATTTAGATCCGCTAGTCCGAAACCTCTACAAAAGGACCGCAAAAATGTTTTATTTAAATACTAGGAGTTCAAATAATTGATTAGGAGCTTTTCAACACATTTATATTGCAAAACCTCAATTTCTATACTTTTTACTCAGTTAAAATTCTAAAGGGTCCATTGAAAGGCCCATTTAGACCTGCTCGTCCGAAACCTCGACAAAAAGGACTGCAAAATAATTTTAATCAAATTTTTGGTGTTCAAATAATTTATTAGGAACTTTTCAACACAATTATATTGCAAAACCTCAGTTTTATACTTTTTACTCCGTTAAAATTCAAACGGGCCCTTTGAAAGGCCCATTTAGACCTGCTCGTCCGAAACCTCTACAAAAAAGGACCGCAAAACAAGTTTTAATCAAATTTTAGGAGTTCAAATAATTGATTAGGAGCTTTTCAACACAATTATATTGCAAAAGCTCAATTTCTGTACATTTTACTCAGTTAAAATTCCAAAGGGTCCATTGTAAGGCCCACTTAGACCTGCTCGTCCGAAACGTATCAAAAAGGACTGCAAAAAAAGTTTTAATCAAATTTTAGGAGTTCAAATTGATGATTAGGAACTTTTCAACACAATTATATTGCAAAACCTCAATTTTATACTTTTTACTCAGTTAAAATTCAAACGGGCCCATTGAAAGGACCATTTAGACGTGCTCGTCCGAAACCTCTACAAAAAGGTTCGCAAAAATGTTTTATACAAATATTAGGAGTTCAAATAATTAATTTGGAGCTTTTCAACACAATTATATTGCAAAACCTCAATTTCTGTACTTTTCACTCAGTTAAAATTCCAACGGGTCCATTGAAAGGACCATTTAGACATGCTCGTCCGAAACCTCTACAAAAAGGACCGCAAAAATGTTTTATTCAAATATTAGGAGTTCAAGAATTGATTGGGAGATTTTCAACACAATCATATTGCGAAACCTCAATTTCTGTACTTTTTACTCAGTTAAAATTCCAACGGGCCCATTGAAAGGCCCATTTCGAACAGCTCGTCCGAAACCTCTACAAAAAGGACTGCAAAATAAGTTTTAATCAAATTTTAGGAGTTCATGTAACTGATTAGGAGCGTTTCAACACAATTATATTGCAAAACCTCAATTTCTTTACTTTTTACTCAGTTAAAATTCCAACGGGTCCATTGAAAGGCCCATTTAGACCTGCTCGTCCGAAACCACTACAAAAAGGACCGCAAAACAAGTTTTAATCAAATTTTAGGAGTTCAAATAATTGATTAGGAGATTTTCAACACAAATATATTGCAAAAACTCAATTTCTGTACTTTTTACTCAGTTAAAATTGCAATGGGTCCATTGTAAGGCCCATTTCGACCCGCTCGTCCGAAACCTTTACATTAAGGACTGCAAAAAAAGTTTTAATCAAATTTTAGGAGTTTATGTATTAGATTAGGAGCTTTTCAACACAATTATATTGCAAAACCTCAATTTCTATACTTTTTATTCAGTTAAAATTCTAACGGGTGCATTGAAAGGCCCATTTAGACCTGCTCGTCCGAAACCTCGACAAAAAGGACCGCAAAATAGTTTTAATCAAATTTTAGGAGTTCAAATAATTGATTAGGAACTTTTCAACACAATTATATTGAAAAACCTCAATTTTATACTTTTTACTCATTTAAAATTCCAACGGCCCCATTGAAAGGCCCATTTAGACCTGCTCGTCCGAAACCTCTACAAAAAGGATCGCAAAAATGTTTTATTCAAATATTAGGAGTTCAAATAGTTGATTAGGAGCTTTTCAACACAATTATATTGCAAAACCTAAATTTCTGTACTTTTTACTCAGTTAAAATTCCAACGGGTCCATTGAAAGGCCTATTTCGACTCGCTCGTCCGAAATCTCTACAAAAATGTTTTATTCAAATAATAGGAGTTCAAATAATTGATTAGGAGCTTTTCAACAATATTATATTGCGAAACCTCAATTTCTGTACTTTTTACACAGTTAAAATACCAACGGGTCCATTGAAAGGCCCATTTCGACCCGCTCGTCTGAAACCTCTACAAAAAGGACTGCAAAATAAGTTTTAATCAAATTTTAGGAGTTCATGTAATTGATTAGGAGCTTTTCAACACAATTATATTGCAAAACCTCAATTTTTGTACTTTTTACTCAATTTAATTCTAACGGGTCCATTGAAAGGCCCATTTAGACCTGCTCGTCTGAAACCTCTACAAAAAAGGACCGCAAAACAAGTTTTAATCAAATTTTAGGAGTTCAAAAAATTGATTAGGAGCTTTTCAACACAATTATATTGCAAAAGCTAAATTTTTGTACTTTGTATTCAGTTAAAATTCCAACGGGTCCATTGTAAGGCCCATTTAGACCTTCTCGTCCGAAACATATCAAAAAGGACTGCAAACAAGATTTTAATCAAATTTTAGGAGTTTATGTAATTGATTAGGAGCTTTTCAACACAATTATATTGCAAAACCTCAATTTTATACTTTTTACTCAGTTGAAATTTCAACGGGTCCATTGAAAGGCCCATTTAGACCCGCTCGTCCGAAACCTCTACAAAAAGGACTGCAAAAATGTTTTATTCAAATATTAGGAGTTCAAATAATTGATTAGGAGCTTTTCAACACAATTATATTATAAAACTTCAATTTCTGTACTTTTTACTCAATTAAAATTCCAACGGGTCCATTGAAAGGCCCATTTAGACCTGCTCGTCCGAAACCTCTACAAAAAGGACCGCAAAAACGTTTTATTCAAATATTAGGAGTTCAAATAATTGATTAGGAGCTTTTCAACACAATTATATTGCGAAACCTCAATTTCTGTACTTTTTACTCAGTTAAAATATCAACGGGTCCATTGAAAGGCCCATTTCGACCCGCTCGTTCGAAACCTCTACAAAAAGGACTGCAAAATAAGTTTTAATCAAATTTTAGGAGTTCATGTAATTGATTAGGAGCTTTTCAACACAATTATATTGCAAAACCTCAATTTTTGTACTTTTTACTCATTTTAATTCTAACGGGTCCATTGAAAGGCCCATTTAGACCTGCTCGTCCGAAACCTATACAAAAAAGGACCGCAAAACAAGTTTTAATCAAATTTTAGGAGTTCAAATAATTGATTAGGAGCTTTTCAACACAATTATATTGCAAAAGCTAAATTTCTGTACTTTTTACTCAGTTAAAATTACAACGGGTCCATTGTAAGGCCCATTTAGACCTGCTCGTCCGAAACGTATCAAAAAGGACTGCAAAAAAGGTTTTAATCTAATTTTAGGAGTTTATGTAATTGATTAGGAGCTTTTCAACACAATTATATTGCAAAACCTCAATTTTATTCTTTTTACTCAGTTAAAATTTCAACGGGTCCATTGAAAGGCCCATTTAGACCCGCTCGTCCGAAACCTCTACAAAAAGGACCGCAAAAATATTTTATTCAAATATTAGGAGTTCAAATAATTGATTAGGAGCTTTTCAACACATTTATACTGCAAAACCTCAATTTCTGTACTTTTTACTCAGTTAAAATTCTAACGGGTCCATTGAAAGGCCCATTTAGACCTGCTCGTCCGAAACCTCGACAAAAAGGACTGCAAAATAGTTTTAATCAAATTTTAGGAGTTCAAATAATTTATTAGGAGCTTTTCAACACAATTATATTGCAAAACCTCAATATTATACTTTTTACGCAGTTAAAATTCAAACGGGCCCATTGAAAGGCCCATTTAGACCTGCTCGTCCGAAACCTCTACAAAAAGGTTCGCATAAATGTTTTATTCAAATATTAGGAGTTCAAATAATTGATTAGGAGCTTTTCAACACAATTATATTGCAAAACCTCAATTGTTGTACTTTTTACTCAGTTAAAATTCCAACGGGTCCATTGAAAGGCCCATTTAGACCCGCTCGTCCGAAACCTCTACAAAAAGGACCGCAAAAATATTTTATTCAAATATTAGGAGTTCAAATAATTGATTAGGAGCTTTTCAACATATTTATACTGTAAAACCTCAATTTCTGTACTTTTTACTCAGTTAAAATTCTAACAGGTCCATTGAAAGGCCCATTTAGACCTGCTCGTCCGAAACCTCGACAAAAAGGATTGCAAAATAGTTTTAATCAAATTTTAGGAGTTCATGTAATTCATTAGGAGCTTTTCAACACAATTATATTGCAAAACCTCAATTTTATAATTTTTACTCAGTTAAAATTTCAACGGGTCCATTGAAAGGCCCATTTAGACCTACTCGTCCGAAACCTCTATAAAAAGGACCGCAAAAATGTTTTATTCAAATATTAGGAGTTCAAATAATTGATTTGGAGCTTTTCAACACAATTATATTGCAAAACCTCAATTTTTGTACTTTTTACTCAATTTAATTCCAACGGGTCCATTGAAAGGCCCATTTATACCTGCTCGTCCGAAACCTCTATGAAAAAGGACCGCAAAACAAGTTTTAATCAAATTTTAGGAGTTCAAATAATTGATTAGGAGCTTTTCAACACAATTATAAGGCAAAAGCTAAATTTCTGTACTTTTTACTCAGTTAAAATTCCAACGGGTCCATTGTAAGGCCAATTTAGACCTGCTCGTCCGAAATGTATCAAAAAGGACTGCAAAAAAGGTTTTAATCAAATTCTAGGAGTTTATGTAATTGATTAGGAGCTTTTCAACACAATTATATTGAAAAACCTCAATTTTATACTTTTTAATCAGTTAAAATTTCAACGGGTCCATTGAAAGGCCCATTTAGACCCGCTCGTCTGAAACCTCTACAAAAAGGACCGCAAAAATATTTTATTCAAATATTAGGAGTTCAAATAATTGATTAGGAGCTTTTCAACACATTTATACTGCAAATCCTCAATTTCTGTATTTTTTACTCAGTTAAAATTCTAACGGGTCCATTGAAAGGCCCATTTAGACCTGCTCGTCCGAAACCTCGACAAAAAGGACTGCAAAATAGTTTTAATCAAATTTTAGGAGTTCAAATAATTTATTAGGAACTTTTCAACACAATTATATTGAAAAACCTCAATTTTATACTTTTTACTCAGTTAAAATTCAAACGGGCCCATTGAAAGGCCCATTTAGACCTGCTCGTCCAAAACCGCTACAATAAGGTTCGCAAAAATGTTTTATTCAAATATTAGGAGTTCAAATAATTGATTAGGAGCTTTTCAACACAATTATATTGCAAAACCTTAATTTCTGTACTTTTAACTCAGTTAAAATTACTTCGGGTCCATTGAAAGGCCCATTTAGACCTGCTTGTCCGAAACCTCTACAAAAAGGACCGCAAAAATGTTTTATTCAAATATTAGGAGTTCAAATAATTGATTAGGAGCTTTTAAACACAATTATATTGCGAAACCTCAATTTCTGTACTTTTTACTCAGTCAAAATACCAACGGGTCCATTGAAAGGCCCATTTCGACCCGCTCGTCCGAAACCTCTACAAAAAGGACTGCAAAATAAGTTTTAATCAAATTTTAGGAGTTCATGTAATTGATTAGGAGCTTTTCAACACAATTATATTGCAAAACCTCAATTTTTGTACTTTTTACTCATTTTAATTCCAACGGGTCCATTGAAAGGCCCATTTAGACCTGCTCGTCCGAAACCTCTACAAAAAAGGACCGCAAAACAAGTTTTAATCAAATTTTAGGAGTTCAAATAATTGATTAGGAGTTCAAATAATTTATTAGGAGCTTTTCAACACAATTATATTGCAAAACCTCAATTTTTGTACTTTTTACTCAGTTAAAATTCTAACGGGTCCATTGAAAGGCCCATTTAGACCTGCTCGTCCGAAACCTCTACAAAAAGGACCGCAAAAATGTTTTATTCAAATATTAGGAGTTCAAATAATTGATTAGGATCTTTTCAACACAATTATATTGCGAAACCTCAATTTCTGTACTTTTTACTCAGTTAAAATTCCAACGGGTCCATTGAAAGGCCCATTTCGACCCGCTCGTCCGAAACCTCTACAAAAAGGACTGCAAAATAAGTTTTAATCAAATTTTAGGAGTTCATGTAATTGATTAGGAGCTTTTCAACACAATTATATTGCAAAACCTCAATTTTTGTACTTTTTACTCAATTTAATTCCAACGGGTCCATTGAAAGGCCCATTTAGACCTGCTCGTCCGAAACCTCTACAAAAAGGTTCGTAAAAATGTTTTATTCAAATATTAGGAGTTCAAATAATTGATTAGGAGCTTTTCAACACATATATATTGCAAAACCTCAATTTCTGTACTTTTTACTCAGTTAAAATTCCAACGGGTCCATTGAAAGGCCCATTTAGACCTGCTCGTCCGAAACCTCTACAAAAAGGACCGAAAAAATGTTTTATTCAAATATTAGGAGTTCAAATAATTGATTAGGAGCTTTTCAACACAATTATATTGCGAAACCTCAATTTCTGTACTTTTTACTCAGTTAAAATACCAACGGGTCCACTGAAAGGCCCATTTCGACCCGCTCGTCCGAAACCTCTACAAAAAGGACTGAAAAATAAGTTTTAATCAAATTTTAGGAGTTCATGTAATTGATTAGGAGCTTTTCAACACAATTATATTGCAAAACCTCGATTTTTGTACTTTTTACTCAATTTAATTCCAACGGGTCCATTGAAAGGCCCATTTAGACCTTCTCGTCCGAAACCTCTACAAAAAAGGACCGCAAAACAATTTTTAATCAAATTTTAGGAGTTCAAATAATTGATTAGGAGCTTTTCAACACAATTATATTGCAAAAGCTAAATTTCTGTACTTTTTACTCAGTTAAAATTCCAACGGGTCCATTGTAAGGCCCATTTAGACCTGCTCGACCGAAACGTATCAAAAAGGACTGCAAAAAAGGTTTTAATCAAATTCTAGGAGTTTATGTAATTGATTAGGAGCTTTTCAACACAATTATATTGCAAAACCTCAATTTTATACTTTTTACTCAGTTAAAATTTCAACGGGTCCATTGAAAGGCCCATTTAGACCCGCTCGTCCGAAACCTCTACAAAAATGACCGCAAAAATGTTTTATTCAAATATTAGGAGTTCAAATAATTGATTAGGAGCTTTTCAACACATTTATACTGCAAAACCTCAATTTTTGTACTTTTTACTCAGTTAAAATTCTAACGGGTCCATTGAAAGGCCCATTTAAACCTGCTCGTCCGAAACCTCGACAAAAAGGACTGCAAAATAGTTTTAATCAAATTTTAGGAGTTCAAATAATTTATTAGGAACTTTTCAACACAATTATATTGAAAAACCTCAATTTTATACTTTTTACTCAGTTAAAATTCAAACGGGCCCATTGAAAGTCCCATTTAGACCTGCTCGTCCGAAACCTCTACAAAAAGGACCGCATAAATGTTTTATTCAAATATTAGGAGTTCAAATAATAGATTAGGAGCTTTTCAACACAATTATATTGCGAAACCTCAATTTCTGTACTTTTTACTCAGTTAAAATACCAATGGGTCCATTGAAAGGCCCATTTGAGCCGCTCGTCCGAAACCACTACAAAAAGGGCTGCAAAATAAGTTTTAATCAAATTTTAGGAGTTCATGTAATTGATTTGAAGCTTTTCAACACAATTATATTGCAAAACCTCAATTTTTGTACTTTTTACTCAATTTAATTCCAACGGGTCCATTGAAAGGCCCATTTAGACCTGCTCATCCGAAACCTCTACAAAAAGGACCGCAAAACAAGTTTTAATCAAATTTTAGGAGTTCAAATAATTGATTAGGAGCTTTTCAACATAATTATATTGCAAAAGCTCAATTTCTGTACTTTTTACTCAGTTAAAATTCCAACGGGTCCATTGTAAGGCCCATTTAAATCTGCTAGTCCGAAACGTATCAAAAAGGACTGCAAAAAAGGTTTTAATCAAATTTTAGGAGTTTATGTAATTGATTAGGAGCTTTTCAACACAATTATATTGCAAAACCTCAATTTTATACTTTTTACTCAGTTAAAATTTCAACGGGTCCATTGAAAGGTCCATTTAGACCCGCTCGTCCGAAACCTCTACAAAAAGGTCCGCAAAAATGTTTTATTCAAATATTAGGAGTTCAAATAATTGATTAGGAGCTTTTCAACACATTTATACTGCAAAACCTCAATTTCTGTACTTTTTACTCAGTTAAAATTCTAACGGGTCCATTGAAAGGCCCATTTAGACCTGCTCGTCCGAAACCTCGACAAAAAGGACTGCAAAATAGTTTTAATCAAATTTTAGGAGTTCAAATAATTTATTAGGAACTTTTCAACACAATTATATTGAAAAACCTCAATTTTATACTTTTTACTCAGTTAAAATTCAAACGGGCCCATTGAAAGGCCCATTTAGACCAGCTCGTCCGAAACCTCTACAAAAAGGTTCGCAAAAATGTTTTATTCAAATATTAGGAGTTCAAATAATTGATTAGGAGCTTTTCAACACAATTATGTTGCAAAACCTCAATTTTTGTACTTTTTACTCAGTTTAAATTCCAACGGGTCCATTGAAAGGCCCATTTAGACCTGCTCGTCCGAAACCTCTACAAAAAGGACCGCAAAAATGTTTTATTCAAATATTAGGAGTTCAAATAATTGATTAGGAGCTTTTCAACACAATTATATTGCGAAACCTCAATTTTATACTTTTTACTCTGTTAAAATTCCAATGGGTCCATTGAAAGGCCCATTTGACCCGCTCGTCCGAAACCTCTACAAAAAGGACTGCAAAATAAGTTTTAATCAAATTTTAGGAGTTCATGTAATTGATTAGGAGCTTTTCAACACAATTATATTGCAAAACCTCAATTTTTGTACTTTTTACTCAATTTAATTCCAACGGGTCCATTGAAAGGCCCATTTAGACCTGCTCGTCCGAAACCTCTACAAAAAGGACCGCAAAACAAGTTTTAATCAAATTTTAGGAGTTCAAATAATTGATTAGGAGCTTTTCAACACAATTATATTGCAAAAGCTCAATTTCTGTACTTTTTACTCAGTTAAAATTCCAACGGGTCCATTGTAAGGCCCATTTAGACCTGCTCGTCCGAAACGTATCAAAAAGGACTGCAAAAAAGGTTTTAATCAAATTTTAGGAGTTTATGTAATTGATTAGGAGCTTTTCAACACAATTATATTGCAAAACCTCAATTTTATACTTTTTACTCAGTTAAAATTTCAACGGGTCCATTGAAAGGCCCATTTAGACCCGCTCGTCCGAAACCTCTACAAAAAGGACCGCAAAAATGTTTTATTCAAATATTAGGAGTTCAAATAATTGATTAGGAGCTTTTCAACACATTTATACTGCAAAACCTCAATTTCTGTACTTTTTACTCAGTTAAAATTCTAACGGGTCCATTGAAAGGCCCATTTAGACCTGCTCGTCCGAAACCTCGACAAAAAGGACTGCAAAATAGTTTTAATCAAATTTTAGGAGTTCAAATAATTTATTAGGAACTTTTCAACACAATTATATTGAAAAACCTCAATTTTATACTTTTTACTCAGTTAAAATTCAAACGGGCCCATTGAAAGGCCCATTTAGACCAGCTCGTCCGAAACCTCTACAAAAAGGTTCGCAAAAATGTTTTATTCAAATATTAGGAGTTCAAATAATTGATTAGGAGCTTTTCAACACAATTATGTTGCAAAACCTCAATTTTTGTACTTTTTACTCAGTTTAAATTCCAACGGGTCCATTGAAAGGCCCATTTAGACCTGCTCGTCCGAAACCTCTACAAAAAGGACCGCAAAAATGTTTTATTCAAATATTAGGAGTTCAAATAATTGATTAGGAGCTTTTCAACACAATTATATTGCGAAACCTCAATTTCTGTACTTTTTACTCAGTTAAAATTCCAATGGGTCCATTGAAAGGCCCATTTGACCCGCTCGTCCGAAACCTCTACAAAAAGGACTGCAAAATAAGTTTTAATCAAATTTTAGGAGTTCATGTAATTGATTAGGAGCTTTTCAACACAATTATATTGCAAAACCTCAATTTTTGTACTTTTTACTCAATTTAATTCCAACGGGTCCATTGAAAGGCCCATTTAGACCTGCTCGTCCGAAACCTCTACAAAAAGGACCGCAAAACAAGTTTTAATCAAATTTTAGGAGTTCAAATAATTGATTAGGAGCTTTTCAACACAATTATATTGCAAAAGCTCAATTTCTGTACTTTTTACTCAGTTAAAATTCCAACGGGTCCATTGTAAGGCCCATTTAGACCTGCTCGTCCGAAACGTATCAAAAAGGACTGCAAAAAAGGTTTTAATCAAATTTTAGGAGTTTATGTAATTGATTAGGTGCTTTTCAACACAATTATATTGCAAAACCTCAATTTTATACTTTTTACTCTGTTAAAATTTCAACGGGTCCATTGAAAGGCCCATTTAGACCCGCTCGTCCGAAACCTCTACAAAAAGGACCGCAAAAATGTTTTATTCAAATATTAGGAATTCAAATAATTGATTAGGAGCTTTTCAACACATTTATACTGCAAAACCTCAATTTCAGTACTTTTTACTCAGTTAAAATTCTAACGGGTCCATTGAAAGGCCCATTTAGACCTGCACGTCCGAAACCTCGACAAAAAGGACTGCAAAATAGTTTTAATCAAATTTTAGGAGTTCAAATAATTTATTAGGAACTTTTCAACACAATTATATTGAAAAACCTCAATTTTATACTTTTTACTCAGTTAAAATTCAAACGGGCCCATTGAAAGTCCCATTTAGACCTGCTCGTCCGAAACCTCTACAAAAAGCTTCACAAAAATGTTTTATTCAAATTTTAGGAGTTCAAATAATTGATTAGGAGCTTTTCAACACAATTATATTGCAAAACCTCAATTTTTATACTTTTTACTCAGTTAAAATTCCAACAGATCCATTGAAAGGCCCATTTAGACCCGCTCGTCTGAAACCTCTACAAAAAGGACCGCAAAAATGTTTTATTCAAATATTAGGAGTTCAAATAATTGATTAGGAGCTTTTCAACACAATTATATTGCGAAACCTCAATTTCTGTACTTTTTACTCAGTTAAAATACCAACGGGTCCATTAAAAGGCCCATTTGACCCGCTCGTCCGAAACCTCTACAAAAAGGACTACAAAATAAGTTTTAATCAAATTTTAGGAGTTCATGTAATTGATTATGAGCTTTTCAACACAATTATATTGAAATACCTCAGTTTTATACTTTTTACTCAGTTAAAATTTCAACGGGTCCATTGAAAGGCCCATTTAGACCCGCTCGTCCGAAACCTCCACAAAAAGGACCGCAAAAATGTTTTATTCAAATATTAGGATTTCAAATAATTGATTAGGAGCTTTTCAACACATTTATACTGCAAAACCTCAATTTCTGTACTTTTTACTCAGTTAAAATTCTAACGGGTCCATTGAAAGGCCCATTTAGACCTGCTCGTCCGAAACCTCGACAATAAGGACTGCAAAATAGTTTTAATCAAATTTTAGGAGTTCAAATAATTTATTAGGAGCTTTTCAACACAATTATATTGCAAAACCTCAATTTTTGTACTTTTTACTCAATTTAATTCCAACGGGTCCATTGAAAGGCCCATTTAGACCTGCTCGTCCGAAACCTCTACAAAAAAGGACCGCAAAACAAGTTTTAATCAAATTTTAGGAGTTCAAATAATTGATTAGGAGCTTTTCAACACAATTATATTGCAAAATCTCAATTTCTGTACTTTTTACTCAGTTAAAATTCCAACGGGTCCATTGTAAGGCCATTTAGACCTGCTCGTCCGAAACGTATCAAAGAGGACTGCAAAAAAGGTTTTAATCAAAATTTAGGAGTTTATGTAATTGATTAGGAGCTTTTCAACACAATTATATTGAAAAACCTCAATTTTATACTTTTTACTCAGTTAAAATTTCAACGGGTCCATTGAAAGGCCCATTTAGACCCGCTCGTCCGAAACCTCTACAAAAACGACAACAAAAATGTTTTATTCAAATATTAGGAGTTCAAATAATTGATTAGGAGCTTTTCAACACAATTATATTGAAAAACCTCAATTTTATACTTTTTACGCAGTTAAAATTCAAACGGGCCCATTGAAAGGTTCATTTAGACCTGCTCGTCTGAAACCTCTACAAAAAGGTTCGCAAAAATGTTTTATTCAAATATTAGGAGTTCAAATAATTGATTAGGAGATTTTCAACACAATTATATTGAAAAACCTCAATTTCTGTACTTTTTACTCAATTAAAATTCCAACAGGTCCATTGAAAGGCCCATTTAGACCTGCTCGTCCGAAACCTCTACAAAAAGGACCGCAAAAATGTTTTATTCAAATATTAGGAGTTAAAATAATTGATTATGAGCTTTTCAACACAATTATATTGCGAAACCTCAATTGCTGTACTTTTTACTCAGTTAAAGTTCAAACGGGTCCATTGAAAGGCCCATTTAGACCTGCTCGTCCGAAACCTCTACAAAAAGGACCGCAAAAATGTTTTATTCAAATATTAGGAGTTCATATAAGTGATTAGGAGCTTTTCAACACAATTATATTGCGAAACCTCAATTTCTGTACTTTTTACTCAGTTAAAATACCAACGGGTCCATTGAAAGGCCCATTTCGACCCGCTCATCCGAAACCTCTACAAAAAGGACTGCAAAATAAGTTTTAATCAAATTTTAGGAGTTCATGTAATTGATTAGGAGCTTTTCAACACAATTATATTGCAAAACCTCAATTTTTGTACTTTTTACTCAATTTTATTCCAACAGGTCCATTGAAAGGCCATTTAGACCTGCTCGTCCGAAACCTCTACAAAAAAGGACCGCAAAACAAGTTTTAATCAAATTTTAGGAGTTCAAATAATTGATTAGGAGCTTTTCAACATAATTATATTGCAAAAGCTAAATTTCTGTACTTTTTACTCAGTTAAAATTCCAACGGGTCCATAGTAAGGCCCATTTAGACCTGCTCGTCCGAAACGTATCAAAAAGGACTGCAAAAAATGTTTTAATCAAATTTTAGGAGTTTATGTAATTGATTAGGAGCTTTTCAACACAATTATATTGCAAAACCTCAATTTTATACTTTTTACTCAGTTAAAATTTCAACGGGTCCATTGAAAGGCCCATTTAGACCCGCTTGTCCGAAACGTATCAAAAAGGACTGCAAAAAATGTTTTAATCAAATTTTAGGAGTTTATGTAATTGATTAGGAGCTTTTCAACACAATTATATTGCAAAACCTCAATTTTATACTTTTTACTCAGTTAAAATTTCAACGGGTCCATTGAAAGGCCCATTTAGACCCGCTTGTCCGAAACCTCTACAAAAAGGACCGCAAAAATGTTTTATTCAAATATTAGGAGTTCAAATAATTGATTAGGAGCTTTTCAACACATCTATACTGCAAAACCTCAATTTCTGTACTTTTTACTCAGTTAAAATTCTAACGGGTCCATTGAAAGGCCCATTTAGACCTGCTCGTCAGAAACCTCAACAAAAAGGACTGGAAAATAGTTTTAATCAAATTTTAGGAGTTCAAAAATTGATTAGGAACTTTTCAACACAATTATATTGAAAAACCTCAATTTTATACTTTTTACTCAGTTAAAATTCAAACGGGCCCATTGAAAGGCCCATTTAGACCTGCTCGTCCGAAACATCTACAAAAAGGACCGCAAAACAAGTTTTAATCAAATTTTAGGAGTTCAAATAATTGATTAGGAGTTCAAATAATTTATTAGGAGCTTTTCAACACAATTATATTGCAAAACCTCAATTTTTGTACTTTTTACTCAGTTAAAATTCTAACGGGTCCATTGAAAGGCCCATTTAGACCTGCTCGTCCGAAACCTCTACAAAAAGGACCGCAAAAATGTTTTATTCAAATATTAGGAGTTCAAATAATTGATTAGGAGCTTTTCAACACAATTATATTGAAAAACCTCAATTTTATACTTTTTACGCAGTTAAAATTCAAACGGGCCCATTGAAAGGTTCATTTAGACCTGCTCGTCCGAAACCTCGACAAAAAGGTTCGCAAAAATGTTTTATTCAAATATTAGGAGTTCAAATAATTGATTATGAGCTCCTACACCCTTACAATGGTTAGAGGAAGCAGCCTCTACAATTTCCCCTGATAAATTTGGCCTCTTCCTAACCGTTTTATGGAATATTTGGAACAGACAAAATGATTGGGTTCACAACCACCATCTACAACCTCCATGGCTAATTGCTGTCAACTCAATTAGCTTACATGATGAATTCTGTAAATCTTCTTTTTCATCTGATCCACCTCCATCTAAATTTTCTAACCCATCCCGTACTCCTCCACCCAATCATATCAAAATTAATGTGGATGGAGCTTTTAACCCTTCAACTCGTGCAGCAGCCGTAGGCGTTGTTGCTCGTGATCCCGCAGGAGCAGTCGTGGGTGGTCTTGCTTTCCCTCTTGGTAGCCGTCAGGACGCTATCACCAGTGAGGGGGAAAGCATCCTTGCTGGTCTCACCTTTGCCCGATCTCAAGGTTGGAGTCGTATCTTGATCGAAACTGACTACGCCTCTCTCGCGAATAGGATCAACAATCCTGCTCAGGACCTTTCTACTATGGGACCAACTATTCTTCAGATACAAGCTGCTCTTCACGACTTTGACTTTACTGCCATTTCCTTTGTACGCCGTGAGGCAAATGTTATAGCCCATACTTTGGCTTCTTTTTCTCTAAATTCGATGACCTCTATGTCATTTGAATCAGATATCCCTCATTGTATTCAACATCTTGTAACAAATATTCATTGATTAATAATATTTGGGCACTCTTTTCCCCTTTTTAGGGTCCTCTAGCTCTGCTTGAAGGACAGTAGTAGGGGTTTTTAATGAGGCCTTTTCTTCAAAAAAAAAAAATACCAACGGGTCCATTGAAAGGCCAATTTCGACCCGCTCATCCGAAACCTCTACAAAAAGGACTGCAAAATAAGTTTTAATCAAATTTTAGGAGTTCATGTAATTGAATAGGAGCTTTTCAACACAATTATATTGCAAAACCTCAATTTTTGTACTTTTTACTCAATTTAATTCCAACGGGTCCATTGAAAGGCCCATTTAGACCTGCTCGTCCGAAATCTCTACAAAAAAGGACCACAAAACAAGTTTTAATCAAATTTTAGGAGTTCAAATAATTGATTAGGAGCTTTTCAACACAATTATATTGCAAAAGCTCAATTTCTGTACTTTTTACTCAGTTAAAATTCCAACGGGTCCATTGTAAGGCCCATTTAGACCTGCTCGTCCGAAACGTATCAAAAAGGACTGCAAAAAAGGTTTTAATCAAATTTAGGAGTTTATGTAATTGATTAGGAGCTTTTCAACACAATTATATTGCAAAACCTCAATTTTATACTTTTTACTCAGATAAAATTTCAACGGGTCCATTGAAAGGCCCATTTAGACCCCCTCGTCCGAAACCTCTACAAAAAGGACCGTAAAAATGTTTTATTCAAATATTTGTAGTTCAAATAATTGATTAGGAGCTTTTCAACATATTTATACTGCAAAACCTCAATTTCTGTACTTTTTACTCAGTTAAAATTCTAACGGGTCCATTGAAAGGCCCATTTAGACCTGCTCGTCCGAAACCTCGACAAAAAGGACTGCAAAAAAGTTTTAATCAAATTTTAGGAGTTCAAATAATTTATTAGGAACTTTTCAACACAATTATATTGAAAAACCTCAATTTTATACTTTTTACTCAGTTAAAATTCAAACGGGCCCATTGAAAGGCCCATTTAGACCTGCTCGTCCGAAACCTCGACAAAAAGGTTCGCAAAAATGTTTTATTCAAATATTAGGAGTTCAAATAATTGATTAGGAGCTTTTCAACACAATTATATTGCAAAACCTCAATTTCTGTACTTTTTACTCAGTTAAAATTCCAATGGGTCCATTGAAAGGCCCATTTAGACCTGCTCGTCCGAAACCTCTACAAAAAGGACCGCAAAAATGTTTTATTCAAATATTAGGAGTTCAAATAATTGATTAGGAGCTTTTCAACACATTTATACTGCAAAACCTCAATTTCTGTACTTTTTACTAAGTTAAAATTCTAACGGTACCATTGAAAGGCCCATTTAGACCTGCTCGTCCGAAACCTCTACAAAAAGGACCGCAAAAATGTTTTATTCAAATATTAGGAGTTCAAATAATTGATTAGGAGCTTTTCAACACAATTATATTGCGAAACCTCAATTTCTGTACTTTTTACTTAGTTAAAATACCAACGAGTCCATTGAAAGGCCCATTTCGACCCGCTCGTCCGAAACCTCTACAAAAAGGACTGCAAAATAAGTTTTAATCAAATTTTAGGAGTTCATGTAATTGATTAGGATCTTTTCAACACAATTATATTGCAAAACCTCAAATTTTGTACTTTTTACTCAATTTAATTCCAACGGGTCCATTGAAAGGCCCATTTAGACCTGCTCGTCCGAAATCTCTACAAAAAAGGACCGCAAAACAAGTTTTAATCAAAATTTAGGAGTTCAAATAATTGATTAGGAGCTTTTCAACACAATTATATTGCAAAAATTCCAACGGGTCCATTGTAAGGCCCATTTAGACCTACTCGTCCGAAACGTATCAAAAAGGACTGCAAAAAAGGTTTTAATCAAATTTAGGAGTTTATGTAATTGATTATGAGCTTTTCAACACAATTATATTGCAAAACTTCAATTTTATAATTTTTACTCAGTTAAAATGTTAACGGGTCCATTGAAAGGCCCATTTAGACCCGCTCGTCCGAAACCTCTACAAAAAGGACCGCAAAAATGTTTTATTCAAATATTAGGAGTTCAAATAATTGATTAGGAGCTTTTCAACACATTTATACTGCAAAAGCTCAATTTCAGTACTTTTTACTCAGTTAAAATTCTAACGGGTCCATTGAAAGGCCCATTTAGACCTGCTCGTCCGAAACCTCGACAAAAAGGACTGCCAAATAGTTTTAATCAAATTTTAGGAGTTCAAATAATTTATTCGGAACTTTTCAACACAATTATATTGAAAAACCTCAATTTTATACTTTTTACTCAGTTAAAATTCAAACATGCCCATTGAAAGGCCCATTTAGACCTGCTCGTCTAAAACCTCTACAAAAAGGTTCGCAAAAATGTTTTATTCAAATATTAGGAGTTCAAATAATTTATTAGGAGCTTTTCAACACAATTATATTGCAAAACCTCAATTTCTGTACTTTTTACTCAGTTAAAATTCCAACGGGTCCATTGAAAGGCCCATTTAGACCTGCTCCTCCGAAACCTCTACAAAAAGGACCGCAAAAATGTTTTATTCAAATATTAGGAGTTCAAATAATTGATTAGGAGCTTTTCAACACAATTATATTGCGAAACCTCAATTTTATACTTTTTACTCAGTTAAAATTTCAACGGGTCCATTGGATGGCCCATTTAGACCCGCTCGTCCGAAACCTCTACAAAAAGGACCGCAAAAATGTTTTATTCAAATATTAGGAGTTCAAATAATTGATTAGGAGCTTTTTAACACAATTATATTGCGAAACCTCAATTTCTGTACTTTTCACTCAGTTAAAATACCAACGGGTCCATTGAAAGGCCCATTTAGACTAGCTCGTCCGAAACCTCTACAAAAAGGACCGCAAAACAAGTTTTAATCAAATTTTAGGAGTTCAAATAATTGATTAGGATCTTTTCAACACATTTATATTGCAAAACCTCAATTTCTGTACTTTTTACTCAGTTAAAATTCCAACAGGTCCATTGAAAGGCCCATTTCGACCCGCTCGTCCGAAACCTCTACAAAAAGGACTGCAAAATAAGTTTTAATCAAATTTTAGGAGTTCATGTAATTGATTAGGAGCTTTTCAACACAATTATATTGCAAAACCTCAATTTTTGTACTTTTTACTCAATTTAATTCCAACGGGTCCATTGAAAGACCCATTTAGACCTGCTCGTCCGAAATCTCTACAAAAAAGGACCACAAAACAAGTTTTAATCAAATTTTAGGAGTTCAAATAATTGATTAGGAGCTTTTCAACACAATTATATTGCAAAAGTTCAATTTCTGTACTTTTTACTCAGTTAAAATTCCAACGGGTCCATTGTAAGGCCCATTTAGACCTACGCGTCCGAAACGTATCAAAAAGGACTGCAAAAAAGGTTTTAATCAAATTTAGGAGTTTATGTAATTGATTAGGAGCTTTTCAACACAATTATATTGCAAAACCTCAATTTTATACTTTTTACTCAGTTAAAATGTCAACGGGTCCATTGAAAGGCCCATTTACACCCGCTCGTCCGAAACCTCTACAAAAAGGACCGCAAAAATGTTTTATTCAAATATTAGGAGTTCAAATAATTGATTAGGAGCTTTTCAACACATTTATACTGCAAAAGCTCAATTTCTGTACTTTTTACTCAGTTAAAATTCTAACGGGTCCATTGAAAAGCCCATTTAGACCTGCTCGTCCGAAACCTCGACAAAAAGGACTGCAAAATAGTTTTAATCAAATTTTAGGAGTTCAAATAATTTATTAGGAACTTTTCAACACAATTATATTGAAAAACCTCAATTTTATACTTTTTACTCAGTTAAAATTTAAACATGCCCATTGAAAGGCCCATTTAGACCTACTCGTCCGAAACCTCTACAAAAAGGTTCGCAAAAATGTTTTATTCAAATATTATGAGTTCAAATAATTTATTAGGAGCTTTTCAACACAATTATATTGCAAAACCTCAATTTCTGTACTTTTTACTCAGTTAAAATTCCAACGGGTCCATTGAAAGGCCCATTTAGACCTGCTCCTCCGAAACCTCTACAAAAAGGACCGCAAAAATGTTTTATTCAAATATTAGGAGTTCAAATAATTGATTAGGAGCTTTTCAACACAATTATATTGCGAAACCTCAATTTATGTACTCTTTACTCAGTTAAAATACCAACGGGTCCATTGAAAGGCCCATTTCGACCCGCTCGTCCGAATTCTCTACAAAAAGGACTGCAAAATAAGTTTTAATCAAATTTTAGGAGTTCATGTAATTGATTAGGAACTTTTCAACACAATTATATTGCAAAACCTCAATTTTTGTACTTTTTACTCAATTTAATTCCAACGGGTCCATTGAAAGGCCCATTTAGACCTGCTCGTCCGAAACCTCTACAAAAAAGGACCGCAAAACAAGTTTTAATCAAATTTTAGGAGTTCAAATAATTGATTAGGAGCTTTTCAACACAATTATATTGCAAAAGCTCAATTTCTGTACTTTTTACTCAGTTAAAATTCCAACGGGTCCATTGTAAGGCCCATTTAGACCTGCTCGTCCGAAACGTATCAAAAAGGACTGCAAAAAAGGTTTTAATCAAATTTTAGGAGTTTATGTAATTGATTAGGAGCTTTTCAACACAATTATATTGCAAAACCTCAATTTTATACTTTTTACTCAGTTAAAATTTCAACGGGTCCATTGGAAGGCCCATTTAGACCCGCTCGTCCGAAACCTCTACAAAAAGGACCGCAAAAATGTTTTATTCAAATATTAGGAGTTCAAATAATTGATTAGGAGCTTTTCAACACATTTATACTGCAAAACCTCAAGTTCTGTACATTTTACTCAGTTAAAATTCTAACGGGTCCATTGAAAGGCCCATTTAGACCTGCTCGTCCGAAACCTCGACAAAAAGGACTGCAAAATAGATTTAATCAAATTTTAGGAGTTCAAATAATTTATTAGGAACTTTTCAACACAATTATATTTAAAAACCTCAATTTTATACTTTTTACTCAGTTAAAATTCAAACGGGCCCATTGAAAGGCCCATTTAGACCTGCTAGTCCGAAACCTCTACAAAAAGGTTCACAAAAATGTTTTATTCAAATATTAGGAGTTCAAATAATTGATTAGGAGCTTTTCAACACAATTATATTGCAAAACCTCAATTTCTGTACTTTTTACTCAGTTAAAATTCCAACGGGTCCTTTGATAGGCCCATTTAGACCTGCTCGTCTGAAACCTCTACAAAAAGGACCGCAAAAATGTTTTATTCAAATATTAGGAGTTCAAATAATTGATTAGGAGCTTTTCAACACAATTATATTGCAAAACCTCAATTTCTGTACTTTTTACTCAGTTAAAATACCAACGGGTCCATTGAAAGGCCCATTTCGACCCGCTCGTCCGAAACCTCTACAAAAAGGACTGCAAAATAAGTTTTAATCAAATTTTAGGAGTTCAAGTAATTGATTAGGAGTTTTTCAACACAATTATATTGCAAAACAACAATTTTTGTACTTTTTACTCAATTTAATTCCAACGGGTCCATTGAAAGGCCCATTTAGACCTGCTCGTCCGAAACCTCTACAAAAAAGGACCGCAAAACAAGTTTTAATCAAATTTTAGGAGTTCAAATAATTGATTAGGAGCTTTTCAACACAATTATATTGCAAAAGCTCAATTTCTGTACTTTTTACTCAGTTAAAATTCCAACGGGTCTATTGTAAGGCCCATTTAGACCTGCTTGTCCGAAACGTATCAAAAAGGACTGCAAAAAAGGTTTTAATCAAATTTTAGGAGTTTATGTAATTGATTAGGAGCTTTTCAACACAATTATATTGCAAAACCTCAATTTTATACTTTTTACTCTGTTAAAATTTCAACGGGTCCATTGAAAGGCCCATTTAGACCCGCTCGTCCGAAACCTCTACAAAAAGGACCGCAAAAATGTTTTATTCAAATATTTGGAGTTCAAATAATTGATTAGGAGCTTTTCAACAAATTTATACTGCAAAAACTCAATTTCTGTACTTTTTACTCAGTTAAAATTCTAACGGGTCCATTGAAAGGCCCATTTAGACCTGCTCGTCCGAAACCTCGACAAAAAGGACTGCAAAATAGTTTTAATCAAATTTTAGGAGTTTAAATAATTTATTAGGAACTTTTCAACACAATTATATTGAAAAACTTCAATTTTATACTTTTTACTCAGTTAAAATTCAAACGGGCCCATTGAAAGGCCCATTTAGACCTGCTCGTCCGAAACCTCTACAAAAAGGTTCGCAAAAATGTTTTATTCAAATATTAGGAGTTCAAATAATTGATTAGGAGCTTTTCAACACAATTATATTGCAAAACCTCAATTTCTGTACTTTTTAATCAGTTAAAATTCCAACGGGTCCATTGAAAGGCTCATTTAGACCTGCTCGTCCGAAACCTCTACAAAAAGGACCGCAAAAATGTTTTATTCAAATATTAGGAGTTCAAATAATTGATTAGGAGCTTTTCAACACATTTATACTGCAAAACCTCAATTTCTATACTTTTTACTCAGTTAAAATTCTAACGGGTCCATTGAAAGGCCCATTTAGACCTGCTCGTCCGAAACCTCTACAAAAAGGACCGCAAAAATGTTTTATTCAAATATTAGGAGTTCAAATAATTGATTAGGAGCTTTTCAACACAATTATATTTCGAAACCTCAATTTCTGTACTTTTTACTTAGTTAAAATACCAACGAGTCCATTGAAAGGCCCATTTCGACCCGCTCGTCCGAAACATCTAGAAAAAGGACTGCAAAATAAGTTTTAATCAAATTTTAGGAGTTCATGTAATTGATTAGGAGCTTTTCAACACAATTATATTTCAAAACCTCAATTTTTGTACTTTTTACTCAATTTAATTCCAACGGGTCCATTGAAAGGCCCATTTAGACCCGCTCGTCCGAAACCTCTACAAAAAAGGACCGCAAAAATGTTTTATTCAAATATTAGGAGTTCAAATAATTGATTAGGAGCTTTTCAACACATTTATACTGCAAAAGCTCAATTTCTGTACTTTTTACTCAGTTAAAATTCTAACGGGTCCATTGAAAGGCCCATTTAGACCTACTCGTCCGATACCTCGACAAAAAGGACTGCAAAATAGTTTTAATCAAATTTTAGGAGTTCAAATAATTTATTAGGAACTTTTCAACACAATTATATTGAAAAACCTCAATTTTATACTTTTTACTCAGTTAAAATTCAAACATGCCCATTGAAAGGCCCATTTAGACCTGCTCGTCCGAAACCTCTACAAAAAGGTTCGCAAAAATGTTTTATTCAAATATTAGGAGTTCAAATAATTTATTAGGAGCTTTTCAACACAATTATATTGCAAAACCTCAATTTCTGTACTTTTTACTCAGTTAAAATTCCAACGGGTCCATTGAAAGGCCCATTTAGACCTGCTCCTCCGAAACCTCTACAAAAAGGACCGCAAAAATGTTTTATTCAAATATTAGGAGTTCAAATAATTGATTAGGAGCTTTTCAAACCAAGTATATTGCGAAACCTCAATTTATGTACTCTTTACTCAGTTAAAATACCAACGGGTCCATTGAAAGGCCCATATCGACCCGCTCGTCCGAAACCTCTACAAAAAGGACTGCAAAATAAGTTTTAATCAAATTTTAGGAGTTCATGTAATTGATTAGGAACTTTTCAACACAATTAAATTGCAAAACCTCAATTTTTGTACTTTTTACTCAATTTAATTCCAACGGGTCCATTGAAAGGCCCATTTAGACCTGCTCGTCCGAAACCTCTACAAAAAAGAACCGCAAAACAAGTTTTAATCAAATTTTAGGAGTTCAAATAATTGGTTAGGAGCTTTTCAACACAATTATATTGCAAAAGCTCAATTTCTGTACTTTTTACTCAGTTAAAATTCCAACGGGTCCATTGTAAGGCCCATTTAGACCTGCTCGTCCGAAACGTATCAAAAAGGACTGCAAAAAGGTTTTAATCAAATTTTAGGAGTTTATGTAATTGATTAGGAGCTTTTCAACACAATTATATTGCAAAACCTCAATTTTATACTTTTTACTCAGTTAAAATTTCAACGGGTCCATTGGAAGGCCCATTTAGACCCGCTCGTCCGAAACCTCTACAAAAAGGACCGCAAAAATGTTTTATTCAAATATTAGGAGTTCAAATAATTGATTAGGAGCTTTTCAACACATTTATACTGCAAAACCTCAATTTCTGTACATTTTACTCAGTTAAAATTCTAACGGGTCCATTGAAAGGACCATTTAGACCTGCTCGTCCGAAACCTCGACAAAAAGGACTGCAAAATAGTTTTAATCAAATTTTAGGAGTTCAAATAATTTATTAGGAACTTTTCAACACAATTATATTGAAAAACCTCAATTTTATACTATTTACTCAGTTAAAATTCAAACGGGCCCATTGAAAGGCCCATTTAGACCTGCTAGTCCGAAACCTCTACAAAAAGGTTCACAAAAATGTTTTATTCAAATATTAGGAGTTCAAATAATTGATTAGGAGCTTTTCAACACAATTATATTGCAAAACCTCAATTTCAGTACTTTTTACTCAGTTAAAATTCCAACGGGTCCATTGATAGGCCCATTTAGACCTGCTCGTCTGAAACCTCTACAAAAAGGACCGCAAAAATGTTTTATTCAAATATTAGGAGTTCAAATAATTGATTAGGAGCTTTTCAACACATTTATACTGCAAAACCTCAATTTCTATACTTTTTACTCAGTTAAAATTCTAACGGGTCCATTGAAAGGCCCATTTAGACCTGCTCGTCCGAAACCTCTACAAAAAGGACCGCAAAAATGTTTTATTCAAATATTAGGAGTTCAAATAATTGATTAGGAGCTTTTCAACACAATTATATTGCAAAACCTCAATTTCAGTACTTTTTACTCAGTTAAAATTCCAACGGGTCCATTGAAAGGCCCATTTAGACCTGCTCGTCCGAAACCTCTACTAAAAGGACCGCAAAAATGTTTTATTCAAATATTAGGAGTTCAAATAATTGATTAGGAGCTTTTCAACACATTTATACTGCAAAACCTCAATTTCTATACTTTTTACTCAGTTAAAATTCTAACGGGTCCATTGAAAGGCCCATTTAGACCTGCTCGTCCGAAACCTCTACAAAAAGGACCGCAAAAATGGTTTATTCAAATATTAGGAGTTCAAATAATTGATTAGGAGCTTTTTAACACAATTATATTGCGAAACCTCAATTTCTGTACTTTTTACTCAGTTAAAATTCCAACGGGTCCATTGAAAGGCCCATTTAGACCTGCTCGTCCGAAACCTCTACTAAAAGGACCGCAAAAATGATTTATTCAAATATTAGGAGTTCAAATAATTGATTAGGAGCTTTTCAACACAATTATATTGCGAAACCTCAATTTCTGTAATTTTTACTCAGTTAAAATACCAACGAGTCCATTGAAAGGCCCATTTCGACCCGCTCGTCCGAATCCTCTACAAAAAGGACTGCAAAATAAGTTTTAATCAAATTTTAGGAGTTCATGTAATTGATTAGGAGCTTTTCAACACAATTATATTGCAAAACCTCAATTTTTGTACTTTTTACTCAATTTAATTCCAACGGGTCCATTGAAAGGCCCATTTAGACCTGCTCGTCCGAAACCTCTACAAAAAAGGACCACAAAACATGTTTTAATCAAATTTTAGGAGTTCAAATAATTGATTAGGAGCTTTTCAACACAATTATATTGCAAAAGCTAAATTTATGTACTTTTTACTCACTTAAAATTCCAACGAGTCCATTGTAAGGCCCATTTAGACCTCCTCGTCTGAAACGTATCAAAAAGGACTGCAAAAAAGGTTTTAATTAAATTTTAGGAGTTTATGTAATTGATTAGGAGCTTTTCAACACAATTGTATTGCAAAACCTCAATTTTATACTTTTTACTCAGTTAAAATTTCAACGGGTCCATTGAAAGACCCATTTAGACCCGCTCGTCCGAAACCTCTACAAAAAGGACCGCAAAAATGTTTTATTCAAATATTAGGAGTTCAAATAATTGATTAGGAGCGTTTCAAAACATTTATATTGCAAAACTTCAATTTCTGTACTTTTTACTTAGTTAAAATTCTAACGGGTCCATTGAAAGGCCCATTTAGACCTGCTCGTCCGAAACCTCTACAAAAAGGACCGTAAAAATGTTTTATTCAAATATTAGGAGTTCAAATAATTGATTAGGAGCTTTTCAAAACATTTATATTGCAAAACTTCAATTTCTGTACTTTTTACTTAGTTAAAATTCTAACGGTTCAATTGAAAGGCCCATTTAGACCTGCTCGTCCGAAACCTCGACAAAAAGGACTGCAAAATAGTTTTAATCAAATTTTAGGAGTTCAAAAAATTGACTAGGAACTTTTCAACACAATTATATTGAAAACCTCAATTTTATACTTTTTACTCAGTTAAAATTCAAACGGGACCATTGAAAGGCCCATCTAGACCTGCTCGTCCGAAACCTCTACAAAAAGGTTCGCAAAAATGTTTTATTCAAATATTAGGAGTTCAAATAATTGATTAGAGCTTTTCAACACAATTATATTGCAAAACCTCAATTTCTGTACTTTTTACTCAGTTAAAATTCCAACGGGTCCATTGAAAGGCCCATTTAGACCTGCTCGTCCGAAACCTCTACAAAAAGGACCGCAAAAATGTTTTATTCAAATATTAGGAGTTCAAATAATTGATTAGGAGCTTTTCAACACAATTATATTGCGAAACCTCAATTTTTGTACTTTTTACTCAGTTAAAATACCAACGGGTCCATTGAAAGGCCCATTTCGACCCGCTCGTCCGAAACCTCTACAAAAAGGACTGCAAAATAAGTTTTAATCAAATTTTAGGAGTTCATGTAATTGATTAGGAGCTTTTCAACACAATTATATTGCAAAACCTCAATTTTTGTACTTTTTACTCAATTTAATTCCCACGGGTCTATTGAAAGGCCCATTTAGACCTGCTCGTCCGAAACCTCTACAAAAAAGGACAACAAAACAAGTTTTATTCAAATTTTAGGAGTTCAAATAATTGATTAGGAGCTTTTCAACACAATTATATTGAAAAAGCTAAATTTCTGTACTTTTTACTCAGTTAAAATTCCAACGGGTCCATTGTAAGGCCCATTTAGACCTGCTCGTCCGAAACGTATCAAAAAGGACTGCAAAAAAGGTTTTAATCAAATTTTAGGAGTTTATGTAATTGATTAGCAGCTTTTCAACACAATTATATTTCAAAACCTCAATTTCTATACTTTTTACTCAGTTAAAATACCAACGGGTCCATTGAAAGGCCCATTTCGACCCGCTCTTACGAAACCTCTACAAAAAGTACTGCAAAATAAGTTTTAATCAAATTTTAGGAGTTCATGTAATTGATTAGGAGCTTTTCAACACAATTATATTGCAAAACCTCAATTTTTGTACTTTTTACTCAATTTAATTCCAATGGGTCCATTGAAAGGCCCATTTAGACCTGCTCGTCTGAAACCTCTACAAAAAAGGACCGCAAAACAAGTTTTAATCAAATTTAAGGAGTTCAAATAATTGATTAGGAGCTTTTCAACACATTTATATTGCAAAACCTCAATTTCTTTACTTTTTACTTAGTTAAAATTCCAACGGGTCCATTGAATGGCCCATTTACACCTGCTCGTCCGAAACCTCTACAAAGAGGACCGCAAAAAATGTTTTATTCAAATATTAGGAGTTCAAATAATTGATTAGGAGCTATTGAAAGGCCCATTTCGACCCGCTCGTCCGAAACCTCTACAAAAAGGATTGCAAAATAAGTTTTAATCAACTTTTAGGAGTTCATGTAATTGATTAGGAGCTTTTCAACACAATTATATTGGAAAACCTCAATTCTTGTACTTTTTACTCATATAAAATTCCAACGGGTCCATTGAAAGGCCCAATTAGACCTGCTCGTCTGAAACCTCTACAAAATAGGACCGCAAAACAAGTTTTAATCAAATTTTAGGAGTTCAAATAATTGATTAGGAGCTTTTCAACACAATTATATTGCAAAAGCTAAATTTCTGTACTTTTTACTCAGTTAAAATTCCAACGGGTCCATTGTAAGGCCCATTTAGACCTGCTCGTCCGAAACGTATCAAAAAGGACTGCAAAAAGGTTTTAATCGAATTTTAGGAGTTTATGTAATTGATTAGGAGCTTTTCAACACAATTATATTGCAAAACCTCAATTTTATACTTTTTACTCAGTTAAAATTTCAACGGGTCCATTGAGAGGCCCATTTAGACCCGCTCGTCCGAAACCTATACAAAAAGGACCACAAAAATGTTTTATTCAAATATTAGGAGTTCAAATAATTGATTAGGAGCTTTTCAACACATTTATAATGCAAAACCTCAATTTCTGTACTTTTTACTCAGTTAAAATTCTAACGGGTCCATTGAAAGGCCCATTTAGACCTGCTCGTTCGAAACCTCAACAAAAAGGACTGCAAAATAGTTTTAATCAAATTTTAGGAGTTCAAATAATTTATTAGGAACTTTTTAACACAATTATATTGAAAAACCTCAATTTTTTACTTTTTACTCAGTTAAAATTGAAACGGGCCTATTGAAAGGCTCATTTAGACCTGCTCATCCGAAACCTCTACAAAAAGGTTCGCAAAAATATTTTATTCAAATATTAGGAGTTCAAATAATTGATTTGGAGCTTTCAACACAATTATATTGCGAAACCTCAATTTCTGTACTTTTTACTCAGTTAAAATACCAACGGGTCCATTGAAAGGCCCATTTCGACCCGCTCGTCCGAAACCTCTACAAAAAGGACTGCAAAATAAGTTTTAATCAAATTTTAGGAGTTCATGTAATTGATTAGGAGCTTTTCAACACAATTATATTGCAAAACCTCAATTTTTGTACTTTTTACTCAATTTAGTTCCAACGGGTTCATTGAAAGGCCCATTTAGACATGCTCGTCCGAAACCTCTACAAAAAAGGACTGCAAAACAAGTTTTAATCGAATTTTAGGAGTTCAAATAATTGATTAGGAGCTTTTCAACACAATTATATTGCAAATGCTAAATTTCTGTACTTTTTACTCAGTTAAAATTCCAACGGGTCCATTGTAAGGCCCATTAAGACCTGCTCGTCCGAAACGTATCAAAAAGTACTGCAAAAAAGGTTTTAATCAAATTTTAGGAGTTTATGTAATTGATTAGGAGCTTTTCAACACAATTAAATTGCAAAACCTCAATTTTATACTTTTTACTCAGTTAAAATTTCAACGGGTCCATTGAAAGGCCCATTTAGACCCGCTCGTCCGAAACCTCTACAAAAAGGACCGCAAAAATGTTATATTCAAATATTAGGAGTTCAAATAATTGATTAGGAGCTTTTCAACACATTTATATTGCAAAACCTCAATTTCTGTACTTTTTACTTAGTTAAAATTCCAACGGGTTCATTGAAAGGCCCATTTAGACCTGCTCGTCCGAAACCTCTACAAAAAGGTTCGCAAAAATGTTTTATTCAAATATTAGGAGTTCAAATAATTGAGTAGGAGCTTTTCAATACAATTATATTGCGAAACCTCAATTTCTGTACTTTTTACTTAGTTAAAATTCCAACGGGTCCATTGAAGGGCCCATTTAGACCTGCTCGTCCGAAACATCTACAAAAAGGAACACATAAATGTTTTATTCAAATATTAGGAGTTCAAATAATTGATTAGGAGCTTTTCAACACAATTATATTGCGAAACCTCAATTTCTGTACTTTTTACTCAGTTAAAATACCAACGGGTCCATTGAAAGGCCCATTTCGACCAGCTCGTCCGAAACCTCTAAAAAAGGACTGCAAAATAAGTTTTAATCCAATTGTAGGAGTTCATGTAATTGATTAAGAGCTTTTCAACAAAATTATATTGCAAAACCTCAATTTTTGTACTTTTTACTCAATTTAATTCCAACGGGTCCATTAAAAGGCCCATTTAGACATGCTCGTCCGAAACCTCTACAAAAAAGGACTGCAAAACAAGTTTTAATCAAATTTTAGGAGTTCAAATAATTGATTAGGAGCTTTTCAACACAATTATATTGCAAATGCTAAATTTCTGTACTTTTTACTCAGTTAAAATTCCAACGGGTCCATTGTAAGGCCCATTAAGACCTGCTCGTCCGAAACGTATCAAAAAGTACTGCAAAAAAGGTTTTAATCAAATTTTAGGAGTTTATGTAATTGATTAGGAGCTTTTCAACACAATTAAATTGCAAAACCTCAATTTTATACTTTTTACTCAGTTAAAATTTCAACGGGTCCATTGAAAGGCCCATTTAGACCCGCTCGTCCGAAACCTCTACAAAAAGGACCGCAAAAATGTTATATTCAAATATTAGGAGTTCAAATAATTGATTAGGAGCTTTTCAACACATTTATATTGCAAAACCTCAATTTCTGTACTTTTTACTTAGTTAAAATTCCAACGGGTTCATTGAAAGGCCCATTTAGACCTGCTCGTCCGAAACCTCTACAAAAAGGTTCGCAAAAATGTTTTATTCAAATATTAGGAGTTCAAATAATTGAGTAGGAGCTTTTCAATACAATTATATTGCGAAACCTCAATTTCTGTACTTTTTACTTAGTTAAAATTCCAACGGGTCCATTGAAGGGCCCATTTAGACCTGCTCGTCCGAAACATCTACAAAAAGGAACACATAAATGTTTTATTCAAATATTAGGAGTTCAAATAATTGATTAGGAGCTTTTCAACACAATTATATTGCGAAACCTCAATTTCTGTACTTTTAACTCAGTTAAAATACCAACGGGTCCATTGAAAGGCCCATTTCGACCAGCTCGTCCGAAACCTCTAAAAAAGGACTGCAAAATAAGTTTTAATCCAATTGTAGGAGTTCATGTAATTGATTAAGAGCTTTTCAACAAAATTATATTGCAAAACCTCAATTTTTGTACTTTTTACTCAATTTAATTCCAACGGGTCCATTAAAAGGCCCATTTAGACCTGCTCGTCCGAAACCTCTACAAAAAAGGACCGCAAAACAAGTTTTAATCAAATTTTAGGAGTTCAAATAATTGATTAGGAGCTTTTCAACACAATTATATTGCAAAAGCTAAATTTCTGTACTTTTTACTCAGTTAAAATTCCAACGGGTCCATTGTAAGGCCCATTTAGACCTGCTCGTCCGAAACGTATCAAATAGGACTGCAAAAAAGGTTTTAATCAAATTTTAGGAGTTTATGTAATTGATTAGGAGCTTTTCAACACAATTATATTGCAAAACCTCAATTTTATACTTTTTGCTCAGTTAAAATTTCAACGGGTCCATTGAAAGGCCCATTTATACCCGCTCGTCCGAAACCTCTACAAAAAGGACAACAAAAAATGTTTTATTCAAATATTAGGAGTTCAAATAATTGATTAGGAGCTTTTCAACACATTTATATTGCAAAACCTCAATTTCTGTACTTTTTACTCAGTTAAAATTCTAACGGGTCCATTGAAAGGCCCATTTAGACCTGCTCGTCCGAAACCTCGACAAAAAGGACTGCAAAATAGTTTTAATCAAATTTTAGGAGTTCAAATAATTTATTAGAAACTTTTCAAAACAATTATATTGAAAAACCTCAATTTTATACTTTTTACTCAGTTAAAATTCAAACAGGCCCATTGAAAGGCCCATTTAGACCTGCTCGTCCGAAACCTATACAAAAAGGTTCGCAAAAATGATTTATTCAAATATTAGGAGTTCAAATAATTGATTAGGAGCTTTTCAACACAATTATATTGCAAAACCTCAATTTCTGTACTTTTTACTCAGTTAAAATTCCAACGGGTCCATTAAAAGGCCCATTTAGACCTGCTCGTCCGAAACCTCTACAAAAAGGACCGCAAAAATGTTTTATTCAAATATTAGGAGTTCAAATAATTGATTAGGAGCTTTTCAACACAATTATATTGTGAAACCTCAATTTCTGTACTTTTTACTTAGTTAAAATACCAACGGGTCCATTGAAAGGCCCATTTCGACCCGCTCGTTCGAAACCTCTACAAAAAGGACTGCAAAATAAGTTTTAATCAAATTTTAGGAGTTCATGTAATTGATTAGAAGCTTTTCAACACAATTATATTGCAAAACCTCAATTTTTGTACTTTTTAATCAATTTAATTCCAACGGGTTCATTGAAAGGCCCATTTAGATCTGCTCGTCCGAAACCTCAACAAAAAAGGACCGCAAAACAAGTTTTAATCAAATTTTAGGAGTTCGAATAATTGATTATGAGCTTTTCAACGCAATTATATTGCAAAATCTCAATTTCTGTACTTTTTACTCAGTTAAAATTCCAACGGGTCCATTGTAAGGCCCATTTAGACCTGCTCGTCCGAAACGTATCAAAAAGGACTGCAATAAAAGTTTTAATCAAACTTTAGGAGTTTATGTAATTTATTAGGAGCTTTTCAACACAATTATATTGCAAAACTTCAATTTTATACTTTTTACTCAGTTAAAATTTCAACGGGTCCATTGAAAGACCCATTTAGACCCGCTCGTCCGAAACCTCTACAAAAAGGACCGCAAAAATGTTTTATTCAAATATTAGGAGTTCAAATAATTGATTAGGAGCTTTTCAACACATTTATATTGCAAAATCTCAATTTCAATACTTTTTACTCAGTTAAAATTCTAACGGGTCCATTGAAAGGCCAATTTAGACCTGCTCGTCCGAAACCTCGACAAAAAGGACTGCAAAATAGTTTTATTCAAATTTTAGGAGTTCAAATAATTTATTAGGAGCTTTTCAACACAATTATATTGCAAAACCTCAATTTCTGTACTTTTTACTCAGTTAAAATTCCAACGGGTCCATTGAATTTGCCCATTTAGACTTGCTCGTCCGAAACCTCTACAAAAAAGGACCGCAAAACAAGTTTTAATCAAATTTTAGGAGTTCAAATAATTGATTAGGAGCTTTTCAACAATAATATATTGCAAAACCTCAATTTCTGTACTTTTTACTCAGTTAAAATTCTAACGGGTGCATTGAATGGCCCATTTAGACCTGCTCGTCCGAAACGTCGACAAAAAGGACCGCAAAATAGTTTTAATCAAATTTTAGGAGTTCAAATAATTGATTAGGAACTTTTCAACACAATTATATTGAAAAACCTCAATTTTATACTTTTTACCTAGTTAAAATTCCAATGGGCCCATTGAAAGGCCCATTTAGACCTGCTCGTCCGAAGCCTCTACAAAAAGGACCGCAAAAATGTTTTATTCAAATATTAGGAGTTCAAATAATTGATTAGGAGCTTTTCAACACAAATATATTGCAAAACCTAAATTTCTGTACTTTTTACTCAGTTAAAATTCCAACGGGTCCATTGAAAGGCCCATTTAGACCTGCTCGTCCGAAACCTTTACAAAAAGGATCGCAAAAATGTTTTATTCAAATATTAGGAGTTCAAATAATTGATTAGGAGCTTTTCAACACAATTATAATGTGAAACCTCAATTTCTATACTTTTTACTCAGTTAAAACACCAACGGGTCCATTGAAAGGCCCATTTCGACCCGCTCGTCCGAAACCTCTACAAAAAGGACTGCAAAATAAGGTTTAATCAAATTTTAGGAGTTCATGTAATTGATTAGAAGCTTTTCAACACAATTATATTGCAAAACCTCAATTTTTGTACTTTTTAATCAATTTAATTCCAACGGGTCCATTGAAAGGCCCATTTAGACCTGCTCGTTTGAAACCTCTACAAAAAAGGACCGCAAAACAAGTTTTAATCAAACTATAGGAGTTCAAATAATTGATTAGGAGCTTTTCAACACAATTATATTGCAAAATCTCAATTTCTGTACTTTTTACTAAGTTAAAATTCCAACGGGTCCATTGTAAGGCCCATTTAGACCTGCTCGTCCGAAACGTATCAAAAATGACTGCAAAAAAGTTTTAATCAAACTTTAGGAGTTTATGTAATTTATTAGGATCTTTTCAACACAATTATATTGCAAAACCTCAATTTTATACTTTTTACTCAGTTAAAATTTCAACGGGTCCATTGAAAGGCCCATTTAGACCCGCTCGTCCGAAACCTCTACAAAAAGGACCGCAAAAATGTTTTATTCAAATATTAGGAGTTCAAATAATTGATTAGGAGCTTTTCAACACATTTATATTGCAAAACCTCAATTTCTATACTTTTTACTCAGTTAAAATTCTAACGGGTCCATTGAAAGGCCCATTTAGACCTACTCGTCCGAAACCTCGACAAAAAGGACTGCAAAATAGTTTTATTCAAATTTTAGGAGTTCAAATAATTTATTAGGAGCTTTTCAACACAATTATATTGCAAAACCTCAATTTCTGTACTTTTTACTCAGTTAAAATTCCAACGGGTCCATTGAATTTTCCCATTTAGACTTGCTCGTCCGAAACCTCTACAAAAAAGGACCGCAAAACAAGTTTTAATCAAATTTTAGGAGTTCAAATAATTGATTAGGAGCTTTTCAACAATAATATATTGCAAAAACTCAATTTCTGTACTCTTTACTCAGTTAAAATTCCAACGGGTCCATTGTAAGGCCCATTTCGACCCGCTCGTCTGAAACCTCTACATTAAGGACTGCAAAAAAAGTTTTAATCAAATTTTAGGAGTTTATGTAATAGATTAGGAGCTTTTCAACTCAATTATATTGCAAAACCTCAATTTCTATACTTTTTACTCAGTTAAAATTCTAACGGGTGCATTGAATGGCCCATTTAGACCTGCTCGTCCGAAACCTCGACAAAAAGGACCGCAAAATAGTTTTAATCAAATTTTAGGAGTTCAAATAATTGATTAGGAACTTTTCAACACGATTATATTGAAAAACCTCAATTTTATACTTTTTACCTAGTTAAAATTCCAATGGGCCCATTGAAAGGCCCATTTAGACCTGCTCGTCCGAAACCTCTACAAAAAGGACCGCAAAAATGTTTTATTCAAATATTAGGAGTTCAAATAATTGATTAGGAGCTTTTCAACACAAATATATTGCAAAACCTAAATTTCTGTACTTTTTACTCAGTTAAAATTCCAACGGGTCCATTGAAAGGCCCATTTAGACCTGCTCGTCCGAAACCTTTACAAAAAGGATCGCAAAAATGTTTTATTCAAATATTAGGAGTTCAAATAATTGATTAGGAGCTTTTCAACACAATTATAATGCGAAACCTCAATTTCTATACTTTTTACTTAGTTAAAATACCAACGGGTCCATTGAAAGGCCCATTTCGACCCGCTCGTCCGAAACCTCTACAAAAAGGACTGCAAAATAAGGTTTAATCAAATTTTAGGAGTTCATGTAATTGATTAGAAGCTTTTCAACACAATTATATTGCAAAACCTCAATTTTTGTACTTTTTAATCAATTTAATTCCAACGGGTCCATTGAAAGGCCCATTTAGACCTGCTCGTTTGAAACCTCTACAAAAAAGGACCGCAAAACAAGTTTTAATCAAACTATAGGAGTTCAAATAATTGATTAGGAGCTTTTCAACACAATTATATTGCAAAATCTCAATTTCTGTACTTTTTACTAAGTTAAAATTCCAACGGGTCCATTGTAAGGCCCATTTAGACCTGCTCGTCCGAAACGTATCAAAAATGACTGCAAAAAAAGTTTTAATCAAACTTTAGGAGTTTATGTAATTTATTAGGATCTTTTCAACACAATTATATTGCAAAACCTCAATTTTATACTTTTTACTCAGTTAAAATTTCAACGGGTCCATTGAAAGGCCCATTTAGACCCGCTCGTCCGAAACCTCTACAAAAAGGACCGCAAAAATGTTTTATTCAAATATTAGGAGTTCAAATAATTGATTAGGAGCTTTTCAACACATTTATATTGCAAAACCTCAATTTCTATACTTTTTACTCAGTTAAAATTCTAACGGGTCCATTGAAAGGCCCATTTAGACCTACTCGTCCGAAACCTCGACAAAAAGGACTGCAAAATAGTTTTATTCAAATTTTAGGAGTTCAAATAATTTATTAGGAGCTTTTCAACACAATTATATTGCAAAACCTCAATTTCTGTACTTTTTACTTAGTTAAAATTCCAACGGGTCCATTGAATTTTCCCATTTAGACTTGCTCGTCCGAAACCTCTACAAAAAAGGACCGCAAAACAAGTTTTAATCAAATTTTAGGAGTTCAAATAATTGATTAGGAGCTTTTCAACACAAATATATTGCAAAAACTCAATTTCTGTACTCTTTACTCAGTTAAAATTCCAACGGGTCCATTGTAAGGCCCATTTCGACCCGCTCGTCTGAAACCTCTACATTAAGGACTGAAAAAAAGTTTTAATCAAATTTTAGGAGTTTATGTAATAGATTAGGAGCTTTTCAACTCAATTATATTGCAAAACCTCAATTTCTATACTTTTTACTCAGTTAAAATTCTAACGGGTGCATTGAATGGCCCATTTAGACCTGCTCGTCCGAAACCTCGACAAAAAGGACCGCAAAATAGTTTTAATCAAATTTTAGGAGTTCAAATAATTGATTAGGATCTTTTCAACACAATTATATTGAAAAACCTCAATTTTATACTTTTTACCTAGTTAAAATTCCAATGGGCCCATTGAAAGGCCCATTTAGACCTGCTCGTCCGAAACCTCTACAAAAAGGACCGCAAAAATGTTTTATTCAAATATTAGGAGTTCAAATAATTGATTAGGAGCTTTTCAACACAAATATATTGCAAAACCTAAATTTCTGTACTTTTTACTCAGTTAAAATTCCAACGGGTCCATTGAAAGGCCCATTTAGACCTGCTCGTCCGAAACCTTTACAAAAAGGATCGCAAAAATGTTTTATTCAAATATTAGGAGTTCAAATAATTGATTAGGAGCTTTTCAACACAATTATAATGCGAAACCTCAATTTCTATACTTTTTACTCAGTTAAAATACCAACGGGTCCATTGAAAGGCCCATTTCGACCCGCTCGTCCGAAACCTCTACAAAAAGGACTGCAAAATAAGGTTTAATCAAATTTTAGGAGTTCATGTAATTGATTAGAAGCTTTTCAACACAATTATATTGCAAAACCTCAATTTTTGTACTTTTTAATCAATTTAATTCCAACGGGTCCATTGAAAGGCCCATTTAGACCTGCTCGTTTGAAACCTCTACAAAAAAGGACCGCAAAACAAGTTTTAATCAAACTATAGGAGTTCAAATAATTGATTAGGAGCTTTTCAACACAATTATATTGCAAAATCTCAATTTCTGTACTTTTTACTAAGTTAAAATTCCAACGGGTCCATTGTAAGGCCCATTTAGACCTGCTCGTCCGAAACGTATCAAAAATGACTGCAAAAAAAGTTTTAATCAAACTTTAGGAGTTTATGTAATTTATTAGGATCTTTTCAACACAATTATATTGCAAAACCTCAATTTTATACTTTTTACTCAGTTAAAATTTCAACGGGTCCATTGAAAGGCCCATTTAGACCCGCTCGTCCGAAACCTCTACAAAAAGGACCGCAAAAATGTTTTATTCAAATATTAGGAGTTCAAATAATTGATTAGGAGCTTTTCAACACATTTATATTGCAAAACCTCAATTTCTATACTTTTTACTCAGTTAAAATTCCAACGGGTCCATTGTAAGGCCCATTTAGACCTGCTCGTCCGAAACGTATCAAAAATGACTGCAAAAAAGTTTTAATCAAACTTTAGGAGTTTATGTAATTTATTAGGATCTTTTCAACACAATTATATTGCAAAACCTCAATTTTATACTTTTTACTCAGTTAAAATTTCAACGGGTCCATTGAAAGGCCCATTTAGACCCGCTCGTCCGAAACCTCTACAAAAAGGACCGCAAAAATGTTTTATTCAAATATTAGGAGTTCAAATAATTGATTAGGAGCTTTTCAACACATTTATATTGCAAAACCTCAATTTCTATACTTTTTACTCAGTTAAAATTCTAACGGGTCCATTGAAAGGCCCATTTAGACCTACTCGTCCGAAACCTCGACAAAAAGGACTGCAAAATAGTTTTATTCAAATTTTAGGAGTTCAAATAATTTATTAGGAGCTTTTCAACACAATTATATTGCAAAACCTCAATTTCTGTACTTTTTACTCAGTTAAAATTCCAACGGGTCCATTGAATTTTCCCATTTAGACTTGCTCGTCCGAAACCTCTACAAAAAAGGACCGCAAAACAAGTTTTAATCAAATTTTAGGAGTTCAAATAATTGATTAGGAGCTTTTCAACAATAATATATTGCAAAAACTCAATTTCTGTACTCTTTACTCAGTTAAAATTCCAACGGGTCCATTGTAAGGCCCATTTCGACCCGCTCGTCTGAAACCTCTACATTAAGGACTGCAAAAAAAGTTTTAATCAAATTTTAGGAGTTTATGTAATAGATTAGGAGCTTTTCAACTCAATTATATTGCAAAACCTCAATTTCTATACTTTTTACTCAGTTAAAATTCTAACGGGTGCATTGAATGGCCCATTTAGACCTGCTCGTCCGAAACCTCGACAAAAAGGACCGCAAAATAGTTTTAATCAAATTTTAGGAGTTCAAATAATTGATTAGGAACTTTTCAACACGATTATATTGAAAAACCTCAATTTTATACTTTTTACCTAGTTAAAATTCCAATGGGCCCATTGAAAGGCCCATTTAGACCTGCTCGTCCGAAACCTCTACAAAAAGGACCGCAAAAATGTTTTATTCAAATATTAGGAGTTCAAATAATTGATTAGGAGCTTTTCAACACAAATATATTGCAAAACCTAAATTTCTGTACTTTTTACTCAGTTAAAATTCCAACGGGTCCATTGAAAGGCCCATTTAGACCTGCTCGTCCGAAACCTTTACAAAAAGGATCGCAAAAATGTTTTATTCAAATATTAGGAGTTCAAATAATTGATTAGGAGCTTTTCAACACAATTATAATGCGAAACCTCAATTTCTATACTTTTTACTTAGTTAAAATACCAACGGGTCCATTGAAAGGCCCATTTCGACCCGCTCGTCCGAAACCTCTACAAAAAGGACTGCAAAATAAGGTTTAATCAAATTTTAGGAGTTCATGTAATTGATTAGAAGCTTTTCAACACAATTATATTGCAAAACCTCAATTTTTGTACTTTTTAATCAATTTAATTCCAACGGGTCCATTGAAAGGCCCATTTAGACCTGCTCGTTTGAAACCTCTACAAAAAAGGACCGCAAAACAAGTTTTAATCAAACTATAGGAGTTCAAATAATTGATTAGGAGCTTTTCAACACAATTATATTGCAAAATCTCAATTTCTGTACTTTTTACTAAGTTAAAATTCCAACGGGTCCATTGTAAGGCCCATTTAGACCTGCTCGTCCGAAACGTATCAAAAATGACTGCAAAAAAAGTTTTAATCAAACTTTAGGAGTTTATGTAATTTATTAGGATCTTTTCAACACAATTATATTGCAAAACCTCAATTTTATACTTTTTACTCAGTTAAAATTTCAACGGGTCCATTGAAAGGCCCATTTAGACCCGCTCGTCCGAAACCTCTACAAAAAGGACCGCAAAAATGTTTTATTCAAATATTAGGAGTTCAAATAATTGATTAGGAGCTTTTCAACACATTTATATTGCAAAACCTCAATTTCTATACTTTTTACTCAGTTAAAATTCTAACGGGTCCATTGAAAGGCCCATTTAGACCTACTCGTCCGAAACCTCGACAAAAAGGACTGCAAAATAGTTTTATTCAAATTTTAGGAGTTCAAATAATTTATTAGGAGCTTTTCAACACAATTATATTGCAAAACCTCAATTTCTGTACTTTTTACTTAGTTAAAATTCCAACGGGTCCATTGAATTTTCCCATTTAGACTTGCTCGTCCGAAACCTCTACAAAAAAGGACCGCAAAACAAGTTTTAATCAAATTTTAGGAGTTCAAATAATTGATTAGGAGCTTTTCAACACAAATATATTGCAAAAACTCAATTTCTGTACTCTTTACTCAGTTAAAATTCCAACGGGTCCATTGTAAGGCCCATTTCGACCCGCTCGTCTGAAACCTCTACATTAAGGACTGAAAAAAAGTTTTAATCAAATTTTAGGAGTTTATGTAATAGATTAGGAGCTTTTCAACTCAATTATATTGCAAAACCTCAATTTCTATACTTTTTACTCAGTTAAAATTCTAACGGGTGCATTGAATGGCCCATTTAGACCTGCTCGTCCGAAACCTCGACAAAAAGGACCGCAAAATAGTTTTAATCAAATTTTAGGAGTTCAAATAATTGATTAGGATCTTTTCAACACAATTATATTGAAAAACCTCAATTTTATACTTTTTACCTAGTTAAAATTCCAATGGGCCCATTGAAAGGCCCATTTAGACCTGCTCGTCCGAAACCTCTACAAAAAGGACCGCAAAAATGTTTTATTCAAATATTAGGAGTTCAAATAATTGATTAGGAGCTTTTCAACACAAATATATTGCAAAACCTAAATTTCTGTACTTTTTACTCAGTTAAAATTCCAACGGGTCCATTGAAAGGCCCATTTAGACCTGCTCGTCCGAAACCTTTACAAAAAGGATCGCAAAAATGTTTTATTCAAATATTAGGAGTTCAAATAATTGATTAGGAGCTTTTCAACACAATTATAATGCGAAACCTCAATTTCTATACTTTTTACTCAGTTAAAATACCAACGGGTCCATTGAAAGGCCCATTTCGACCCGCTCGTCCGAAACCTCTACAAAAAGGACTGCAAAATAAGGTTTAATCAAATTTTAGGAGTTCATGTAATTGATTAGAAGCTTTTCAACACAATTATATTGCAAAACCTCAATTTTTGTACTTTTTAATCAATTTAATTCCAACGGGTCCATTGAAAGGCCCATTTAGACCTGCTCGTTTGAAACCTCTACAAAAAAGGACCGCAAAACAAGTTTTAATCAAACTATAGGAGTTCAAATAATTGATTAGGAGCTTTTCAACACAATTATATTGCAAAATCTCAATTTCTGTACTTTTTACTAAGTTAAAATTCCAACGGGTCCATTGTAAGGCCCATTTAGACCTGCTCGTCCGAAACGTATCAAAAATGACTGCAAAAAAAGTTTTAATCAAACTTTAGGAGTTTATGTAATTTATTAGGATCTTTTCAACACAATTATATTGCAAAACCTCAATTTTATACTTTTTACTCAGTTAAAATTTCAACGGGTCCATTGAAAGGCCCATTTAGACCCGCTCGTCCGAAACCTCTACAAAAAGGACCGCAAAAATGTTTTATTCAAATATTAGGAGTTCAAATAATTGATTAGGAGCTTTTCAACACATTTATATTGCAAAACCTCAATTTCTATACTTTTTACTCAGTTAAAATTCTAACGGGTCCATTGAAAGGCCCATTTAGACCTACTCGTCCGAAACCTCGACAAAAAGGACTGCAAAATAGTTTTATTCAAATTTTAGGAGTTCAAATAATTTATTAGGAGCTTTTCAACACAATTATATTGCAAAACCTCAATTTCTGTACTTTTTACTTAGTTAAAATTCCAACGGGTCCATTGAATTTTCCCATTTAGACTTGCTCGTCCGAAACCTCTACAAAAAAGGACCGCAAAACAAGTTTTAATCAAATTTTAGGAGTTCAAATAATTGATTAGGAGCTTTTCAACACAAATATATTGCAAAAACTCAATTTCTGTACTCTTTACTCAGTTAAAATTCCAACGGGTCCATTGTAAGGCCCATTTCGACCCGCTCGTCTGAAACCTCTACATTAAGGACTGCAAAAAAAGTTTTAATCAAATTTTAGGAGTTTATGTAATAGATTAGGAGCTTTTCAACTCAATTATATTGCAAAACCTCAATTTCTATACTTTTTACTCAGTTAAAATTCTAACGGGTGCATTGAATGGCCCATTTAGACCTGCTCGTCCGAAACCTCGACAAAAAGGACCGCAAAATAGTTTTAATCAAATTTTAGGAGTTCAAATAATTGATTAGGAACTTTTCAACACAATTATATTGAAAAACCTCAATTTTATACTTTTTACCTAGTTAAAATTCCAATGGGCCCATTGAAAGGCCCATTTAGACCTGCTCGTCCGAAACCTCTACAAAAAGGACCGCAAAAATGTTTTATTCAAATATTAGGAGTTCAAATAATTGATTAGGAGCTTTTCAACACAAATATATTGCAAAACCTAAATTTCTGTACTTTTTACTCAGTTAAAATTCCAACGGGTCCATTGAAAGGCCCATTTAGACCTGCTCGTCCGAAACCTTTACAAAAAGGATCGCAAAAATGTTTTATTCAAATATTAGGAGTTCAAATAATTGATTAGGAGCTTTTCAACACAATTATAATGCGAAACCTCAATTTCTATACTTTTTACTCAGTTAAAATACCAACGGGTCCATTGAAAGGCCCATTTCGACCCGCTCGTCCGAAACCTCTACAAAAAGGACTGCAAAATAAGGTTTAATCAAATTTTAGGAGTTCATGTAATTGATTAGAAGCTTTTCAACACAATTATATTGCAAAACCTCAATTTTTGTACTTTTTAATCAATTTAATTCCAACGGGTCCATTGAAAGGCCCATTTAGACCTGCTCGTTTGAAACCTCTACAAAAAAGGACCGCAAAACAAGTTTTAATCAAACTATAGGAGTTCAAATAATTGATTAGGAGCTTTTCAACACAATTATATTGCAAAATCTCAATTTCTGTACTTTTTACTAAGTTAAAATTCCAACGGGTCCATTGTAAGGCCCATTTAGACCTGCTCGCCCGAAACGTATCAAAAATGACTGCAAAAAAAGTTTTAATCAAACTTTAGGAGTTTATGTAATTTATTAGGATCTTTTCAACACAATTATATTGCAAAACCTCAATTTTATACTTTTTACTCAGTTAAAATTTCAACGGGTCCATTGAAAGGCCCATTTAGACCCGCTCGTCCGAAACCTCTACAAAAAGGACCGCAAAAATGTTTTATTCAAATATTAGGAGTTCAAATAATTGATTAGGAGCTTTTCAACACATTTATATTGCAAAACCTCAATTTCTATACTTTTTACTCAGTTAAAATTCTAACGGGTCCATTGAAAGGCCCATTTAGACCTACTCGTCCGAAACCTCGACAAAAAGGACTGCAAAATAGTTTTATTCAAATTTTAGGAGTTCAAATAATTTATTAGGAGCTTTTCAACACAATTATATTGCAAAACCTCAATTTCTGTACTTTTTACTCAGTTAAAATTCCAACGGGTCCATTGAATTTTCCCATTTAGACTTGCTCGTCCGAAACCTCTACAAAAAAGGACCGCAAAACAAGTTTTAATCAAATTTTAGGAGTTCAAATAATTGATTAGGAGCTTTTCAACACAAATATATTGCAAAAACTCAATTTCTGTACTCTTTACTCAGTTAAAATTCCAACGGGTCCATTGTAAGGCCCATTTCGACCCGCTCGTCTGAAACCTCTACATTAAGGACTGCAAAAAAAGTTTTAATCAAATTTTAGGAGTTTATGTAATAGATTAGGAGCTTTTCAACTCAATTATATTGCAAAACCTCAATTTCTATACTTTTTACTCAGTTAAAATTCTAACGGGTGCATTGAATGGCCCATTTAGACCTGCTCGTCCGAAACCTCGACAAAAAGGACCGCAAAATAGTTTTAATCAAATTTTAGGAGTTCAAATAATTGATTAGGAACTTTTCAACACAATTATATTGAAAAACCTCAATTTTATACTTTTTACCTAGTTAAAATTCCAATGGGCCCATTGAAAGGCCCATTTAGACCTGCTCGTCCGAAACCTCTACAAAAAGGACCGCAAAAATGTTTTATTCAAATATTAGGAGTTCAAATAATTGATTAGGAGCTTTTCAACACAAATATATTGCAAAACCTAAATTTCTGTACTTTTTACTCAGTTAAAATTCCAACGGGTCCATTGAAAGGCCCATTTAGACCTGCTCGTCCGAAACCTTTACAAAAAGGATCGCAAAAATGTTTTATTCAAATATTAGGAGTTCAAATAATTGATTAGGAGCTTTTCAACACAATTATAATGCGAAACCTCAATTTCTATACTTTTTACTCAGTTAAAATACCAACGGGTCCATTGAAAGGCCCATTTCGACCCGCTCGTCCGAAACCTCTACAAAAAGGACTGCAAAATAAGGTTTAATCAAATTTTAGGAGTTCATGTAATTGATTAGAAGCTTTTCAACACAATTATATTGCAAAACCTCAATTTTTGTACTTTTTAATCAATTTAATTCCAACGGGTCCATTGAAAGGCCCATTTAGACCTGCTCGTTTGAAACCTCTACAAAAAAGGACCGCAAAACAAGTTTTAATCAAACTTTAGGAGTTCAAATAATTGATTAGGAGCTTTTCAACACAATTATATTGCAAAATCTCAATTTCTGTACTTTTTACTAAGTTAAAATTCCAACGGGTCCATTGTAAGGCCCATTTAGACCTGCTCGTCCGAAACGTATCAAAAATGACTGCAAAAAAAGTTTTAATCAAACTTTAGGAGTTTATGTAATTTATTAGGATCTTTTCAACACAATTATATTGCAAAACCTCAATTTTATACTTTTTACTCAGTTAAAATTTCAACGGGTCCATTGAAAGGCCCATTTAGACCCGCTCGTCCGAAACCTCTACAAAAAGGACCGCAAAAATGTTTTATTCAAATATTAGGAGTTCAAATAATTGATTAGGAGCTTTTCAACACATTTATATTGCAAAACCTCAATTTCTATACTTTTTACTCAGTTAAAATTCTAACGGGTCCATTGAAAGGCCCATTTAGACCTACTCGTCCGAAACCTCGACAAAAAGGATTGCAAAATAGTTTTATTCAAATTTTAGGAGTTCAAATAATTTATTAGGAGCTTTTCAACACAATTATATTGCAAAACCTCAATTTCTGTACTTTTTACTTAGTTAAAATTCCAACGGGTCCATTGAATTTTCCCATTTAGACTTGCTCGTCCGAAACCTCTACAAAAAAGGACCGCAAAACAAGTTTTAATCAAATTTTAGGAGTTCAAATAATTGATTAGGAGCTTTTCAACACAAATATATTGCAAAAACTCAATTTCTGTACTCTTTACTCAGTTAAAATTCCAACGGGTCCATTGTAAGGCCCATTTCGACCCGCTCGTCTGAAACCTCTACATTAAGGACTGCAAAAAAAGTTTTAATCAAATTTTAGGAGTTTATGTAATAGATTAGGAGCTTTTCAACTCAATTATATTGCAAAACCTCAATTTCTATACTTTTTACTCAGTTAAAATTCTAACGGGTGCATTGAATGGCCCATTTAGACCTGCTCGTCCGAAACCTCGACAAAAAGGACCGCAAAATAGTTTTAATCAAATTTTAGGAGTTCAAATAATTGATTAGGAACTTTTCAACACAATTATATTGAAAAACCTCAATTTTATACTTTTTACCTAGTTAAAATTCCAATGGGCCCATTGAAAGGCCCATTTAGACCTGCTCGTCCGAAACCTCTACAAAAAGGACCGCAAAAATGTTTTATTCAAATATTAGGAGTTCAAATAATTGATTAGGAGCTTTTCAACACAAATATATTGCAAAACCTAAATTTCTGTACTTTTTACTCAGTTAAAATTCCAACGGGTCCATTGAAAGGCCCATTTAGACCTGCTCGTCCGAAACCTTTACAAAAAGGATCGCAAAAATGTTTTATTCAAATATTAGGAGTTCAAATAATTGATTAGGAGCTTTTCAACACAATTATAATGCGAAACCTCAATTTCTATACTTTTTACTCAGTTAAAATACCAACGGGTCCATTGAAAGGCCCATTTCGACCCGCTCGTCCGAAACCTCTACAAAAAGGACTGCAAAATAAGGTTTAATCAAATTTTAGGAGTTCATGTAATTGATTAGAAGCTTTTCAACACAATTATATTGCAAAACCTCAATTTTTGTACTTTTTAATCAATTTAATTCCAACGGGTCCATTGAAAGGCCCATTTAGACCTGCTCGTTTGAAACCTCTACAAAAAAGGACCGCAAAACAAGTTTTAATCAAACTATAGGAGTTCAAATAATTTATTAGGAGCTTTTCAACACAATTATATTGCAAAATCTCAATTTCTGTACTTTTTACTAAGTTAAAATTCCAACGGGTCCATTGTAAGGCCCATTTAGACCTGCTCGTCCGAAACGTATCAAAAATGACTGCAAAAAAAGTTTTAATCAAACTTTAGGAGTTTATGTAATTTATTAGGATCTTTTCAACACAATTATATTGCAAAACCTTAATTTTATACTTTTTACTCAGTTAAAATTTCAACGGGTCCATTGAAAAGGCCCATTTAGACCCGCTCGTCCGAAACCTCTACAAAAAGGACCGCAAAAATGTTTTATTCAAATATTAGGAGTTCAAATAATTGATTAGGAGCTTTTCAACACATTTATATTGCAAAACCTCAATTTCTATACTTTTTACTCAGTTAAAATTCTAACGGGTCCATTGAAAGGCCCATTTAGACCTACTCGTCCGAAACCTCGACAAAAAGGACTGCAAAATAGTTTTATTCAAATTTTAGGAGTTCAAATAATTTATTAGGAGCTTTTCAACACAATTATATTGCAAAACCTCAATTTCTGTACTTTTTACTTAGTTAAAATTCCAACAGGTCCATTGAATTTGCCCATTTAGACTTGCTCGTCCGAAACCTCTACAAAAAAGGACCGCAAAACAAGTTTTAATCAAATTTTAGGAGTTCAAATAATTGATTAGGAGCTTTTCAACACAAATATATTGCAAAAACTCAATTTCTGTACTCTTTACTCAGTTAAAATTCCAACGGGTCCATTGTAAGGCCCATTTCGACCCGCTCGTCTGAAACCTCTACATTAAGGACTGCAAAAAAAGTTTTAATCAAATTTTAGGAGTTTATGTAATAGATTAGGAGCTTTTCAACTCAATTATATTGCAAAACCTCAATTTCTATACTTTTTACTCAGTTAAAATTATAACGGGTGCATTGAATGGCCCATTTAGACCAGCTCGTCCGAAACCTCGACAAAAAGGACCGCTAAATAGTTTTAATCAAATTTTAGGAGTTCAAATAATTGATTAGGAACTTTTCAACACAATTATATTGAAAAACCTCAATTTTATACTTTTTACCCAGTTAAAATTCCAACGGGCCCATTGAAAGGCCCATTTAGACATGCTCGTCCGAAACCTCTACAAAAAGGACCGCAAAAATGTTTTATTCAAATATTAGGAGTTCAAATAATTGATTAGGAGCTTTTCAACACAAATATATTGCAAAACCTAAATTTCTGTACTTTTTACTCAGTTAAAATTCCAACGGGTCCATTGAAAGGCCCATTCAGACCTGCTCGTCCGAAACCTTTACAAAAAGGATCGCAAAAATGTTTTATTCAAATATTAGGAGTTCAAATAATTGATTAGGAGCTTTTCAACACAATTATAATGCGAAACCTCAATTTCTATACTTTTTACTTAGTTAAAATACCAACGGGTCCATTGAAAGGCCCATTTCGACCCGCTCGTCCGAAACCTCTACAAAAAGGACTGCAAAATAAGGTTTAATCAAATTTTAGGAGTTCATGTAATTGATTAGAAGCTTTTCAACACAATTATATTGCAAAACCTCAATTTTTGTACTTTTTAATCAATTTAATTCCAACGGGTCCATTGAAAGGCCCATTTAGACCTGCTCGTTTGAAACCTCTACAAAAAAGGACCGCAAAACAAGTTTTAATCAAACTATAGGAGTTCAAATAATTGATTAGGAGCTTTTCAACACAATTATATTGCAAAATCTCAATTTCTGTACTTTTTACTCAGTTAAAATTCCAACGGGTCCATTGTAAGGCCCATTTAGACCTGCTCGTCCGAAACGTATCAAAAATGACTGCAAAAAAAGTTTTAATCAAACTTTAGGAGTTTATGTAATTTATTAGGATCTTTTCAACACAATTATATTGCAAAACCTTAATTTTATACTTTTTACTCAGTTAAAATTTCAACGGGTCCATTGAAAAGGCCCATTTAGACCCGCTCGTCCGAAACCTCTACAAAAAGGACCGCAAAAATGTTTTATTCAAATATTAGGAGTTCAAATAATTGATTAGGAGCTTTTCAACACATTTATATTGCAAAACCTCAATTTCTATACTTTTTACTCAGTTAAAATTCTAACGGGTCCATTGAAAGGCCCATTTAGACCTACTCGTCCGAAACCTCGACAAAAAGGACTGCAAAATAGTTTTATTCAAATTTTAGGAGTTCAAATAATTTATTAGGAGCTTTTCAACACAATTATATTGCAAAACCTCAATTTCTATACTTTTTACTCAGTTAAAATTCTAACGGGTCCATTGAAAGGCCCATTTAGACTTGCTCGTCCGAAACCTCTACAAAAAAGGACTGCAAAACAAGTTTTAATCAAATTTTAGGGGTTCAAATAATTGATTAGGAGCTTTTCAACACAAATATATTGCAAAAACTCAATTTCTGTACACTTTACTCAGTTAAAATTCCAACGGGTCCATTGTAAGGCCCATTTCGACCCGCTCGTCTGAAACCTCTACATTAAGGACTGCAAAAAAGTTTTAATCAAATTTTAGGAGTTTATGTAATAGATTAGGAGCTTTTCAACTCAATTATATTGCAAAACCTCAATTTCTATACTTTTTACTCAGTTAAAATTATAACGGGTGCATTGAATGGCCCATTTAGACCAGCTCGTCCGAAACCTCGACAAAAAGGACCGCTAAATAGTTTTAATCAAATTTTAGGAGTTCAAATAATTGATTAGGAACTTTTCAACACAATTATATTGAAAAACCTCAATTTTATACTTTTTACCCAGTTAAAATTCCAACGGGCCCATTGAAAGGCCCATTTAGACATGCTCGTCCGAAACCTCTACAAAAAGGACCGCAAAAATGTTTTATTCAAATATTAGGAGTTCAAATAATTGATTAGGAGCTTTTCAACACAATTATATTGCAAAACCTAAATTTCTGTACTTTTTACTCAGTTAAAATTCCAACGGGTCCATTGAAAGGCCCATTCAGACCTGCTCGTCCGAAACCTTTACTAAAAGGATCGCAAAAATGTTTTATTCAAATATTAGGAGTTCAAATAATTGATTAGGAGCTTTTCAACACAATTATAATGCGAAACCTCAATTTCTATACTTTTTACTCAGTTAAAATACCAACGAGTCCATTGAAAGGCCCATTTCGACCCGCTCGTCCGAAACCTCTACAAAAAGGACTGCAAAATAAGGTTTAATCAAATTTTAGGAGTTCATGTAATTGATTAGAAGCTTTTCAACACAATTATATTGCAAAACCTCAATTTTTGTACTTTTTAATCAATTTAATTCCAACGGGTCCATTGAAAGGCCCATTTAGACCTGCTCGTTTGAAACCTCTACAAAAAAGGACCGCAAAACAAGTTTTAATCAAACTTTAGGAGTTCAAATTATTGATTAGGAGCTTTTCAACACAATTATATTGCAAAATCTCAATTTCTGTACTTTTTACTCAGTTAAAATTCCAACGGGTCCATTGTAAGGCCCATTTAGACCTGCTCGTCCGAAACGTATCAAAAATGACTGCAAAAAAAGTTTTAATCAAACTTTAGGAGTTTATGTAATTTATTAGGATCTTTTCAACACAATTATATTGCAAAACCTTAATTTTATACTTTTTACTCAGTTAAAATTTCAACGGGTCCGTTGAAAAGGCCCATTTAGACCCGCTCGTCCGAAACCTCTACAAAAAGGACCACAAAAATGTTTTATTCAAATATTAGGAGTTCAAATAATTGATTAGGAGCTTTTCAACACATTTATATTGCAAAACCTCAATTTCTATACTTTTTACTCAGTTAAAATTCTAACGGGTCCATTGAAAGGCCCATTTAGACCTACTCGTCCGAAACCTCGACAAAAAGGACTGCAAAATAGTTTTATTCAAATTTTAGGAGTTCAAATAATTTATTAGGAGCTTTTCAACACAATTATATTGCAAAACCTCAATTTCTGTACTTTTTACTTAGTTAAAATTCCAACGGGTCCATTGAATTTGCCCATTTAGACTTGCTCGTCTGAAACCTCTACAAAAAAGGACCGCAAAACAAGTTTTAATCAAATTTTAGGAGTTCAAATAATTGATTAGGAGCTTTTCAACACAATTAAATTGCAAAAACTCAATTTCTGTACTCTTTACTCAGTTAAAATTCCAACGGGTCCATTGTAAGGCCCATTTCGACCCGCTCGTCCGAAACCTCTACATTAAGGACTGCAGAAAAAGTTTTAATCAAATTTTAGGAGTTTATGTAATATATTAGGAGCTTTTCAACACAATTACATTGCAAAACCTCAATTTCTATACTTTTTACTCAGTTAAAATTCTAACGGGTGCATTGAATGGCCCATTTAGACCTGCTCGTCCGAAACCTCGACAAAAAGGACCGCAAAATAGTTTTAATCAAATTTTAGGAGTTCAAATAATTGATTAGGAACTTTTCAACACAATTATATTGAAAAACCTCAATTTTATACTTTTTACCCAGTTAAAATTCCAACGGGCCCATTGAAAGGCCCATTTAGACATGCTCGTCCGAAACCTCTACAAAAAGGACCGCAAAAATGTATTATTCAAATATTAGGAGTTCAAATAATTGATTAGGAGCTTTTCAACACAATTATATTGCAAAAGCTAAATTTCTGTACTTTTTACTCAGTTAAAATTCCAACGGGTCCATTGAAAGGCCCATTCAGACCTGCTCGTCCGAAACCTCTACAAAAAAGGACCGCAAAACAAGTTTTAATCAAATTTTAGGAGTTCAAATAATTGATTAGGAGCTTTTCAACACAATTATATTGCAAAAGCTCAATTTCTGTTCTTTTTACTCAGTTAAAATTCCAACGGGTCCATTGTAAGGCCCATTTAGACCTGCTCGTCCGAAACGTATCAAAAAGGACTGCAAAAAAGTTTTAATCAAATTTTAGGAGTTTATGTAATTGATTAGGAGCTTTTCAACACAATTGTATTGCAAAACCTCAATTTTATACTTTTTACTCATTTAAAATTTCAACGGGTCCATTGAAAGGCCAATTTAGACCCGCTCGTCCGAAACCTCTACAAAAAGGACCGCAAAAATGTTTTATTCAAATATTAGGAGTTCAAATAATTGATTAGGAGCTTTTCAACACATTTATAATTCAAAACCTCAATTTCTATACTTTTTACTCAGTTAAAATTCTAACGGGTCCATTGAGAGGCCCATTTAGACCTGCTCGTCCGAAACCTCGACAAAAAGGACTGCAAAATAGTTTTAATCAAATTTTAGGAGTTCAAATAATTTATTAGGAACTTTTCAAAACAATTATATTGAAAAACCTCAATTTTATACTTTTTACTCAGTTAAAATTCAAACGGGCCCATTGAAAGGCCCAATTAGACCTGCTCGTCCGAAACCTCTACAAAAAGGTTCGCAAAAATGTTTTATTCAAATATTAGGAGTTAAAATAATTGATTAGGAGCTTTTCAACACAATTATATTGCAAAACCTCAATTTCTGTACTTTTTACTCAGTTAAAATTCCAACGGGTCCATTGAAAGGCCCATTTAGACCTGCTTGTCCGAAACCTCTACAAAAAGGACCGCAAAAATGTTTTATTCAAATATTAGGAGTTCAAATAATTGATTAGAAGCTTTTCAACACAATTATAATGCGAAACCTCAATTTCTGTACCTTTTACTCAGGTAAAATACCAACGGGTCCATTGAAAGGCCCATTTCGACTCGCTCGTCCGAAACCTCTTCAAAAAGGACTGCAGAATAAGTTTTAATCAAATTTTAGGATTTCATGTAATTGATTAGGAGATTTTCAACACAATTAAATTGCAAAACCTCAGTTTATGTACTTTTTACTCAATTTAATTCCAACGGGTCCATTAAAATGCCCATTTAGACCTGCTCGTCCGAAACCTCTACAAAAAAGGACCGCAAAACAAGTTTTAATCAAATTTTAGGTGTTCAAATAATTGATTAGGTGCTTTTCAACACAATTATATTGAAAAACCTCAATTTCTGTACTTTTTACTCAGTTAAAATTCCAACGGGTCCATTGTAAGGCCCATTTAGACATGCTCGTCCGAAACTTATCAAAAAGGACTGCAAAAAAGTTTTAATCAAATTTTAGGAGTTTATGAAATTGATTAGGAGCTTTTCAACACAATTATATTGCACAACCTCAATTTTATACTTTTTGCTCAGTTAAAATTTCAACGGGTCCATTGAAAGGCCCATTTAGACACGCTCGTCCGAAACCTCTACAAAAAGGACAACAAAAATGTTTTATTCAAATATTAGGAGTTCAAATAATTGATTAGGAGCTTTTCAACCCATTTATATTGCAAAACCTCAATTTCTGTACTTTTTACTCAGTTAAAATTCCAACGGGTCCATTGAAAGGCCCATTTAGACCTGCTCGTCCGAAACCTCTACAAAAAGGACCGCAAAACAAGTCTTAATCAAATTTTAGGAGTTCAAATAATTGATTAGGAGCTTTTCAACACAAACATATTGCAAAAACTCATTTTCTGTACTTTTTACTCAGTTAAAATTCCAACGGGTCCATTGAAAGGCCCATTTAGACCTGCTCGTCCGAAACCTCTACAAAAAGGACTGCAAAAATGTTTTATTCAAATATTAAGAGTTCAAATAATTGATTAGGAGCTTTTCAACACAATTATAATGCGAAACCTCAATTTCTGTACTTTTTACTCAGGTAAAATCCCAACGGGTCCATTGAAAGGCCCATTTCGACTCGCTTGTCCGAAACCTCTTTAAAAAGGACTGCAAAATACGTTTTAATCAAATTTTAGGAGTTCATGTAATTGAATAGAAGCTTTTCAACACAATTATATTGCAAAACCTCAATTTATGTACTTTTTACTCAATTTAATTCCAACGGGTCCATTGAAAGGCCCATTTAGACCTGCTCGCCCGAAACCTCTACAAAAAAGGACCGCAAAACAAGTTTTAATCAAATTTTAGGTGTTCAAATAATTGATTAGGAGCTTTTCAACACATTTATATTGCAAAACCTCAATTTCTGTACTTTTTACTCAGTTAAAATTCCAAGGGGTCCATTGAAAGGCCCATTTAGACCTGCTCGTCCGAAACCTCTACAAAAAGGACCGCAAAACAAGTTTTAATCAAATTTTAGGAGTTCAAATAATTGGTTAGGAGCTTTTCAACACAAATATATTGCAAAAACTCATTATCTGTACTTTTTACTCAGTTAAAATTCCAACGGATCCATTGTAAGGCCCATTTCGACCCGCTGGTCCGAAACCTCTACATTAAGGACTGCAAAAAAAGTTTTAATTAAATTTTAGGAGTTTATGTAACAGATTAGGAGCTTTTCAACACATTTATATTGCAAAACCTCAATTTCTATACTTTTTACTCAGTTAAAATTCTAACGGGTGCATTGAAAGGCCCATTTAGACCTGCTCGTCCGAAACCTCGACAAAAAGGACCGCAAAATAGTTTTAATCAAATTTTAGGAGTTCAAATAATTGATTGGGAACTTTTCAACACAATTATATTGAAAAAACTCAATTTTATACTTTTTACCCAGTTAAAATTCCAACGGGCCCATTGAAAGGCCCATATAGACCTGCTCGTCCGAAACCTCTACAAAAGGACCGCAAAAATGTTTTATTCAAATATTCGGAGTTCAAATAATTGATTAGGAGCTTTTCAACACAATTATTTTGCAGAACCTAAATTTCTGTACTTTTTACTCAGTTAAAATTCCTACGGGTCCATTGAAAGGCCTATTTCGACCCGCTCGTCTGAAACCTCTACAAAAAGGACTGCAAAACAAGTTTTAATCAAATTTTAGGAGTTTATGTAATTGATTAGGAGCTTTTCAACACAATTATATTGCAAAACCTCAATTTTATACTTTTTACTCAGTTAAAATTCCAACGGGCCCATTGAAAGGCCCGTTTAGACCAGCTCCTCTGAAACCTCTACAAAAAGGACCGCAAAAATGTTTTATTCAAATATTTGGAGTTTAAATAACTGATTAGGAGCTTTTCAACACAATTATATTGCAAAAGCTCAATTTTTGTACTTTTTACTCAATTTAATTCCAACGGGTCCATTGAAAGGTCCATTTAGACCTGCTCGTCCGAAACCTCTACAAAAAGGGACCGCAAAACAAGTTTTAATCAAATTTTAGGAGTTGAAATAATTGATTAGGATCTTTTCAACACAATTATATTGCAAAAGCTAAATTTCTGTACTTTTTACTCAGTTAAAATTCCAACGGGTCCATTGTAAGGCCCATTTAGACCCGCTCGTCCGAAACGTATCAAAAAGGACTGCAAAAAAAGTTTTAATCAAATCTTAGGAGTTTATGTAATTGATTAGGAGCTTTTCAACACAATTGTATTGCAAAACCTCAATTTTTTACTTTTTACACATTTAAAATTTCAACGGGTCCATTGAAAGGCCCATTTAGACCCGCTCGTCCGAATCCTCTACAAAAAGGACCGCAAAAATGTTTTATTCAAATATTAGGAGTTCAAATAATTGATTAGGAGCTTTTCACCACATTTATATTGCAAAACCTCAATTTCTGTACTTTTTACTTTTTACTCCTTCTCCAACCTCAAAAGCTGGGATGAGCAGCGGAAAAAACTCTCCGGCGGCGGCTGATGCACAGCCCCACCGAGGGAAATGATTATTTTATGTTGGAACTGCCAGGGCCTTGGTAAAGCCCAGGCAGTTCAGCATCTCCAGCATTATGTTAAGCTTCATGAACCCGATTTAATTTTTTTATGCGAAACTAAACTCAAAAATACGGCTTATAGCCGTCTTGGTGATTTGCTAGGGATGGCCCTAGCTTTTTCTGTTGACTTTTCTTCTACTTGTTCTGGATTAGCTTTATTTACAAAGAATAATAATAATGTTGACTTGCTTTCTTACTCTGATCGCTTTATTCATACGCTTGTTAAATGCAACTCTTCTTCGTTCTATTTCACTGGTATTCATGGATTTTCTGAAACAAGCAACAAACCTAAGACTTGGGATTTAATTGATTCACTCAATACTAATGATGGCCATTCTTGGCTTATCGGTGGCGATTTTAATGAAATCTTATCTGACAATGAAAAACAAGGAGGTTGCCGACGGCCCAGATCTCAAATTAATAATTTCCGCAATTGCCTTTTTCGTAATAATCTTTTTGATTGCAAACCTACAACGGGTTGGTTTACATGGTCCAAATCGGGGCCCAAAACCCCTTCTTTATTCGAGCGTTTAGATCGCTTTGTTGGGAATATGACTTGGAAAACTTCCTTTCCTAATTATAACATCACCTCAGACTTTGATGCGAAATTAGATCACTTCTTTTTATTATTAAATACAGAGCCACCTTCCCCAACAAACTACCGTTCTCCTCCAAATACGTTCAGGTTTGAAAATTACTGGGCCTCCAATGATGAAGGCATTTCTGTTGTAAAACAAACTTGGTCAAGTACCAAAGGTACTACTCTGGATAAAATTAAAGCCATTGGCTCCTGTCTAGGAGACTGGCAATCTCAACAAAGATTTAAGACCAATGGACGTATCACCTTTCTCACTAAGAAAATTAATAAATTATTACAACGTCCTCTTTCAGCTCCTGCTGAAAAAAGATATATCTCTGCCAAAATTGAGCTCCATAAACTTCTTGATGAGCAGGAAGCATATTGGGCACAACGTTCTCGCAACCTATGGCTTTCCCAAGGGGATAAAAATACCCGTTTCTTTCATGCCCGAGCTTCTAATAGAAAGAAAAAGAACACTATCTCAGGTCTTTTTGACTCCGATAATGTTTGGCGTACGGACGCTTCTGACCTTATGGAAATTGCTTCTTCATATTTCCATAATCTTTTTACTTCTTCCAATCCTCACTTTTCAGACCAAATCTTATCAAAAATAAATCCTTCTATTACGACTGCTATGAATGAGTCCCTTTCCAGGGACTTCACTCAAGAAGAAATTATCATCGCTTTCCGAGACATTGATCCTAGGAAAGCCCCGGGTATCGATGGTCTTCCAAGTGGTTTTTTCCGTCAACATTGGGACACTGTAGGGCCAGATATTATAACACTATGCCTTAATCTCCTTAAAGGGTCAGCTGATATGGCTTCAGTTAACCAAACTATTTTGGTACTTATTCCTAAGATTAAGGATCCAACTACCATGAGGCATCTTCGGCCCATCAGTCTCTGTACGGTAATCTACAAAATCATTGCTAAAGTTTTAGTTAACCGTATGAAACATACCATTCCTTTCTGTATCAGTTCAAATCAAGCTGCTTTTGTTCAAGGACGTAACATCACAGATAACATCCTTATTGCTCACGAAATAATTCATTCAATTAATACTGGTACCTCTAAAACCTCTCGTGGAGCTGCCCTTAAACTTGATATGGAAAAGGCTTTTGACAGGGTCGAATGGTCATTCCTCGAAAACGTTATGCACCGTATGGGGTTTGCCTCATCATGGGTCTCTCTTATCATGAGATGTATTTCTTCAGTTTCCTTTACAGTCAAGGTCAACAATTCCTTTTCCCCTTTGTTTCGACCTCAAAGAGGTCTCCGCCAAGGTGACCCTTTGTCTCCTTTTCTTTTCTTATTTTGTACCCAAGGGCTTTCAGCTTTCTTGGCCGATGCTAAACAACAAGGCCTACTCCCAGGTCTAGGGGCTTGTAAGCGTGGCCCCAAGGTTAACCATCTCTTATTTGCTGATGATTGTTTAGTTTTCCTCAACTCAAACCCCGATGAAGTTGCACACCTTAAGTCGGCCCTCCAGACTTATGCCTCTGCCTCTGGGCAAGCAGTCAATTTTGATAAGTCTACTATTTTTTACAATCCCCGCACTCCTCCTTCTACTCGCCAAGCTATTAATTCCCATCTTCAAGTACGTGAAGTTTCCAACCCTGGTGTTTACCTGGGGGTACCTCTCCTTATTGGTAAAAATAAGACTCTCGCTTTAGGATTTATACGTGATAAAGTTCATGATAGATTATCCAATTGGGATAAACAGCTTCTTTCCTTCAGTGGTAGGGAAATTTTTATCAAGGCTGTTTTACAATCTTTACCCCAATATATTATGTCCTGTTACTTATTACCCCAAAATATCATTGATGATATGACATCTGCCATTAGACGATATTGGTGGTCTGGGAAATCCAATAAGAAAGGTTGGCATATGCTCCCATGGGAGCAGGTATGCTTGCCTAAATCTGTTGGCGGTTTGGGTTTCCGGGATCTCAATAATTTTAACATTGCCCTTCTTGGCAAACAACTTTGGCGCCTTATTTGCGATCCTGATTCCCTCTTGGGACAAATCTATAAATTTAAGTACTTCCCGTCAGGTAATATCCTTAACGCCTCTCGGCCCTCGCGAGGTTATTTTGCCTGGCAAGGTCTTTATAATTCTATGCAACACCTTTTTGGTGGTTTCCTCTACCGACCGGGTATTAATAGTAACATACGCATCCATCATGATAACTGGGGAGGCTCCTCCCCTATTCACCTCTATGGGGATTACAAGCTATCGGAGGAAGTACACATTCGTTGTCGAGATTTTATGTTGCGGAATCAAGCTGCCTGGGACCCTGACAAAGTTCGCGCTTACTTTACTGTGGATGATGCCAACACCATTCTTTCTGTTCCTATCATTAACGATATTCGAGATACCATCCTCTGGATTCCCAATGATTCCGGAATCTATTCTGTTAGATCTGGCTATCTTTTCTTGCAACGACCCCCTGCGCCTAGACTTCGTCCCCCTCGATTCTGGAAATATCTTGCCAAACTCAAGGTCTTGCCTAAGGTTAAAACTTCTGGTTGGCGTCTGGGGGCAGAAGCCCTGCCTGTTGGGGTTCGCCTTCAGACTTTTGCTCCAGATACTGGACCATGCCCTATATGTCACTCTGGTTCAGAATCGGTTTTACACGCTCTCCGTGACTGTTTTGGTGCTTCAGAAACTCTCAAACTGATTGGTCTTCCCTCTTCATTTATCAATAGTTCCGCCTCTACGGGCCTCCAGTGGCTTGAGGAAGGTGCTTCCCTTCTTTCTCCCGATCTTTTTGGCCTCTTCTTAACTACCCTTTGGAATATTTGGAATAGATGTAACGACTGGATCCATAATAAACACCTTCAACCCCCTTGGCTAATTGCTGTTAACTCTATTAGTCTCCACAAGGACTACTCTAACTCAATTTCCTCATCTACATCATCTATTCCTTTGGCATCCCCTCATCGATGGAGACAACCCCCTCGTGGGTTTATTAAAGTAAATGTGGATGGAGCTTTTGATCCTTCCACTCGTGCAGCGGCGGTTGGTGTTGTCGCCCGGGATGATACTGGTACGGTTGTTGGTGGTCCGGCTTTTCCGCTCGGCAGCTGTTCCGATGTTATTTCAGCTGAAGGGAGAGGTCTTCTTGCCGGTATTACCTTTGCTCTATCCCAGGGATGGAGCCACTTGATCTTCGAGACAGACTGTGCATCTCTAGCAAACCGGATCAACTCTCTTGGGCCAGATCTTTCTCCTTTGGGGCCATTGATTCTGCAAGCTCATTCTGCCTTGGAGGATTTTTCTGTAGCACATGTTCAGTTTATTCGCCGTGAGGCTAACTTTGTAGCTCATGCGTTGGCTACTCATGCCCTTAGATCCATGTCTTCTTTGTCTTTTGGATCTATTTATCCTGATTGTATAAAAAATCTTGTACTTTGCGAGGTTTAACCTCGTCTTAATAATATTTTTGGGCACTCTTTTCCCCTTCTTAGGTTTCTCCAAGTCTTGTACTTGGGGATTTTAGTAGGGGTTTTTAATGAGGCCCGCTTTCTTCAAAAAAAAAAATTCTAACGGGTCCATTGAAAGGCCCATTTAGACCTGCTCGTCCGAAACCTCTACAAAAAGGACCGCAAAACAAGTTTTAATCAAATTTTAGGAGTTTATGTAATTGATTAGGAGCTTTTCAACACAATTATATTGCAAAACCTCAATTTTATACTTTTTGCTCAGTTAAAATTTCAACGGGTCCATTGAAAGGCCCATTTAGACACGCTCGTCCGAAACCTCTACAAAAAGGACAACAAAAATGTTTTATTCAAATATTAGGAGTTCAAATAATTGATTAGGAGCTTTTCAACACATTTATATTGCAAAACCTCAATTTCTGTACTTTTTACTCAGTTAAAATTCTAACGGGTCCATTGAATGGTCCATTTAGACCTGCTCGTCCGAAACCTCGACAAAAAGGACTGCAAAATAGTTTTAATCAAATATTAGGAGTTCAAATAATTTATTAGGAACTTTTCAAAACAATTATATTGAAAAACCTCAATTTTATACTTTTTACTCAGTTAAAATTCAAACGGGCCCATTGAAAGGCCTATTTAGACCTGCTCGTCCGAAACCTCTACAAAAAGTTTCGCAAAAATGTTTTATTCAAATATTAGGAGTTAAAATGATTTATTAGGAGCTTTTCAACACAATTATATTGCAAAACCTCAATTTCTGTACATTTTACTCAGTTAAAATTCGAACGGGTCCATTGAAAGGCCCATTTAGACCTGCTCGTCCGAAACCTCTACAAAAAGGACCACAAAAATGTTTTATTCAAATATTAGGAGTTCAAATAATTGATTAGGAGCTTTTCAACACAATTATAATGCGAAACCTCAATTTCTGTACTTTTTACTCAGGTAAAATACCAACGGGTCCATTGAAAGGCCCATTTCGACTCGCTCGTCCGAAACCTCTTCAAAAAGGACTGCAAAATACGTTTTAATCAAATTTTAGGAGTTCATGTAATTGATTAGGAGCTTTTCAACACAATTATATTGCATAACCTCATTTTTTGTACTTTTTACTCAATTTAATTCCAACGGGTCCATTGAAAGGCCCATTTAGACCTGCTCGTCCGAAACCTCTACAAAAAAGGACCGCAAAACAAGTTTTAATCAAATTTTAGGTGTTCAAATAATTGATTAGGAGCTTTTCAACACAATTATATTGCAAAAGCTCAATTTCTGTTCTTTTTACTCAGTTAAAATTCTAACGAGTCCATTGTAAGGCCCATTTAGACCTGCTCGTCCGAAACGTATCAAAAAGGACTGCAAAAAAAGTTTTAATCAAATTTTAGGAGTTTATGTAATTGATTAGGAGCTTTTCAACACAATTATATTGCAAAACCTCAATTTTATACTTTTTGCTCAGTTAAAATTTCAACGGGTCCATTGAAAGGCCCATTTAGACACGCTCGTCCGAAACCTCTACAAAAAGGACAACAAAAATGTTTTATTCAAATATTAGGAGTTCAAATAATTGATTAGGAGCTTTTCAACACATTTATATTGAAAAACCTCAATTTCTGTACTTTTTACTCAGTTAAAATTCTAACGGGTCCATTGAATGGTCCATTTAGACCTGCTCGTCCGAAACCTCGACAAAAAGGACTGCAAAAAAGTTTTAATCAAACTTTAGGAGTTCAAATAATTTATTATGAACTTTTCAAAACAATTATATTGAAAAACCTCAATTTTATACTTTTTACTCAGTTAAAATTCAAAAGGGCCCATTGAAAGGCCCATTTAGACCTGCTCGTCCGAAACCTCTACAAAAAGGTTCGCAAAAATGATTTATTCAAATATTAGGAGTTCAAATAATTGATTAGGAGCTTTTCAACACAATTATATTGCAAAACCTCAATTTCTGTACTTTTTACTCAGTTAAAATTCCAACGGGTCCATTGATAGGCCCATTTAGACCTGCTCGTCCGAAACCTCTACAAAAAGGACCGCAAAAATGTTTTATTCAAATATTAGGAGTTCAAATAATTGATTAGGAGCTTTTCACCACAATTATAATGCGAAACCTCAATTTCTGTACTTTTTACTCAGTTAAAATACCAACGGGTCCATTGAAAGGCCCATTTCGACCCGCTCGTCCGAAACCTCTACAAGAAGGACTAAAAAATAAGTTTTAATCAAATTTTAGGAGTTCATGTAATCGATTAGGAGCTTTTCAACACAATTATATTGCAAAACCTCAATTTTTGTACTTTTTAATCTGTTAAAATTCCAACGGGTCCATTGAAAGGCCCATTTAGACCTGCTCGTCCGAAACCTCTACAAAAAAGGACCGCAAAACAAGTTTTAATCAAATTTTAGGAGTTCAAATAATTGATTAGGAGCTTTTCAACACAATTATATTGCAAAAGCTAAATTTCTGTACTTTTTACTCAATTAAAATTCCAACGGGTCCATTGTAAGGCCCATTTAGACATGCTCGTCCGAAACGTATCAAAAAGGACGACAAAAGAGGTTTTAATCAAATTTTATGAGTTTATGTAATTGATTAGGAGCTTTTCAACACAATTATATTGCAAAACCTCAATTTTATACTTTTTGCTCAGTTAAAATTTCAACGGGTCCATTGAAAGGCCCATTTAGACACGCTCGTCCGAAACCTCTACAAAAAGGACAACAAAAATGTTTTATTCAAATATTAGGAGTTCAAATAATTGATTAGGAGCTTTTCAACACATTTATATTGAAAAACCTCAATTTCTGTACTTTTTACTCAATTAAAATTCTAACGGGTCCATTGAAAGGCCCATTTAGACCTGCTCGTCCGAAACCTCGACAAAAAGGACTGCTAAATAGTTTTAATCAAATTTAAGGAGTTCAAATAATTTATTAGGAACTTTTCAACACAATTATATTGAAAAACCTCAATTTTATACTTTTTACTCAGTTAAAATTCAAACGGGCCCATTGAAAGGCCCATTTTGACCTGCTCGTCCAAAACCTCTACAAAAAGGTTCGAAAAAATATTTTATTCAAATATTAGGAGTTCAAATAATTGATTAGGAGCTTTTCAACACAATTATATTGCAAAACCTCAATTTCTGTACTTTTTACTCAGTTCAAATTCCAACGGGTCCATTGAAAGGCCCATTTAGACCTGCTCGTCCGAACTTTTTGTAGAGGTTTCAGATGAGCAGGTCTAAATGGGCCTTTGAATGGGCCCGTTGGAATTTTAACTGAGTAAAAAGTATAAAATTGAGGTTTAGCAATATAATTGTGTTGAAAAGCTCCTAATCAATTACATAAACTACTAAAATTTGATTAAAACTTTTTTTGCAGTCCTTAATGTAGAGGTTTCGGACGAGCGGGTCGAAATGGGCCTTTCAATGGACCCATTGAATTTTTTTTTGAAGAAAAGGCCTCATTAAAAACCCCTACTACTGTCCTTCAAGCAAAGCTAGAGGACCCTAAAAAGGGGAAAAGAGTGCCCAATTATTATTAATCAATGAATATTTGTTACAAGATGTTGAATACAATGAGGAATATCCGATTCAAATGACGTAGAGGTCATAGAATTCAGAGAAAAAGAAGCCAAAGTATGGGCTATAACATTTGCCTCACGACGTACAAAGGAAATAGAAGTAAAGTCAAAGTCTTGAAGAGCAGCTTGTATCTGAAGAATAGTTGGTCCCATAGTAGAGAGGTCCTGAGCAGGATTGTTGATCCTATTCGCGAGAGAGGCGCAGTCAGTTTCGATCAAGATACGATTCCATCCTTGAGATCGGGCAAAGGTGAGACCAACAAGGATGCTTTCCCCCTCACTGGTGATAGCGTCCTGACGGCTACCAAGAGGGAAAGCAAGACCACCCACGACTGCTCCTGCAGGATCACGAGCAACAACGCCTACGGCTGCTGCACGAGTTGAAGGGTTAAAAGCTCTGTCCACATTAATTTTGATATAATTAGGTGGAGGAGTACGTGATGGGTTAGAAAATGTAGATGGAGATGGATCAGATGAAATTGAAGATTTACAAAATTCATCATGTAAGCTAATTGAGTTGACAGCAATTAGCCATGGAGGTTGTAGATGGTGGTTGTGAACCCAATCATTTCGTCTGTTCCAAATATTCCATAATACGGTAAGGAAGAGACCAAATTTATTAGAGGAAATTGTAGAGGCTGCTTCCTCTAACCATTGTAAGGGTGTAGGAGCTAAACTCTTATAGAGAGAGATAGGGATACCACTAATTTGGAGGGCTTCAGATGCCCCAGGGCAGTCACGAAGCGCATGAAGAATCGATTCTGATTGATTACCACAGATAGAGCAGAGCCCCGAGCTAGGGGAGAAGGCTTGCATTTTAGAACCAACTGGTAGAGCATCAGATGCCATACGCCAGCCAAAAGTTTTAACTTTGGGTAAAGCTTTGATTTTGGATAAAAACTTCCAAAAACGAGTTGGTGGCGAAGGTTGGGATATTGAGCGTTGTAAGAAAATATATCCAGAGCGAACTGAGTAGATACCCGAGTCATTGGGAGACCATAGGATTGAATCCCGTTGATCATTTATGATGGGAATACGAAGAATGGCATCGGCATCAAATGGATTGAAGTAATTGTTTAACTTTACCGTATCCCATGCAGTTTGGTTACGAATCATGAAATCCCGACATCGAATGTGAAATTCATCGGAAATTTCATAATCCCCAGTTAGCTCAATCGGGGAAGACCCTCCTCATATATCTTTGTGTATTCTGATATTACTGTTTATACCAGGGCGATGAAGAAAGCCAGGGAAAAGACGCTGAAGAGCGTTATATATACCTTGCCAGGCAAAGGAGCCCCTACTAGGTTTCGGTGCATCCAAGATGTTGCCTGCAGGAAAGTATTTAGATCGGTATATTTGTCCTAATAAGGAATCTGGTTCAAAGATTAGTTTCCAAATTTGCTTACCCAAGAGAGCGATATTGAAATCGTGTAAGTCCTTGAAACCCATGCCGCCAGCAGATTTGGGTAAACATATACGATTCCACAGTAACATATGCCAACCTTTTTTGTTGGATTTACCAGTCCACCAGTATTGGCGGATTGATGTAGTCATGTCGTCGATGATATTATGTGGTAGAAGATAGCAAGACATAACATATTGTGGGAGAGATTGTAAAACAGCTTTGATGAAAATCTCTCTACCACTAAAGGATAGAAGATGTTTGTCCCAGCTAGAGAGGCGATCATGTACTTTATCTCGTACAAAACCTAGTGATTCAGTTTTATTTTTCCCAATTAGGAGCGGGATGCCTAGGTAAACACCAGGGTTAGAAACCTCGCGTACTTGTAAAAGGCTGTTAATTGCATTTCTTGTTGCAGTAGGTGTACGCGGATTATAAAAAATTGTTGATTTCTCAAAGTTGACTGCTTGACCGGAAGCATTAGCATAAGTTTGAAGGGCATTTTTCAGAAGGGACGCTTCAGATTGGTTAGTATTAATAAATACCATGCAATCGTCAGCAAAAAGCAGGTGGTTGACTTTGGGCCCATGTTTACTGGCACCGAGACCTGGGAGTATTTTAGTTTGTTGAGCGGCAGCTAAGTAAGCCGAGAGGCCTTGAGTACAGAATAGAAAGAGAAAAGGTGATAGAGGATCCCCCTGACGAAGACCACGTTGAGGTTGAAAGGTGGATGAGAATGAATTATTAATTTTAACTGAGAAAGATACTGTAGTAATACAACGCATTATAAGCTTGATCCATTCAGATGCAAAGCCCATGCGTTCCATTACATTAGCAAGAAAAGACCATTCTACTCTGTCGAATGCTTTCTCCATGTCTAGTTTAAGAGCAGCTCCTTGAGAGGATTTAGTAGCTCCTGAGTTAATATTATGGATAATTTCATGAGCAATAAGGATGTTGTCAGATATATTGCGTCCCTGGACAAAGGCTGCTTGGTTAGGGCTAATGCAAAGAGGTATAGCCTATTTCATTCTATTGACTATTGTTTTGGCAACTATTTTGTAAAGGACAGTGCAAAGGCTAATTGGTCTGAGTTGTTTCATGGAGGTTGGGTTTTGTACTTTGGGAATTAGTACCAATATAGTTTTGTTAACTGACGCCATATCGGTGTTGCCATTTAAAAGGTTAATACAGAGATTAATAACATCGTCTCCCACTGTATCCCAATGTTATCTAAAAAAGCTACTGGGTAGACCATCGCAGCCAGGAGCTTTCCTAGGGTCAATTTCTTTGAAAGCATGAATAATTTCCTCTCTAGTGAATGCCTTTAGAAGGTTTTCATTCATTGAATAATTAATGGAAGGGTGAATTTTGTCCAGAATGACGTTCGAGATTTGTGGATTAGAAGTTGTGAATAAGTTTTGGAAATAATCTGAAGCAATTTCCATAATATCCGATTCAGAAGTGCACCAATTGGAATTGGCATCGTAAAGGCCTATGATTGAGTTTTTCTTGTTCCTATTAGAAGCGCGGGCATGGAAGAACTTGGTATTTTTGTCCCCTTGGGAGAGCCAAAGGGTACGAGATCGTTGAGCCCAATACACTTCTTGCTCTGTTAAAAGTTTATTTAATTCAGTTCTATAGTTTAAGTGAACTTGTTCATTAGTAGCCGTTAAGGGACGATATAGCAATCTGTTTATTTTTTTAGTGAGAAACTTAATTCTTCCGGTTGATTTAAAACGTTGCTGATTTTGCCATTCTTCAAGGTAAGTACCTACTGCTTCAATTTTGTTTATGGATGTTCCGGGAGTGTCGGCCCAAGCCCTTTTAATTGTTCGTATATTATCAATATTATTAGACCAGCAACTTTCGAATCTGAAATTCTTGGGTGGTTGTGTTTTAATTTTGGTAGTCGAAGTGTCTAATTCGAGAAAAAGGAAGCAATGATCAGATTTTGCAACATATTCTGTGGTGATACGATGAGAAGGATAGAGGTCTTTCCATTCGGAATTAGCGATAAAACGGTCTAATCTTTCATGTATTACCGGGGTTAAGGGTCCAACTTTAGACCATGTGAACCATCCCGAAGTTGGCTTACAATCATAGAGGTTGTTTCGAGTTAAACAATTACGAAAGTTTTTAATTTGAGATCTAGCTCTACGAGAGCCTCCTTGTTTTTCTGAATCTGTTAATATCTCATTGAAATCACCGCCTAGCAGCCAAGGCTTAATTTTAGTAGATGGATATAAAGAATCAATTAGCTCCCATGTTTTATATTTTTGGCTAGTTTCCGAAAAGCCGTGTATACCAGTGAAATACATTGTGGAGTTATGCTTTAAAATTTGAATATGGATAAAACGCGACGAATAGGAAAGAAGACTTATATTAATGTTGTTTGTAGCGAATAAGGAGATTCCGGAACACCCTTCCGTAGGGGAAATAGAAATAATGTCTAACATACCTAATGATAGACATAAGCGGTTACATTCCGCATTATTTAGTTTAGTTTCGCATAAGAAGATAATATCGGGGTTGGTGCGTTGGACATAGGACCGGAAATGTTGAACCGTCGGGGCTTGTCCAAGACCCTGACAGTTCCAGCAGAGGATCCTCATTTTGCTCGGCGGGGCTGGGAGTCAGCCGCCGCCGGAGAGTTTTTAGAGCCGCTCATCCCAGCTTTTGGAGTAGATCCTGACTGTTTGGATTTTTTCGGCGGGAGTGATACTTGTATTGGGGAACGGCGTTTCATGCCTCGGTTTGTTTGGGTTGGTGTAGGTGCGGGTGCTGGTACAGGAACAGGTGCAGGGGCTGCATCATTCGGGTAAGTTTTAAGTAACCACTGATTAAAGTCATTGAATAATGTATCAGTGGGTTTAGAAGGCTTACTCGATTCAGAGTCAAACTTTTTAATCTGCTCGGCAGTAGGGCTGGGGACACCATAATCATCATTGGTTTCCCAATCATCATCAGAACCATCTTCCGGAATGGGATAGATGGTGTTCAGGGGTTGGGGCTCAAGAGGAGCTTTTTGTTTCGGATTAGCAGCAGGGGGGTCATTGACAGTATTGGGGCCATCATCCATGGTCATGTCGACATTTTGGGCTTCTTCGGTTACTTGTTCCAAAAATGAGGCGGCGTCGCCTTCATTTAGAGAGCCTTTAAATTGAAAAAAGAATGTTATTAGAAACTGGTAACTATTTGTATAAAGGATTATGAATGAGTAAAGCGATTTACCCATATTGTTCTGATCGTTAGGAGGAGCTGTAGGGTTGGCCGTGACTGCTGGGTTATTCGCCGGGGCCACTACGAGAAAGTTAGAGGATGAATATTTTGATAGAAATTTTGAGAAGGGAAAATAAATGAAAACAATTGTAGTTATAATAGTTGATATAAATTTACCATTCACTGGAGGGATGTTTGGGTTCAGATTCGGTTCTACATTTCGAATACGCCCACGAATTCCAACTGGGCGACGTCTAGGAGGAAGGTAACGGAGCCATTCTCCATATTGCAATTTGTTGGGATCGAGTGAAGATCTGATAGGACAGTTCTCTAAGGTATGACTGATAATACCACAACCAGGGCAGAGAATCGGAAGTCTTTCATACTGAAGACGGCACATAATTGTGTTTTCACCGGAACCAATAAACACAAATCTGGTAACAAGTTTTGTGATGTTGAGAAAGATTTCGACTCGAAGGAATTCCACCATATTCCCATCAACTTGGCGGGTATCTGTTCGGAGAACATTGCCCACCATCGATCCTAATGCATGTCCCACCAGATGGGATCGTTCTACATCAGCAAAGAGTGAATCAGGAAGAGAGAAGATTCTGATCCAAATTCTCATTGTGTTAAAGTTGTAGTCGGTTAAGGATTTGGCTGGATCATATTCGGTGACTGCAAGCCATTCATCCTTGTACAGCCAAGGTCCGCGATTGATAATTTCATAGCAGTTCTTGATTTCTTTAAACTTGATCTTGAGGAAGTTATCTTGTATCACTGAGATGGATACAACTTCATTGGGTTTCCAGATCCCTTCGAAGGCATTGATAACAGCATAAATATCAAGAGGCTTGGACGATGTGAAGCGACCAATGACAATGAGTTTGGGATCTTCCTTGATGAAGTCGAAGTCAGGAGTGTAGAGCAGTTTTGATTCTTCATTGGTGAGATTGATCGAGTTGAGTTGGGGGATTGAAGAGGATGAAGCCATTGAGGAGTTTGAAGGGTGTGAATAGTATGATTGAGATGATAGTTGTGGTGGGTTGATGTAAATGTATTGTGAGTATATAAAGAAAATGAGAACATCTGAAGGGGATGAAATATGGAAAGTGGAGCGTAATATATTCATAGAAAAAATTGACAATTGTAAAAGGTAGGAACTGTTAGTATCAAAAAGTAATTTAATTAAGGTAGTTACCTTAATTGAATTAATAGACCTATAAAAGATAGAAAATCTAGGAGTTGTTAAAGGAAAGTATCTTAATTGGGACTTTGATTGTGATAATAAAAAGATTTGATTGAAACAGAAGTTGTAAAGGATGGTTGAAAAGGGAAAGGACAGAATTGCTTTGGTAATATAAGTGGATTTTTTAATAAAGAAGAAACTAAAAAGGTGATTAAATATTAAGGGCGTAAATAAAGGAGAATAAAGTATATAACTGTTGGGACTTATTATCATTATTGGTATTAATGTTGCAAAATAAAAGGTATAGATTGAGGGGGAAGATTTTAGAAATAAAGTTGATTTTAATAGATAGAGTAAAAACGGAAAGATGTCATTATCGTTGACTGTATTTGAAGCTTTATTATAGAAAAATTTATGAGGAATTAGATGTACATATAAATATAAAGGGGAAATTTTGGATGTAAAGTTGGCTAAAAATTTATGCCGGCGAATTAATTGGGAGGTAAACGTTAAATAAGAATTAAGAGAGCTTTTAAAATTGGAATATATTAAGAGATAGCGAATAATTATTGGAAAGGGCTGAAGGAATAAAGTGTGGCTAGATTTTGAAGATGTATTGGAAAAAATAGAATTTAATAGAATTAAAAAGTTTGAGAAATAAGTATAGTGTATAACGGAAAGGCTCCTATTAAATAGGATTTGATCAGAATCCCAGAAGTGGGCTTGTGATAATTCACCTAAAAAGGTGTAGTGGGGAAGGATGTCTAGCGAGCATATCAATGAGTAACGTGCAGTAATAGAAACACATATATCAAAAGATGAAAATAAAACATACATGGCAGTATAAATATAAGCTAATAAGCAGATAAAGGCATGAAAATGAAAATAAGAAAAAAGCAGAAAAGAAAAAAAGCAGGAAAAAATAATTACAGACCCAGGGGAATGAAGAAGAGGGGATGAGAAAATAAATACAGACCAAAAGAGCAAAAAAATATAGGGGGAATGCTATGTAATTTAAATAAAATAAATGTGAATCTTAACCCGGTGGTAGTATTGAGGTTCCAGAAATCCTTAATCAGCTGCTTAGTAGCTTGTGTAAGGTCATCCATAGTTGGTACATAATGAGAGACATCAAATAAATTGACACAAAGAAAAAACATGCAGTGAGATAAATTAGAATATATGATAAAACGAAAATTATAAGAGAAGAGATAAAGCAAGGAAATAGAGTAAAGATACAGTATGAGCAGGTGATAAGCATAACATAATTTAAAAGAGAACATTTCTGAAATAGATGGATAGTTAAGAATAATATTGAGGTATAAAAAGAGTAGAGAGAACATGAGAGTGGCAAAAGCATTAGAGAAGGTAGTATTGGTAGTAGAATGATATACAAAGGTTATGCTGTTGAACAAAGGATGGAAATACAATACGTGGATTTGAGACAGAAAGGATGAGGCTGGTGAGAGGGTGAAAGTTTCTAGACTAAGCAGAATAGATAGATAAGGCTTGATTAAAATGGAAGTGACTGTGTTTAGAAGAGCATTTCTCATATTATTCCGAAAGTTAAATAATATAGGGTGGTCATTAGAAGGAAAATTAGAATGTGTGTGCATAATTGCAAACTAAGAGAAGTTTAATAGCAATGTGATAGAGTAAATAATAATGTTTTGAAGGGATAAAGTTACAGTGTACATCATGGAGAGAGGAGAAAACAAGAGTTCAGTTAAACTAGATTTGATGGTAATATTACCTTGGCAGCTATAAGGAACATATTTGGGATGTAATAACAAGTACTGAATAGTATGGATACAGTGGTTATACCAATTAGGAGACCATGTGACAATATTATAAATTGCTAGTATCCCGATCATAGAAAGATAATGATGTAAATGAGGGTATTGAGAAATGAAAGGGAAAATATGTATACAATAAATGTAGTAAATAGTGTAGGATCCCAGAATTTGGGCTTGAGATTGATTCCCTAAAAGGGCTTGAAATCGAGTTGAGACAGTGTAACATATAAAAATGTAGATGTTTAACAGAGTATAAGATATAATAACAGACATGAAATTGTTTGCATCAATGACACAAGAAACATAGAAAGTACAGAAAAGCAATTCATAAAGTAGGGACCAACATATTAAGGAAGGAGAATAAAACTCTAGCATATGTAGATGATGATATCTAAGAAACATATACAGGAAGAAGAGAGACATGATTATATTGCATAAAAAAGAGAAAAAGAAGACATATGACAAAAAGACACTGTACCGAAGATTCTGACTATTGCTAGCAGTAAAAGCAATTCTGCTGAAGGGGATTATAGAGTTTATCTGGAGAAGAAAAGACAAAAGAAGGATTAATAAAGAAGCAAACCATAAGATTGAAATAAAACAATAATAGAATAAAAACCCTGGCCGTCGATGAGAGGAGGTCACTGAATAGAACCACCACCAGATCCCAAAGAGGGGGATACCCATTGCAGACAGACAAGAATATAAAACAAATCTGGAAAACAGAAAGAGATTAAAAGAAGATGACGATGAGAAAAGGAAAATAAAATGAAAGGGAAAGGTGAAAGAAAACAGAAATAAAAGAGGTGGGAGAATGGGGGAAAAAATCCCTAGACCGCATTGCGATCTATAGCAACCCTGAGAAGGGCGGTGGAAAACGGCCGCCACATTTAACTAGATGGTTCGTAACCTCTGTTCCAGGTACGATGAGAAGGAGATAGACCCCTCGTCGGTCACCGAACAAGATGCATGTATAGGGATGATTCTGCAAATCAAAAAGAGAAAAGCTTTGTAAAATAAAATATATAAAAAAAGTTAGATCTATAAATAAAAGGAGGAGAATCAAGAAGAAAAGATAAATGGCCGCGAAAGAACCGAAGGATCCTTCTGCAAAAGACAAGGCTGGAGAAAAGGCCGACTGGAAAAAGAACTTGGAACGATCCTTGCCATCGCCGTAGAAGAGACATAGATATGCCATCGAATTCAAGCGTGAGAGTGAGCCCAGGAAAAACAGAGAAAAAAATTAGAGGAAAACTAAAAAAAGGCGATAAAAACAAATAAAAAAAGAGATGATAAATCATACCGTTCAGATCTGTGAAAAACCGAAGGGATTTACCCATCTCTAGACCAGACAAAATGGAAAAGATGAAGATATTAAAGGAGGATGTAAAACTCAGTCGATATACAATAACCTGAGAAGGCCAAAAGATTAGAAAAACCAAAAGAAAAGAGTAAATAAAAGATAAACTATAATAAAATAAGAAATGGAGTGGGATGACTCCCTGACAGTTCCTCCCGAATTCCAAGGGATATTGATTGTTGGCTTGCGTGTTCGGCTGGTACTGAAGTGCCGTGAAGGGAAGGGGGATCGGTGGAAGAAAGAGAAAAACCACCGGAAAACATGGAGCAAGCAAAAACCAAAAAAACCCCTGAAAATTTTGAGAGAGAATTGAGAGCCATCCCACCCGTTGGAATTTTTTTTTTTACCCATTGAAATTTTAACCGAGTAAAAAGTACAGAAATTGAGCTTTTGCAATATAATTGTGTTGAAAAGCTCATAATCAATTATTTGAACTCCTAAAATTTGATTAAAACTTTTTTTGCAGTCCTTTTTGTAGAGGTTTCGGACGAGCGGGTCGAAATGGGCCTTTCAATGGACCCGTTGGAATTTAAACTGAGTAAAAAGTACAGAAATTGAGGTTTTGCAATATAATTGTGTTGAAAAGCTCCTAATCAATTATTTGAACTCCTAAAATTTGATTAAAACTTGTTTTGCGGTCCTTTTTGTAGAGGTTTCGGACGAGCTGGTCTAAATGGGCCTTTCAATGGACCCGTTGGAATTTTAACTGAGTAAAATGTACAGAAATTGAGGTTTTGCAATATAATTGTGTTGAAAAGCTCCTAATCAGTTATTTGAACTCCTAATATTTGATTAAAAGTATTTTGCGGTCCTTTTTGTAGAGGTTTCGGACGAGAAGTTCTAAATGGGCCTTTCAATGGGCCCGTTGGAATTTTAACTGAGTAAAAAGTATAAAATTGAGGTTTTGCAATATAATTGTATTGAAAAGCTCCTTTTCAATTACATAAACTCCTAAAATTTGATTAAAACTATTTTGCGGTCCTTTTTGTCGAGGTTTCGGACGAGCAGGTCTAAATGGGCCTTTCAATGGACCCGTTAGAATTTTAACTCAGTAAAAAGTATAGAAATTGAGATTTTGCAATATAATTGTGTTGAAAAGCTCCTAATCTATTACATAAACTCCTAAATTTTGATTAAAACTTGTTTTGTAGTCCTTAATGTAGAGGTTTCAGACGAGCGGGTCGAAATGGGCCTTTCAATGGACCCGTTGGAATTTTAACTGAGTAAAAAGTACAGAAATTGAGGCTTTGCAATATAATTGTGTTGAAATGCTCCTAATCAATTATTTGAACTCCTAAAATTTGATTAAAACTTGTTTTGCGGTCCTTTTTGTAGAGGTTTCGGACGAGCTGGTCTAAATGGGCCTTTCAATGGACCCGTTGGAATTTTAACCGAGTAAAAAGTACATAAATTGAGGTTTTGCAATATAATTGTGTTGAAAAGCTCCTAATAAATTACATGAACTCCTAAAATTTGATTAAAACTTGTTTTGCAGTCCTTTTTGTAGAGGTTTCGGACGAGCGGGTCGAAATGGGCCTTTCAATGGACCCGTTGGAATTTTAACTGAGTAAAAAGTACAGAAATTGAGGTTTTGCAATATAATTGTGTTGAAAATCTCCTAATCAATTATTTGAACTCCTAAAATTTGATTAAAACTTGTCTTGTGGTCCTTTTTGTAGAGGTTTCGGACGAGCAGGTCTAAATGGGCCTTTCAATGGACCCGTTAGAATTTTAACTGAGTAAAATGTACAAAAATTGAGGTTTTTCAATATAATCAATTAGGAGCTTTTCAACACAATTATATTGCAAAACCTCAATTTCTATATTTTTTACTCAGTTAAAATTCTAACGGGTCCATTGAAAGGCCCATTTAGACCTGCTCGTCCGAAACCTCGACAAAAAGGAACGCAAAATAGTTTTAATCAAATTTTAGGAGTTCAAATAATTTATTAGGAACTTTTCAACACAATTATATTGAAAAACCTCAATTTTATGCTTTTTACTCAGTTAAAATTCCAACGGGCCCATTGAAAGGTCCATTTAGACCTGCTCGTCCGAAACCTCTACAAAAAGGATAGCAAAAATGTTTTATTCAAATATTAGGAGTTCAAATAACTGATTAGGAGCTTTTCAACACAATTATATTGCAAAACCTCAATTTCTGTACTTTTTACTTAGTTAAAATTTCAACGGGTCCATTGAAAGGACCATTTTGACCCGCTCGTCCGAAACCTCTACAAAAAGGATTGCAAAACAAGTTTTAATCAAATTTTAGGAGTTTATGTAATTGATTAGGAGCTTTTCAACACAATTATATTGCAAAACCTCAATTTTATACTTTTTACTTAGTTAAAATTCCAACGGGCGCATTGAAAGGCCCATTTAGAACTTATCGTCTGAAACCTCGACAAAAAGGACCGCAAAATACTTTTAATCAAATTTTAGGAGTTCAAATAACTGATTAGGAAGTTTTCAACACAATTATATTGCAAAACCTCAATTTCTGTACAATTTACTCAGTTAAAATTCAAACGGGCCCATTGAAAGGCCCATTTAGACTTGCTCGTCCGAAACCTCTACAAAAAGGACCGCAAAACAAGTTTTAATCAAATTTTAGGAGATCAAATAATTGATTAGGAGCTTTTCAACACAATTATATTGCAAAACCTCAATTTCTGTACTTTTTACTCAGTTAAAATTCCATCGGGTCCATTGAAAGGCCCATTTCGACCCGCTCGTCCGAAACCTCTACAAAAAGGACTACAAAACAAGTTTTAATCAAATTTTAGAAGTTCATGTAATTGATTAGGAGCTTTTCAACACAATTATATTGCAAAACCTCAATTTCTGTACTTTTTACTCAGTTAAAATTCCAACGAGTCCATTGAAAGGCCCATTTCGACCCGCTCGTCCGAAACCTCTACAAAAAGGATTGCAAAACAAGTTTTAATCAAATTTTAGGAGTTCAAATAATTGATTAGGAGCTTTTCAACACAATTATATTGCAAAAGCTCAATTTCTGTACTTTTTACTCAGTTAAAATTTCAACGGGTCCATTGAAAGGCCCATTTCGACCCGCTCGTCCGAAACATCTACATTAAGGACTGCAAAAAAAGTTTTAATCAAATTTTAGGAGTTTATGTAATAGATTAGGAGCTTTTCAACACAATTATATTGCAAAACCTCAATTTCTATACTTTTTACTCAGTTAAAATTCTAACGGGTGCACGAACCAACTTGACTCAGTGGTTAAGGGAACAGTTGTTGTTCCTAAAGGTCACGGGTTCGAGAACCAGCAGCTGCAGCAGGGTGATTGAGCGTTCATTGTCAAATGGTTGAGAGTATATTTAGAACAGATACTACTTGTAATCACTCTAGCTTTCTTCAAAAAAAAAATTCTAACGGGTCCATTGAAAGGCCCATTTAGACATGCTCGTCCGAAACCTCGACAAAAAGTAACACAAAATAGTTTTAATCGAATTTTAGGAGTTCAAATAATTGATTAGGAACTTTTCAACACAATTATATTGAAAAACCTCAATTTTATACTTTTTACTCAGTTAAAATTCCAACTGGCCCATTGAAAGGCCCATTTAGACCTGCTCATCCGAAACCACTACAAAAAGGACCGCAAAAATGTTTTATTCAATATTAGGAGTTCAAATAACTGATTAGGAGCTTTTCAACACAATTATATTGCAAAACATCAATTTCTGTACTTTTTACTCAGTTAAAATTTCAACGGGTCCATTGAAAGGCCCATTTCGACCCGCTCGTCCGAAACCTCTAGAAAAAGGACTGCAAAACAAGTTTTAATCAAATTTTAGGAGTTCATGTGATTGATTAGGTACTTTTCAACACAATTATATTGCAAAGCCTCAATTTTATACTTTTTACTCAGTTAAAATTCCAACGGGCGCATTGAAAGGCCCATTTAGAACTTCTCGTCTGAAACCTCGACAAAAAGGACCGCAAAATACTTTTAATCAAATTTTAGGAATTCAAATAACTGATTAGGAACTTTTCAACACAATTATATTGCAAAACCTCAATTTTTGTACATTTTACTTAGTTAAAATTCAAACGGGCCCATTGAAAGGCCCATTTAGACCTGCTCGTCCGAAACCTCTACAAAAAGGACCGCAAAACAAGTTTTAATCAAATTTTAGGAGTTCAAATAATTGATTAGGAGCTTTTCAACACAATTATATTGCAAAACCTCAATTTATGTACTTTTTACTCAGTTAAAATTCCAACGGGTCCATTGAAAGGCCCATTTCGACCCGCTCGTCCGAAACCTCTACAAAAAGGACTGCAAAACTAGTTTTAATCAAATTTTAGGAGTTCATGTAATTGATTAGGAGCTTTTCAACACAATTATATTGCAAAACCTATATTTATGTACTTTTTACACGGTTAAAATTCCAACGGGTCCATTGAAAGGCCCATTTAGACCAGCTCGTCCGAAACCTTTACAAAAAGGACCGCAAAACAAGTTTTAATCAAATTTTAGGAGTTCAAATAATTGATTAGGAGTATTTCAACACAATTATATTGCAAAACCTCAATTTCTGTACTTTTTACTCAGTTAAAATTCCAACGGGTCCATTGAAAGGCCCATTTCGACCCGCTCGTCCGAAACCTCTACATTAAGGACTGCAAACCAAGTTTTAATCAAATTTTAGGAGTTTATGTAATAGATTAGGAGCTTTTCAACACAATTATATTGATAAATCTCAATTTCTATACTTTTTACTGAGTTAAAATTCTAACGGGTCCATTGAAAGGCCCATTTAGACCTGCTCGTCCGAAACCTCGACAAAAAGGACCGCAAAATAGTTTTAATCAAATTTTAGGAGTTTACGTAATTGAATAGGAGCTTTTCAATACAATTAATTTGCAAAACCTCAATTTTATACTTTTTACTCAGTTAAAATTCCAACGGGCCCATTGAAAGGCCCATTTAGAACTTCTCGTCCGAAACCTCTACAAAAAGGACCGCAAAATACTTTTAATCAAATATTAGGAGTTCAAATAACTGATTAGGAGCTTTTGAACACAATTATATTGCAAAACCTCAATTTCTGTACATTTTACTCAGTTAAAATTCCAACGGGTCCATTGAAAGGCCCATTTAGACCAGCTCGTCCGAAACCTCTACAAAAAGGACCGCAAAACAAGTTTTAATCAAATTTTAGGAGTTCAAATAATTGATTAGGAGCTTTTCAACACAATTATATTGCAAAACCTCAATTTCTGTACTTTTTACTCAGTTAAAATTCCAACGGGTCCATTGAAAGGCCCATTTCGACCCGCTCGTCCGAAACCTCTACAAAAAGGACTGCAAAACAAGTTTTAATCAAATTTTAGGAGTTCATGTAATTGATTAAGAGCTTTTCAACACAATTATATTGCAAAACCTCAATTTCTATACTTTTTACTAAGTTAAAATTCCAACGGGTAAAAATTCCAACGTGTGAAATTCCAACGGGTGGGTGGGATGGCTCTCAATTCTCTCTCAAAGTTTCCGGGTTCCTTGTTTGGTTTTGGCTCTCTCTTCCTTTTTTCCGGTGGTTTTTCTCACCAAACCCCTTTCCCCTCACGGCAACCTTTCCCCTTCTGCCGGTTTTGCCAATAACAATTCAAGATACACGGTTTTCCTGATCTCCTTGGAAATCGGGATGAGAATCCCAAGAGCCATCCCACTCAGCCAACCACTTCCATTATCAGGTTGTTTCTATCCTTTTATCTCTTATTTTATTTTTTATTTTTTATATCATTTCGGCAGCTTTTCATATTTTATGAGTTTTGGGCGTCCTTTGAGATCCATATTTGGTTCACCAGATTTGTTTCTCTTTGTGCAAGATTCTTTTGTTTCTGGTTTTGTTGTTACCGTTTGGCTCCGATGAGCCCCTTTCAGCGAACCACAGATAGGGATTGTAAAGATAGATCTTTTCATAGTCTTCTTCGCAACCCCAGATCTGGTTTTCAAGTTTTGATTGTTTGTTCTTTTACTTTACATATCATTTTTTCCTTTTCATTTCTAGATCTAATCCTTAAATGTTGGTTTTCCCTTCTTTTGTTCCGTTTCTATTTGCTTTACCGGAGAGTTCCCTTTCCGGCGACGAGTCTTGTTACTCTTAATTTCCTTACCCTTTCGGATCTGGCGATCTTTCTACTCCGGGATCCGATTGGTTATAACGGTATGTCCGGCCGGCCTTCTTCTTTTTTCGCTTCTTATTTTATCTTACATCTCTTTTTTACCTCTTATCTAATCAATGGGTTTTGGCTTTCTCAATCTATGTTCTGTCTTCGCTGCCTCATCGGAGATCTCTCCTTCCGGCGGTGGTCCGCGGCGGCGGCAGTTTTTATAAACCTTTGGTTCCCTCTACCCTATTTCCATTCTATTTTACTATATGATTTTTTTATTGTCTGTATTTACTTCTTTTTGCATAAAATCTACTTAGGGTTTTCCTTTGTCTTAATCTTCACATCTTTTTTTCTTCTCGTTGTCTTCTATTCTCAGATTTTTGTTAAGGATTTGGCTCTGAGGTTTATTCATAGGGCTTCCTCCTCGAAGGATCTGATTCACCCTTTAGGACTTCATGCAATCTCCGTTTGTTTAATCTACGTTTTTTTCCTCTCTTTTGCTTTTTTCAATTTCCATTTTCTTTCTATGATTTGTTTTTCTAACCTTCTACTGTTTTATTTTAGTATTTTATCTCAAACCTGCAAATCGTCAATCGATCGTCTAATCGGTTCCATCATGGCTTTCATCTCTCCCCTCTTTTTTTTCATTCTCTCTTATCTATCATTTTATTTATTTTTCTGTTGTCTACTCAACAGATAGAATGCATCTACTCTTCCCTTTGGTCTATTTGTATTGTCTGGCTTTCAAGTCGAAGGTATGTTCTTTTACTCTTTTGGTTTTTAATTCTCTATTTGTACAATCTCTGGCTTGTGTTATCTCCTTGGTGTTATACTCTACATCTTCATCATTTTCTTTACCAGTCCCAACTCATCATATGCTTCTCTTGTTGCTTATCTAACTCTTTTCCAGTCTTTACCTATCTCTTTTTAATGCAAAATGTTTATGCTTATCAAAGCTTATTCAATATTCATGTCTCTATTTCTTCCTTTAATATTCATTTCAGACCTTTACATATATCTCTGCATAAGATCATATTATCTACTACCTCTGTAACTAATGATCTTTTCACATACTACTCATATAAACATCCAGCCCTTTCAGGGAAACAATTACCAGCCCATTTATTGGGATATTTTATAATTATACATATAATACAAAATTTGAATCATCTAAAGACTAATCTGTATTATGATCTATCTCATATTCTAAAATATGATATTCCAATTATTGTTAACATTTGGTTACCATACACATTTAATTTTTTTGGGGGGACAAACATATTATGCACAAATGGTTTATACTATGTTACCAATAATGACGCTATCCATAATATTCTCCTTTATTTATCTATTTTATTATATTCTAGTCGTTTTTAATCATATGTGATTTGTCTCGCTGTCAATGGTGCACTACCATTAAATTTTGTTTAGAAAAGGTCTACTTTCTTTCAAATTTGTATCTTCTTCTCCTATTACATGCATCCAAATCACTTTCAAAAAGCACACTTCATAATCTTTCTAAAATAAATGCTATAATCTTTCCTTCTAAATTATTTATTATAATCTTCATATTTTCGGTTCTGCATACATACTTGATCATAATTCTGATAACTTAATCTATTATAATCTACATGTTTTACTGCTGGCCATCTCCTGACTATAATAATGTTATCTTCACCTATTGGACTACTCTGTGTAATGTACTTCTGTACAAGGTCTATTTCATTTTTGCCAACCACCTTTATATTACTCCTGACTATCCATCAATTGACACTATCTCATCCGTGCCCTTTGCTACGACTTTTTATCATTTGACTATTTTAAAATTTAATTCTATTTCTTTGTCTTCTCTTTCTTTTTGTACTCATCGCATTATCAACTGCTTTCATTTAACTCACTGTATTTGTCTTCTTTTTGTTTTTTTCTTTGGGACCTCTCATTATGCACCAACAATGGTTGCCATGACACAAGTTACTAGGCAACTGCTCAAGGAAAGCTGGAACATCTATCCTCCTCCTGGGTTACGGTTTAATTTAATTTTAATTAATTTTAATAGCATTCCCCCTATATCTTTTTGCTCTTTTGGACTGTAATTATTTTCTTATCCCCGCTTCTTCCTTCCCCTGGGTCTGTAATTATTTTTTCTTGCCTTCTTTCTTTTCTGCTTTCCTTTTATTTTTACTATGCTTTTATCTGCTTTCCAGCTTACATTAATACTGCCATGCATGCTCTATATTCCTCTTTAGATGTATGTGATTATATTAACATACATTACTTGATGTTATGCTCGTTAGAACCCTATTCCCACTACACCTTTTTAGGTGAAATCTTACAAGCCCACATCTGGGATCTTTATCAAATCCTATTAAATAGGAGTTTTTCAATCAAATATTATATTAATACTTCAAATTTTTTAATAATCTCTAGTCCTACCTTTTCAAAAATAAGGTCAAACTTTACCCTCTATCTATTTCTTCCGTTTTTTTCAAATTTTATTACTTATCTTTTAATGTATTCAACTTTTCAAATCTCTCTAAATTATTATATTATTATTACTTTCCTCTTATATTGTCTGTATATAGTTATACTCAAAAAGCCAGCTTTACTTTCCTCTATTACAGATAATAATAACCAAATCCCGTCATTTATATTCAAATCTTCCTCCTTCCGTTTTTTTGTATATCTAATTTCCCATAAATCTCCCTTAAAAAAGGTTTTAAATACAGTTAATAGTAATTATATCTTTCCGTTTTTATTCTATTTAACACAATCAACTATATTTCTAAAATTAATCTCATTAAACTTTGCCATTTATTTTGCAACATTAATACCGTTAAGGAAAATAATTTTCGGTAATTACATAATTTATTCCCCATTATTTGTACCATCAAAAATTATTCTCCGTTTTAAATATTCGATTATTAAAATATTCCCTTTTATTATCAAGGCCACTCCGGTCTTTCTTTTTTTAACCCTTCTTAACAGCCAATATTTCCATCAAATCTTTTTAATCTCACCATTAAACCTTAATCCAAATTTATATAGATATTTAAGATACACTCCATTAATAACTTCTAGAGTTTCCTCCTTTACTAAGTTTTCTAGATCATTTAAGGAAAGTACCTTTGATATTTTACTTTATGATACTAATAGTTCCTATCTTTTACAATCGTTAATTATTCCTCAAAATTCTCCTCAACCTACTTTCCATACCTCATCCCCCTCAACTGTTTTCTTTATATACTTACATTACAATTACACCAATCCATCAAAATATCTCTATCACTCTACCGTCTCATACCCACCAAATCTCCCAATGGCTTCATCCTCTTCCATCCCCCTACTCAACTCTATCAACCTCACCAACGAAGAAGCGAAACTGCTCTACACACCTGATTTTGGGTGGGATATCATCAAGGAAGACCCCAAGCTTATTGTAATCGGTTGCTTCATATCGTCTAAGGTTTTAGACATATATGCTGTTATCAACGCATTCGAAGGTATCTGGAAACCTAACGAGGTAGTATCCATATCGGTGATACAAGATAATTTCCTCAAAATCAAGTTCAAGGAAATCAAGAATTGCTATGAGATTATCAATCGTGGTCCTTGGCTGTACAAGGATGAATGGCTAGCAGTCACCGAATATGATCCAGCCAAATCCTTAAACGACTACAACTTCAATACCATGAGAATTTGGATCCGAATTTTCTCCCTCCCTGATTCACTCTATGCTGATGTTGACCGATCCCATCTGGTGGGCATGCCCTAGGATCAATGGTTGGCAATGTTCTCCGTAAAGATACCCGAGAAGTTGAGGGGAATATGAAGGACTTCCTTCGGGTTGAAATTCTGCTTAACATCACAAGACCTGTCACTCGCTTTGTTTTTATTGGATCAGGCGAAAACAAAATCATGTGCCGTATTTAGTATGAAAGACTCCCTACTCTCTGCCCTGGTTGTGGTATTATCAGTCACACATTAGAGAACTGCCCTATTCGGTCTTCACTCGATCTCAACAAATTGCAGTACGGAGAATGGCTCTGTTACCTGCCTCCTAGACGTCGCCCAGTTGGTATTCGTGGGCGTATTCGCAATGTGGAATCGAATCTGATTCCAAACATCCCTCCAGTGAATGGTAATTTTATTTTAACATTTACAATAACCTCTTTTTTCACTCGATTTTTTACCCCAATTATTCTGTCCAAATATTTACCTTATGTTCTTATCGTAGTGGCCCCAACGAATATTCCAGTAGCTTCGGCCAATCCTACTGCTCCTCCCACCGAACAGAACAATATGGGTAAATTAATTTACATCCTCCTCATCCTTTATATAAATGGTTATAAGTATCTAATCACAATCATTCTCCAATACATAGGCTCTCTAAATGAAGGCGATGCCGCCTCCTTTACGGAACAAGCAACCGAGGAAGCCCAAAACGCTGACATAGCCATGGATGAAGGCCCAAATTCTGTTAAAGATCCCCCTGCAGCTGATTTGAAGCAAAAAGCTCCACTCGAGTCCCAACCCCTGAACACCATCTATCCCATTCCGGAAGATGGTTCTGATGATGATTGGGACACCACGGATGATTATGGTGTCCCTAGCCCTACTGCCCAGCAGATTAAAAAGTTTGACTCTGAATCGAGTAAGCCTTCTAAACCCACTGATACAATATTCAATGACTTTAATCAGTGGTTACTTAAAACTTATCCCAATGATGCAGCCCCTGCACCTGTTCCTGCACCTGCACCTGCACCTGCACCAACCCAAACGAACCGAGGCATGAAACGCCGCTCTCCAATACAAGTATCGCTCCCGCCGAAAAAATCAAAACCATCAGGATCCACTCCAAAAGCTGGGATGAACAGCTCTAAAAACTCTCCGGCGGCGGCTGACTCCCAGCCCCGCCGAGCAAAATGAGGATCCTATGCTGGAACTGTCAGGGTCTTGGACAAGCCCCGACGGTTCAACATTTCCGGTCCTATGTCCAACGCACCAATCCTGATATCATTTTCCTATGCGAAACCAAAATAAATAACGCGGAATGTAACCGCATATGTCTTTCATTAGGAATGTTAGACATTATTTCTATTTCCCCTACGGAAGGGTGTTCCGGTATTTCCCTATTTTCAGTTAACAATATCAATATAAGTTTAATTTCTTACTCGCCGCGTTATATTCGTACTAAAATAACAAAGAACAACTCCACAATGTTTTTTACTGGAATGCACGGTTTTCCGGAAACTAGCCAAAAATACAAAACATATGAACTTATAGATTCATTATACCCTTCTACTAATAATAACCCATGGCTTCTCGGTGGGGATTTTAATGAAATATTAACTGATTCTGAAAAACAAGGAGGCCCCCGAAGGGCTAGATCACAAATTAAAAATTTTCGAAACTGTCTAATACGAAACAACCTCTTTGATTGCAAGCCAACTTCTGGATGGTTCACATGGACTAAAGTAGGGCCCTTAACCTCGGTAATACATGAAAGATTAGATCGTTTCATAGCTAATTCAGCTTGGCAAGACCTTTACCCTTCTTATCGAATTACCACAGAGTATGTTGCCAAATCTGATCATTGTTTCCTTCTCCTTGAATTAGACCCTTCGGCATCTAAACCTACAACACAACCTTCCGAGAATTTCCGATTCGAAAGCTGCTAGGCCAATAATGTAGATAATATTCAAACAATCAAAAGGGCCTGGGCCGACACTCCCGGAACAGTCATAAACAAAATCGAAGCTGTTGGCACATACCTAGAAGAATGGCAAAACCAACAACGCTTTAAATCAACCGGAAGAATTAAGTTCCTCACTAAAAAAATTAATAAATTACTATATCGTCCCTTAACTGCCACAAATGAACAAGTATACTTAAATTATAGAACTGAACTAAATAAACTTTTAACAGAACAAGAAATTTATTGGGCTCAAAGATCTCGCACTCTCTGGCTTTCCCAAGGGGACAAAAACACCAGGTTCTTCCATGCCCGAGCAACTAATAGGAACAAGAAAAATTTGATTACAGGCCTTTACGACGCCAACTCAAATTGGCGCACGTCTGAATCAGACCTTATGAATATCGCTTCTGCATATTTCCAAAAATTGTTCACAACATCTAACCCCCAAATCTCGAACAATATTCTTGACAAAATTCACCCTTCCATCAATCATTCAATGAATGAAACCCTTCTAAAGTCTTTCACTAAAGAGGAAATTCTCCATGCCTTTAAAGATATTGACCCTAGGAAAGCTCCTGGATTCGATGGCCTACCCAGTAGCTTTTTTAGACAACATTGGGATACAGTGGGTGACGATGTTATTAATCTTTGTATTAACCTTTTAAACGGCAATGCCGATATGGCCTCAGTCAACAAAACTATATTGGTACTAATTCCCAAAGTACATGATCCAACCTCCATGAAACAACTCAGACCAATTAGCCTCTGCACTGTCCTTTATAAAATAGTTGCCAAAACAATAGTCAACAGAATGAAACATGCTATACCTCTATGCATAAGCCCTAATCAAGCAGCCTTTGTCCAGGGACGCAACATATCAGACAACATCCTTGTTGCTCATGAAATTATTCACAATATTAACTCAGGAGCTACTAAGTCCTCTCAAGGAGCTGCTCTTAAGCTAGACATGGAGAAAGCTTTTGATAGAGTAGAATGGTCATTTCTTGCAAATGTTATGGAACGCATGGGCTTTGCATCCGAATGGATCGATCTTATAATGCGTTGCATTACTACAGTCTCCTTCTCAGTTAAAATTAATAATTCTTTCTCCCCACCCTTTCAACCTCAACGTGGTCTTCGCCAGGGGGATCCCCTATCCCCTTTCCTCTTTCTCTTTTGCACTCAAGGCCTCTCGGCTTATTTAGCTGCTGCTCAACAAACTAAAATACTTCCAGGACTAGATGCATGTAAATATGGGCCTAAAGTCAACCACCTGCTTTTTGCCGATGATTGTATGGTATTCATTAATACTAATCAATCTGAAGCGTCCCTGCTGAAAAATGCTCTTCAAACGTATGCTAATGCATCCGGTCAAGCGGTTAATTTTGAGAAATCAACAATTTTCTATAACCCGCGTACACCATCTGCAACAAGAAATGCAATCAACAACCTTTTACAAGTACGTGAGGTTACTAATCCTGGAGTATATCTAGGCATCCCACTTCTAATTGGGAAAAATAAAACTGAATCACTAGGATTTGTGCGCGATAAAGTACATGATCGTCTCTCTAGTTGGGACAAACATCTACTCTCCTTTAGTGGCCGAGAGATATTCATCAAAGCTGTCTTACAATCTCTACGACAATATGTCATGTCTTGCTATCTTCTACCACAAAATATCATCGATGACATGACTACATCAATCCGTTAATACTGGTGGACTGGCAAATCCAACAAAAAAGGTTGGCATATGATCCCTTGGAATCGTATATGCTTACCTAAATCTGCTGGTGGCATGGGTTTTAAGGATTTGCACGACTTTAACATTGCTCTCTTGGGCAAGCAAATTTGGAAACTCATCTGTGAACCAGATTCTTTATTAGGACAAATATACCGTTCTAAATACTTTCCCTCAGGCAACATCCTAGATGCACCAAAACCCAACAGGGGCTCTTTTGCTTGACAAGGTATATATAACGTGCTTCAGCGTCTTTTCCCTGGCTTTCTTCACCGCCCTGGCATAAACAGTAATATTAGAATACACAAAGATATATGGGGAGGGTCTTCCCCGATTGAGCTCACCGGGGATTACGAAATCTCAGATGAATTTTATATTCGATGTCGTGATTTTATGATTCGTAACCAAATTGCCTGGGATACGGATAAGGTAAGAAATTATTTCAATCCAATTGATGCCGATGCTATTCTTCGCATCCCCATCATAAATGATCAACGAGATTCAATACTCTGGTCTCCCAACGACTCGGGTATTTACTCAGTCCGTTCTGGATATATTTTCTTACAACGCTCCATAACCCCACCTTCGTCACCAACTCGGTTCTGGAAGTTTTTATCCAAAGTCAAAGCTTTACCCAAAGTTAAAACTCTTGGTTGGCGTATGGCATCTGACGCTCTACCAGTTGGATCTAAAATGCAAGCCTTTTCTCCTAACTCGGGCCCTTGCCCTATCTGTGGTAGCCACTCAGAATCGATCCTTCATGCGTTTCCTGACTGCCCTGGGGCGTCTGAAGCCCTCCAAATTAGTGGTATCCCTATCACTCTCTATAAGAGTATAGCTCCCACGCCTCTGCAATGGTTGGAGGAAGCAGCCACTACAATTTCCCCTGATAAATTTGGTCTCTTCCTTACTGTTTTATGGAATATATGGAACAGACGTAATGACTGGGTACATAACCAACATCTACAACCACCCTGGCTAATTGCTGTTAATTCCATTAGCTTACATGATGAATTTTGTAAATCTTTAAAATCGTCTGACCCAGCTCCATCTACCTTTTCTAAACCTTCTTGGACACCTCCCCCACCTCATCATATCAAAATAAATGTGGACGGAGCCTTTAATCCATCAACTCGTGCAGCAGCCGTCGGCGCTGTTGCTCGTGATTCTGCAGGTAAAGTTGTGGGTGGCATTGCATTCCCCCTTGGCAGCTGTCAGGACGCTATCACTAGTGAAGGGGAAAGCATCCTCGCTGGTCTCACCTTTGCCCGTTCTCAAGGCTGGAACCGTCTTTTGATTGAAACAGACTGCGCTTCCCTTGCGAATAGGATCAACAATCCTGCTCAGGACCTTTCAACCATGGGGCCTACTATTCTCCAGATTCAAACTTTTCTTCATGATTTTGAATTTGTAACTATTTCTTTTGTACGCCGTGAGGCAAATATTATAGCCCATACTTTGGCTACTTCCTCTCTGAATTCTATGACTTCTATGTCATTCAATTCAGATATTCCATCTTGTATCCAACACTATGTAACAAATTACTCTTGATTAATAATATTTGGGCACTCTTTTCCCCTTTTTATGGTCCTCTAGCTCTGCTTGAAGGACAGTAGTAGGGGTTTTTAATGAGGCCTTTTCTTCAAAAAAAAAATTCCAACGGGTCCATTGAAAGGCCCATTTAGACTAGCTCGTCCGAAACCTCTACAAAAAGGACCGCAAAACAACTTTTAATCAAATTTTAGGAGTTCAAATAATTTATTAGGAGCTTTTCAACACAATTATATTGCAAAACCTCAATTTCTGTACTTTTTACTCAGTTAAAATTTCAACGGGTCCATTGAAAGGCCCATTTCGACCCGTTCGTCCGAAACCTCTACATTAAGGACTGCAAAAAAAGTTTTAATCAAATTTTAGTAGTTTATGTAATTGATTAGGAGCTTTTCAACACAGTTATATTGCTAAACCTCAATTTTATACTTTTTACTCAGTTAAAATTCCAACGGGCCCATTGAAAGGCCCATTTAGACCTGCTCATCTGAAACCTCTACAAAAAGGACCGCAAAAATGTTTTATTCAAATATTAGGAGTTCAAATAACTGATTAGGAGCTTTTCAACACAATTATATTGCAAAACCTCAATTTATGTACTTTTTACTCGGTTAAAATTCTAGCAGGTCCATTGAAAGGCCTATTTCGATCTGCTCGTCCGAAATCTCTACAAAAAGGATTGCAAAACAAGTTTAATCAAATTTTAGGAGTTTATGTAATTGATTAGGAGCTTTTCAACACAATTATATTGCAAAACCTCAATTTCTGTACTTTTTACTCAGTTAAAATTCTAACGGGTCCATTAAAAGGCCCATTACGACCCGCTCGTCCGAAACCTCTACAAATAGGACTGCAAAAAAAAGTTTTAATCAAATTTAATGAGTTTATGTAATTGATTAGGAGCTTTTCAACACAATTATTTTACAAAACCTCAATTTTATACTTTTTACTCAATTAAAATTCCAACGGGCCCATTGGAAGGCCCATTTAAACTTGCTCATCTGAAATCTCTATAAAAAGGACCGCAAAAATGTTTTATTCAAATATTAGGAGTTCAAATAACTGATTAGGAGCTTTTCAACACAATTATATTGCAAAACCTCAATTTCTATACTTTTTACTCAGTTAAAATTCCAACGGGTCCATTGAAAGGCCCATTTAGACCTGCTCGTCCGAAACCTCTACAAAAAAGACCGCAAAAAAGTGTTTTAATCAAATTTTAGGAGTTCAAATAATTGGTTAGGAGCTTTTCAACACAATTATATTGCAAAAGCTCAATTTCTGTACTTTTTACTCAGTTAAAATTTCAACGGGTCCATTGAAAGGCCCATTTCGACCCGCTCGTCTGAAACCTCTACATTAAGGACTGCAAAAAAAGTTTTAATCAAATTTTAGGAGTTTATGTAATAGATTAGGAGCTTTTCAACACAATTATATTGCAAAACCTCAATTTCTATACTTTTTACTCAGGTAAAATTCTAACGGGTCCATTGAAAGGCCCATTTAGACCTGCTCATCCGAACCTCGACAAAAAGGAACGCAAAATAGTTTTAATCAAATTTTAGGAGTTCAAATAATTGATTAGGAACTTTTCAACACAATTATATTGAAAAACCTCAATTTTATAAATTTTACTCAGTGAAAATTCCAACGGGCCCATTGAAAGGCCCATTTAGACCTGCTCGTCCGAAACCTCTACAAAAAGGACCGCAAAAATGTTTTATTCAAATATTAGGAGTTCAAATAACTGAGTAGGAGCTTTTCAACACAATTATATTGCAAAACCTCAATTTCTGTACTTTTTACTCAGTTAAAATTTCAACGGGTACTCAATTAAAATTCCAACGGGTACTCAGTTAAAATTCCAACGGGTAACGGGTGTCGTTGGGAAATGATAATTCCTCTGAAATCTCTCATTTCCTCCCTTTGCTTTTTTTGTCTCTCTCTCCTCCTCAACATCAACCACCGTCCCCTCCGCCACAACCTTGAATCTCCACCCCCACGGCCACCACATATCCACCACCTAAATTTCCCCTCACCGCTGCCTTGCAGCAACCAATCTTACAACCATAGGCAATGGTTGCACGCTACGATCAGAGCAGAGTTGGCAAAGGTAAGTACATCTCCTCTTGATAATTTTATTTTCATTATTTACTCTTGTAATATTTTAATTATAATTTTCTGGATCGAACTTTGGTTCGATCCCTCCGGCCACATTCCTTATGTCATTAGTGCATTATGGAAGTGGTTCCAGCATTGGCTGGGCCTTGCATTATTTCTAATGCTCCCGGCAGCGATGCAACGATCCTGGCCCTCGAGGCCTTGCAACCATTTACTCCGTTCCTTTGAATGGAAATTTTCCTGGCCCTCTGGGCCTTGTCAATTTATTGGCTTATTCGAAAGAATAATGTCAAATGGGCCATCGAATCGGTGGCAATTGGAGCCCTCGAGGCTAGTCTTTGGGCATAGAATGCTTGATCATCATGCTGGAGGATTTCTACTACGTGCAGGGCAGGGTTTACACACACACGTCCCTAAAACTGAAACCCTCGTACTGCATGCATGGCACATGCAGACGGGGTTCATGGTGGGTGCTGCATCAATATGTTATCGAATTCAATGGAGGCAGTGGCTCCTGCCGTTCCCGATGGTCAGCATCCTCCGGCCACCACCAATGCCATCGTTCTCCAAATCCCGGAATATCGGGAACTTACTGATTAACGTTCAGGACCTATTTTTAAGGGATTTGTTTTATTTTGAATTCGAATCCAAATTCCCTTGGAGTCTTCTACTGGGACTCAACCACTGCCCAACAGCAAGCTTCCTAAAATCTAGGATTTTTGTTGGGACCTATAATATTGATTGGTGGACTCTAACACTTAAATTAAACTTTGAATTATCATCTTTTAATATAATCCATATATTCATATTGGATACACTCCTAAAAGGTAGGAGAATTACTAGAGTCCTACGTCTCTACCCTAGATGGATTATCTTCAATCCAAATAATCTCCAACAATTAAAATTTGAATTCCTAAATTTAGAATTGATTCAAATTGTTCTGGTGGATTACCTCACCTTATCGATTAGAGAGGGATATTATTGGAGTAACACTTCATACTGTTTCTCCATCCTAGTTTTTTGCTTCCTTCGAATTCCCTACTTTAAGTCTTCACAAACAATGGCTTCCTCGGATTCTTTCCTGGACCACTTCGACAACCTGCAGTTTACTGCAGAAGAGCAGGTTGTGGTTTACGCTCCCAAGGCCACGAAGGCCATACCTTTGGAGGACCAACGATGCTCACTGTTAGGGAAGCTTTTTCCCACAACCAAATCGGACGACACTGCCCTAGTAAAGGTCTTCACGGCTGTTTGGAAGGAAGATAAGCTTATCTCCACCACGATTCTTGGCTCGGGTTACTTCCTTTTCAAGTTTGAGACCGTTGCAAAGGTCAAGGATATTCTTAAGAGAGGGCCATGGACATTTAAGCGTGACTGGCTAGCCCTCGCTCCCATTCAACCTCAGCTGACACTAGAGGAATATAAATTTACGCACATGAGGATATGGGTCCGTATCCTACGCGTGCCCCTAGCGATGATGATAGGCGACACTGTGGCCAATGCATCCGGACGTGCCCTAGGCAGCGGTCTAGGTGCAGTGATAAGCACCGACACTCGCAAAGATGATGAAGGGAACCGGGTACAGTTCCTAAGAGTTGGGGTGCTCATAGATGTTAATCAGCCCCTCCGGCGAGGTGTAGCTTTAGCAGATGAGGAGAATCCGGATAAGCCTAAAATGCTTCCGGTGAGATATGAGAAATTACCTAACTTCTGTCACGGTTGTGGGATGTTGTTCCATCTCTGTGCAACTTGTGCCACTTTCAAGGATAAGCCAAGTGCAGGGCTGCCATACAGTGACTGGCTTTGTGCACCTGCCCCTAAACCAAAGGTTAAAACGAACGTTAGAGGCCGGGTCCGGTACTTCGAACCAGGATCCTCTTCTACTCCGCAAGAACAATCCACAGGTTCTTTTTCTCTTTTTCATGGTTTTTACAGAATATGTATGTGGAATGTAGGCTTATACTCCAATTTTAAGTACGGTTGTTATATCACATGTGTTTCGATTTTAGGGCTCACCTCCTATATTTTCCAATATTTCTACAGTAAATATATATGGCATATCAGATCCTCTTTGTGCTCCTTTTACCATTTTCACTGTGCATGTATATGGATTATCAGCTTGTTCTCATGTTCATTTTACCGGCTGTACAGTGCTTATTCATGGGATGTGTTGTTACTATATATGGTTACATACAGTGCATGTATATGGTTTACAATTTTGATATCATGCTCCTTATACCGGCTGTGTCGTGCTTCTTTATGGGATGTAATATTTTTATATTTGGTTGCATCTTCAACTGCTTTATATTCACAAAAGCATGTATCCTCCACTGTTGCCATTTCAGGGAACAATGGGAAGGGTAAGGCACCTGCCACCCCGATGGCCACTCCGGACGTGGTAAAAGGATCACCCACGGTGCAGCTGGGTGGTGGTACGTTGAATCTGGAGGAGGATGATCTGTTGGGCGAGGAGCTTGCCACCCCTCCTACCGATGCAGCATCGCCACTGCCGGCAGAAGGGACAGTCGCTGCAGTTGCTGTCGATGCAGCCGCTGCTCAGCAGGAGCCACTGGATGTTGCACCACTAGACATGATTCCAGCGGATGAAGAGTCCGTGGTTAACGGCTCGAAGGAGGCTGATGTTGATGATGAACATGCTGTGCAGCCTTACAAGTTTGATACACCGCCGGACAAACGCTTCTTTTTGATCGATGAGGATGTTATTCCTGTGCCTATCGTGGATGACACGGCCACAGGGGAAAGCTCGAACAAAGGTAAAGGTCCGAGGGACAAAGGCAAGGAACCGGTTAATCCGAAATTTGAAGTTTGGTTGGCTGCCACGATCGATAAAGGACCGGATGCTGCAGTCCTTAACAAGTCTAAACGCACGTCACCTATTATTACCGGTGGGATTGCCAAACGGCCGAGAACTTCACCTTTGGTTGCAGGTAAAGCAGTGAAACAGGTCGAAAAAAATCAAAAGAAAGCTGGGATGAGCAGCAAAAACTCTTCGGCGGTGGTTGACGGTCAACCCCGTAGAGAGAAATGAGGGCCATATGTTGGAACTGTCAGGGACTTGGTATGCCCTCGGCAGTTCACGAGCTTCGTTCTATTATTTCTCGTTTATGTCCAGATTTCATTTTCCTGTCAGAAACTCGCTTAAACTCTTCTAAGTTTGATTCTCTTAAACTTTCTCTTGAAATGGAGGTTTTTTTTTGCTGTGGATAGCAGCCCTTCTTGTGCAGGTTTATGCCTGCTTTTTAATAAAAACATTACTTTAGATTTTCTCTCGTCATCGACGAGATACATTGATGTTATTGTGAATGGTTTAAATTGTCACTTTCGATTTACTGGTATATACGGGTACGCAGCCACGAACATGAAAAAACACACTTGGGAACTCATCGACTCCCTTAAAACAAAATCATCTCTTCCTTGGCTCATCGGCGGTGACTTAAATGACATCTTAGATGATTCGGAAAAACAAGGGGGCAATCGTAGGCCTCGATCACAATTCCTAAACTTTCGTGATTGTCTCACACGAAATAATTTGTTAGATTGTAAACCCAACACTGGTTGGTTCACTTGGACCCGCACGGGGCCTAATGTTAACCCGGTATGTGAAAGACTTGACCGTTTCGTGGCATGCTCCCAATGGTTGCATAATTTTCCCAACTACGACCATTTTCATTCCTTTTCCCTCGAATCGGACCATAGCGTTATCATCTTGGACACTGAGAATGCCACCATAACGAACCATAATACCAAGCAGGCCATGGATCACTTTCGGTTTGAAGCCTGTTGGGCTCATGACCCAGCAGGCATTCAAGTTTGTAAACAAACATGGGCTGCCACGCATGGGTCCATTTTGGACAAATTATCTGCATTGGGCCATAACCTCCAAGAGTGGCAGCATGCTCAACGTAAGTTATCCACTCTCCGCATGCAACAGTTGCAACGCTCTATTAATAATCTTCTCCGACGTCGCCATCTTTCTCGGAGAGCTCTTTCCACGCTTCACAGTGCTAAATTGGAACTCCGGAAATTGACAGTGGCTAAAGAGGCATACTGGGCTCAACGCTCTCGCATTTCCTGGTTAACCAACGGGGATAAAAATACCACCTACTTTCATGCGAGGGCCACAAAAAGACGTAGGAAAAAAGCAATCTGGGGATTAATGGATGAGAACGGTGTTTGGTAGACTTCCACTGCTGACACGTTACAAATTGCGTCGTCCTACTTTCAAGGAATTTTTTCATCATCTTGTCCGGTGTCCTCACCGGAATTACTGCACAATATTCGCCCTACAGTGACTACGGCTATGAATGATACTCTTCTACGCCCATTCACTGTAGATGAAATCCGCGCCGCTTTTCTGGATATCAATCCTAAAAAAGAACCAGGGATTGATGGTTTCCCTAGTAGTTTCTACAGACAGCACTGGGATATGATTGGACCTGATTTCCTATCTCTTTGCATGGATCTCCTACAAGGGAAAGCCGATATGGCATCGGTTAACCGATCGGTCATTGTGCTTATACCTAAGATTTCTGACCCCACCACTATGAAGCACTTTCGACCAATCAGTTTGTGTACTGTCATATACAAGACAATTTCAAAGGTTCTGGTTAATCGCCTGAAACTATCCTTATCTTCTTGTATCAGCGATTCACAAGCTGCGTTCATTAGCGGACGCAATATCACTGACAACATTTTAATTGCACATGAGTTGGTGCACACCCTTCACTCTAGTGGCACAGTGTCCTCCCAAGGGGCTGCTGTCAAGCTCGATATGGAAAAGGCCTTTGATAGGGTCGAATGGTCCTTTTTAAGGGATGTCATGCTCCGTATGGGGTTTGCTAGGGACTGGGTCAACCTTATCCTACGATGTGTCTCCTCGGTCTCCTTTTCGGTAAGAGTTAATGGCACGCTATCAGAGGAATTCTTCCCTACCAGGGGTATTCGTCAAGGAGATCCTCTGTCACCTTTCCTATTCCTCATTTGCTCCCAAGGGCTCTCAGCGGCTTTGGAAACGGAGCAAAGGGAAGGGCGCCTTTCGGGACTTAGCGCTAGCCGCCATGGGCCCAGGGTTACCCATCTGCTCTTCGCAGATGATAGTATGGTGTTCCTACGCAATGAGCCAGCGGAGGTGGATAGATTACGATACGTCCTATCCCAGTATGCCTCATCCTCCGGTCAAACGGTAAACTTTGATAAGTCCACCGCCTACTGCAGTCACAGGTGTTCCTCTAACTTTCTCCATGCTGTGCGTTCAACACTGGGTGTATGCTTAGTGGATGATCCAGGCATATATTTGGGGGTCCCTCTTTTAATTAAAAGGAATAGGACCGCATCATTAGGCTTTGTGAGGGATAAAGTCCAATCCCGGATGAGCAAATGGGATAACAGCTTCCTTTCATATAGTGGAAGAGAAATTCTCATTAAGTCGGTTGCACAAGCAATGCCACAGTATGTGATGTCCTGCTACCTATTACCCCAAAACATAATTGATGACATTACTATGTCCATACGGCGTTACTGGTGGTCAGGGCGAAGTAATAAGCGCGGCTGGCCGCTTTTATCGTGGGAATCTCTCTGCACACCTAAGAATGTGGGAGGCCTAGGTTTCCGCGATCTGCGCACTTTTAATATCGCCCTTTTGGGGAAGCAAATTTGGCATATGCTATCACACCCGGACTCTCTCTTGGCAAGAGTCCTCCGCGCGAAATACTACCCCTCAGGTGACCTTCTGAATGCATCAGCGGACAAACGGGCTTCGTTTGCATGGAAAGGTATACACCAAGCACTTCACTCCCTTGGGCCTGGTTATTTTTGGCGGCCAGGAGTCAAGAGCTCGATACGTCTACTCAGTGATACCTGGGGAGGGGATAAACCACTTACACTTTTTGGACAATATATGGACAATGAAGAGCTCCTGTTGCGTTGTCGGGATTACATGTCACGTGACTATGCGTCATGGGACGAGTCCAAACTTCGGAATGACTTCGACAAGGATGATGTCGAAGGCATCCTTCGGGTTTCGATTTATCAGAATAGGCCGGATAAACTTGTTTGGGGACAACATGACTCTGGAAACTATACCGTCAGGTCAGGGTACTTTTTTCTCCATCAACCTGTGAGACCGGTGATGCGACCTACCCGTCTCTGGAAAGTAATATCCAAAGCTCCGACTTTACCAAAAATTTGCTGCTTCAGCTGGCGAGCAGGCCGTGATGCTTTACCCACTGGGGACAAGCTCCGAGCGATACATCACACGGATGGGCATTGTCCTTTTTGCCCAGCAGTGCTGGAATCCGCTATGCATGCCCTTCGTGATTGCCCAAATGCTCAGGATGTTCTTCGCCTAGTGGGGCTTCCGTCGAGCGTCTATACCAGTCACACCGGCACAATGGTGGCATGGTTGTCAGAAGGAACTTACTGTTTGGACATCTCAGGATTTGCTCTGCTCCTCACAACAATTTGGAATATCTGGAACCATCGTAATGACTGGGTTCACTCCTAAAGACTTCAGCCAACCTGGCTTACGGCCATGAATGCTACAGGTCTTCTACAGGAATACACTGCCGCTAACGCTCTCCCCGCCGTGTCAGCAGCCATACCAGCAGCAGCCCCGCCACGATGGACGACGCCAAGCCCGGGATGTATAAAGATAAATGTTGACGGTGCCTTCCACCCAGGATCTGGTGCTGCAGCTATCGGAGTCATTGCTAGGGATGCACATGGCTCGATTGTTGGAGGATGTGCTATCCATGAGGCAGGGTGTCATGATGCCACCATGGTTGAGCTACATGCCATCGTTGCGGGTATCATGTTGACCCGAGATAGAGGATGGGGCGAGGTGCTCATTGAATCCGACTCGGCTACGGAGATCAACAAGCTCTCGCGCACCACTGAGGATAACTCCCTGCAGGGACCGCAGATTGCAGATACGAAGGCTTTGCTTAGGTCTTTTCCTTTGATCACCTTATCTTTTGTACCTAGATCGGCCAATTTTATGGCTCATAATTTAGCCGCTTGGGCTTTACGCTTTACTTCTTCTGTGTATTTTGATTCAGTTGTTCCTGACTGTATTAACGTTGATGTACTGGCTGACTCTCAGCCTTTTTCTTGTTATAATAATAACAACACTCAGGGCACTCTTTTCCCCTTAGGTTCACCTTGAGTTTCGGCACAAGGTGGTTAGAGGGGTTTTTAATGAGGCCCTTTTTCTTCAAAAAAAATTTCAACGGGTCCATTGAAAGGCCCATTTCGACCCGCTCGTCCGAAACCTCGACAAAAAGGACTGCAAAACAAGTTTTAATCAAATTTTAGAAATTTATGTAATTGATTAGGAGCTTTTCAACACAATTATATTGCAAAACCTCAATTTTATACTTTTTACTCAGTTAAATTCCAACGGGCGCATTGAAAGGCCCATTTAGAACTTCACGTCTGAAACCTCGACAAAAAGGACCGCAAAATACTTTTAATCAAATTTTAGGAGTTCAAATAACTGATTAGGAACTTTTCAACACAATTATATTGCAAAACCTCAATTTCTGTACATTTTACTCAGTAAAAATTCAAACGGGCTCATTGAAAGGCCCATTTAGACCTGCTCGTCCGAAACCTCTACAAAAAGGACCGCAAAACAAGTTTTAATCAAATTTTAGGAGTTCAAATAATTGATAAGGATCTTTTCAACACAATTATATTGCAAAACCTCAATTTCTGTACTTTTTACTCAGTTAAAATTCCAACGGGTCCATTGAAAGGCCCATTTCGACCCGCTCGTCCGAAACCTCTACAAAAAGGAATGCAAAACAAGTTTTAATCAAATTTTAGGAGTTCATGTAATTTATTAGGAGCTTTTCAACACAATTATATTGCAAAACCTCAATTTCTGTACTTTTTACTCGGTTAAAATTCCAACTGGTCCATTGAAAGGCCCATTTAGACCAGCTCGTCCGAAACCTCTACAAAAAGGACCGCAAAACAAGTTTTAATCAAATTTTAGGAGTTCAAATAATTGATTAGGAGCTTTTAAACACAATTATATTACAAAACCTCAATTTCTGTACTTTTTACTCGGTTAAAATTCCAACGGGTCCATTGAAAAGCCCATTTCGACCCGCTCGTCTGAAACCTCTACATTAAGGACTGCAAAACAAGTTTTAATCAAATTTTAGGAGTTCAAATAATTGATTAGGAGCTTTTCAACACAATTATATTGCAAAACCTCAATTTCTGTACTTTTTACTCAGTTAAAATTCCAACGTGTCCATTGAAAGGCCCATTTCGACCCGCTCCTCCGAAACCTCTACAAAAAGGACTGCAAAACAGTTTTAATCAAATTTTAGGAGTTTATGTAATTGAATAGGAGCTTTTCAACACAATTATATTGCAAAACCTCAATTTCTGTAATTTTTACTCGGTTAAAATTCCAATGGGCCCATTGAAAGGCCCGTTTAGAACTTCTCGTCCGAAACCTCTACAAAAAGGACCCCAAAAATGTTTTATTCAAATATTAGGAGTTCAAATAACTGATTAGGAGCTTTTCAACACAATTATATTGCAAAACCTCAATTTCTGTACATTTTACTCAGTTAAAATTCCAACGGGTCCATTGAAAGGCCCATTTAGACCAGCTCGTCCGAAACCTCTACAAAAAGGACCGCAAAACAAGTTTTAATCAAATTTTAGGAGTTCAAATAATTGATTAGGAGCTTTTCAACACAATTATATTGCAAAACCTCAATTCCTATTCTTTTTACTCAGTTAAAATTCCAACGGGTCCATTGAAAGTCCCATTTCGACCCCCTCGTCCGAAACCTCTACAAAAAGGACTGCAAAACAAGTTTTAATCAAATCTTAGGAGTTCATGTAATTGTAGGAGCTTTTCAACACAATTATATTGCAAAACTTCAATTTCTGTACTTTTTACTCAGTTAAAATTCCAACGGGTCCATTGAAAGGGCCATTTAGACTAGCTCGTCCGAAACCTCTACAAAAAGGACCGCAAAACAACTTTTAATCAAATTTTAGGAGTTCAAATAATTTATTAGGAGCTTTTCAACATAATTATATTGCAAAACCTCAATTTCTGTACTTTTTACTTAGTTAAAATTCCAACGGGTCCATTGAAAGGCCCATTTCGACCCGCTCCTCCGAAACCTCTACAAAAAGGACTGCAAAACAGTTTTAATCAAATTTTAGGAGTTTATGTAATTGAATAGGAGCTTTTCAACACAATTATATTGCAAAACCTCAATTTCTGTACTTTTTACTCGGTTAAAATTCCAACGGGCCCATTGAAAGGCCCATTTAGAACTTCTCGTCCGAAACCTCTACAAAAAGGACCGCAAAAATGTTTTATTCAAATATTACGAGTTCAAATAACTGATTAGGAGCTTTTCAACACAATTATATTGCAAAACCTCAATTTCTGTACATTTTACTCAGTTAAAATTCCAACGGGTCCATTAAAAGGCCCATTTAGACCAGCTCGTCCGAAACCTCTACAAATAGGACCGCAAAACAAGTTTTAATCAAATTTTAGGAGTTCAAATAATTGATTAGGAGCTTTTCAACACAATTATATTGCAAAACCTCAATTCCTATACTTTTTACTCAGTTAAAATTCCAACGGGTCCATTGAAAGGCCCATTTCGACCCGCTCGTCCGAAACCTCTACAAAAAGGACTGCAAAACAAGTTTTAATCAAATCTTAGGAGTTCATGTAATTGATTAGGAGCTTTTCAACACAATTATATTGCAAAACTTCAATTTCTGTACTTTTTACTAAGTTAAAATTCCAACGGGTCCATTGAAAGGGCCATTTAGACTAGCTCGTCCGAAACCTCTACAAAATGGACCGCAAAACAAATTTTAATCAACTTTTGATCTTTGAGACGGATTGTACTTCTCTAGCGAACATGATCAACTCTCTTGGGCCAGACCTTTCTCCTTTGGGTCCGATGATTCTGCAGGCTCATACTGCCTTAGAGGATTTTTCTGTAGCTCATGTACAGTTTGTTCGTCGTGAGGCTAATTCTGTAGCTCATTTGTTGGCTACCCATGCCCTTAGATCCATGTCTTCTTTGTATTTTGGATCTATGTATCCTGCTTGTATCAAAAACGTTGTACTTAGCGAGGTTTAACCTCGTTTTAATAATATATTTTGGGTACTCTTTTCCCCTTTTAGGTTTCTCCAAGCCTTGTGCCTGGGGATTTTAGTAGGGGTTTTTAATGAGGCCCTCTTTCTTCAAAAAAATTTCAACGAGTTCATTGAAAGGTCCATTTCGACCCGCTCGTCCGAAACCTCTACATTAAGGACTGCAAAAAAAGTTTTAATCAAATTTTAGTAGTTTATGTAATTGATTAGGAGCTTTTCAACACAATTATATTGCAAAACCTCAATTTTATACTTTTTACTCAGTTAAAATTCCAACGGGCCCATTGAAAGGCCCATTTAGACCTGCTCATCTGAAACCTCTACAAAAAGGACCGCAAAAATGTTTTATTCAAATATTAGGAGTTCAAATAACTGATTAGGAGCTTTTAAACACAATTATATTGCAAAACCTCAATTTCTGTACTTTTTACTCAGTTAAAATTTCCACAGGTCCATTAAAAGGCCCATTTCGACCCGCTCGTCCGAAACCTCTACAAATAGGACTGCAAAAAATGTTTTAATCAAATTTTATGAGTTTATGCAATTGATTAGGAGCTTTTCAAGACAATTATATTGCAAAACCTCATTTTTATACTTTTTACTCAGTTAAAATTCCAACGGGCCCATTGGAAGGCCCATTTAGACTTGCTCATCTGAAATCTCTACAAAAAGGACCGCAAAAATGTTTTATTCAAATATTAGGAGTTCAAATAACTGATTAGGACCTTTTCAACACAATTATATTGCAAAACCTCAATTTCTATACTTTTTGCTCAGTTAAAATTCCAACGGGTCCATTGAAAGGTCCATTTAGACCTGCTCGTCCGAAACCTCTAAAAAAGGACCGCAAAACAAGTTTTAATCAAATTTTAGGAGTTCCTATAATTGATTAGGAGCTTTTCAACACAATTATATTGCAAAAGCTCAATTTCTGTACTTTTTACTCAGTTAAAATTTCAACGGGTCCATTGAAAGGCCCATTTCGACCCGCTCGTCCGAAACCTCTACATTAAGGACTACAAAAAAAGTTTTAATCAAATTTTAGGAGTTTTTGTAATAGATTAGGAGCTTTTCAACACAATTATATTGCAAAACCTCAATTTCTATACTTTTTACTCAGTTAAAATTCTAACGGGTCCATTGAAAGGCCTATTTAGACCTGCTCGTCCGAAACCTCGACAAAAAGGACCGCAAAATAGTTTTAATCAAATTTTAGTTGTTCAAATAATTGATTAGGAACTTTTCAACACGATTATATTGAAAAACCTCAATTTTATACTTTTTACTCAGTTAAAATTCCAACGGGCCCATTGAAAGGCTCATTTAGACCTGCTCGTCTGAAACCTCTACAAAAATGACCGCAAAAATGTTTTATTCAAGTATTAGGAGTTTAATAACTGATTAGGAGCTTTTCAACACAATTATATTGCAAAACCTCAATTTCTTTACTTTTTACTCAGTTAAAAATTCAACGGGTCCATTGAAAGGCCCATTTCGACCCGCTCGTCCGAAACCTCTACAAAAAGGACTGCAAAAAAAGTTTTAATCAAATTTTAGGAGTTTATGTAATTGATTAGGAGCTTTTCAACACAATTATATTGCAAAACCTTAATTTTATACTTTTTACTCAGTTAAAATTCCAACGGGCCCATTGAAAGGCACATTTAGAACTTCTCGTCTGAAACCTATACAAAAAGGACCACAAAATACTTTTATTCAAATATTAGGAGTTCAAATAATTGATTAGGAGCTTTTCAACACAATTATATTGCAAAACCTCAATTTCTGTACATTTTACTCAGTTAAAATTCAAACGGGTCCATTGAAAGGCCCATTAAGACCAGCTCGTCCGAAACCTCTACAAAAAGGACCGCAAAACAAGTTTTAATCAAATTTTAGGAGTTCAAATAATTGATTAGGAGGTTTTCAACACAATTATATTGCAAAACCTCAATTTCTGTACTTTTTACTCAGTTAAAATTCCAACGGGTCCATTGAAAGGCCCATTTAGACCCGCTCGTCTGAAACCTCTACATTAAGGACTGCAAAACAAGTTTTAATCAAAATTTAGGAGTTTATGTAATAGATTAGGAGCTTTTCAACACAATTGTATTGCAAAACCTCAATTTCTATACTTTTTACTCAGTTAAAATTCTAATGGGTCCATTGAAAGGCCCATTTAGAACTGCTCGTCCGAAACCTCGACAAAAAGGACCGCAAAATAGTTTTAATCAAATTTTAGGAGTTCAAATAATTGATTAGGAACTTTTCAACACAATTATATTGAAAATTTACAATTTTATACTTTTTACTCAGTTAAAATTCCAACGGGCCCATTGAAAGGCCCATTTAGACCTGCTCGTCCGAAACCTCTACAAAAAGGACCGCAAAAATGTTTTATTCAAATATTAGGAGTTCAAATAACTGATTAGGAGCTTTTCAACACAATTATATTGCAAAACCTAAATTTCTGTACTTTTTACACAGTTAAAATTCTAACGGGTTCATTGAAAGGCCCATTTAGACATGCTCGTCCGAAACCTCGACAAAAAGGACCGCAAAATAGTTTTAATCAAATTTTAGGAGTTCAAATAATTGATTAGGAACTTTTCAACACAATTATATTGAAAAACCTCAATTTTATACTTTTTACTCAGTTAAAATTCCAACGGGCCCATTGAAAGGCCCATTTAGACCTGCTCGTCCGAAACCTCTACAAAAAGGATCGCAAAAATGTTTTATTCAAGTATTAGGAGTTCAAATAACTGATTAGGAGCTTTTCAACACAATTTTTATTGCAAAACCTCAATTTCTGTACTTTTTACTCAGTTAAAATTTCAACGGGTCCATTGAAAGGCCCATTTCGACCTGCTCGTCCGAAACCTCTACAAAAAGGACTACAAAAAAGTTTTAATCAAAATTTAGGAGTTTATGTAATAGATTAGGAGCTTTTCAACACAATTATATTGCAAAACCTCAATTTCTGTACTTTTTACTCAGTTAAAATTTCAACGGGTCCATTGAAAGGCCCATTTCGACCCGCTCATCCGAAACCTCTACAAAAAGGACTGTAAAAAAAGTTTTAATCAAATTTTAGGAGTTCAAATAATTGATTATGAGCTTTTCAACACAATTATATTGCAAAAGCTCAATTTCTGTACTTTTTACTCAGTTAAAATTTCAATGGGTCCATTGAAAGGCCCATTTCGACCCACTCGTCCGAAACCTCTACATTAAGGACTGCAAAAAAAGTTTTAATCAAACTTTAGGAGTTCAAATAATTGATTTGGAGGTTTTCAACACAATTATATTGCAAAACCTCAATTTCTGTACATTTTACTCAGTTAAAATTCCAACGGGTCCATTGAAAGGCCCATTTAGACTAGCTCGTCCGAAACCTCTACAAAAAGGACCGCAAAACAAGTTTTATTCAAATTTTAGGAGTTCAAATAATTGATTAGGAGGTTTTCAACACAATTATATTGCAAAACCTCAATTTCTGTACCTTTTAATCAGTTAAAATTGCATCGGGTCCATTGAAAGGCCCATTTCGACCCGCTCGTCCGAAACCTCTACAAAAAGGACTGCAAAACTAGTTTTAATCAAGTTTTAGGAGTTCATGTAATTGATTAGGAGCTTTTCAACACAATTATATTGCAAAACCTCAATTTTTGTACTTTTTACTCGGTTAAAATTCCAACGGGTCCATTGAAAGGCCCATTTAGACTAGCTCGTCCGAAACCTCTACAAAAAGGACCGCAAAACAAGTTTTAATCAAATCTTAGGAGTTCAAATAATTGGTTAGGAGCTTTTCAACACAATTATATTGCAAAACCTCAATTTCTGTACTTTTTACTCAGTTAAAATTCCAACGGGTCCATTGAAAGGCCCATTTAGACCCGCTCGTCCGAAACCTCTACATTAAGGACTACAAAACAAGTTTTAATCAAAATTTAGGAGTTCAAATAATTGATTAGGAGGTTTTCAACACAATTATATTGCAAAACCTCAATTTCTGTACTTTTTCCTCAGTTAAAATTGCAACGGGTCCATTGAAAGGCCCATTTCGACCCGCTCGTCCGAAACCTCTACAAAAAGGACTGCAAAACAAGTTTTAATCAAATTTTAGGAGTTCATGTAATTGATTAGGAGATTTTCTACACAATTATATTGCAAAACCTAAATTTCTGTACTTTTTACTCAGTTAAAATTTCAACGGGTCCATTGAAAGGCCCATTTCGACCCGCTCGTCCGAAACCTCTACAAAAAGGACTGCAAAAAAAGTTTTAATCAAATTTTAGGAGTTCAAATAATTGATTTGGAGGTTTTCAACACAATTATATTGCAAAACCTCAATTTCTGTACTTTTTACTCAGTTAAAATTCCAACGGGTCCATTGAAAGGCCCATTTAGACCCGCTCGTCCGAAACCTCTACATTAAGGACTGCAAAAAAAGTTTTAATCAAATTTTAGGAGTTCAAATAATTGATTTGGAGGTTTTCAACACAATTATATTGCAAAACCTCAATTTCTGTACTTTTTACTCAGTTAAAATTCCAACGGGTCCATTGAAAGGCCCATTTAGACCCGCTCGTCCGAAACCTCTACATTAAGGACTGCAAAACAGGTTTTAATCAAAATTTAGGAGTTTATGTAATAGATTAGGAGCTTTTCAACACAATTATATTGCAAAACCTCAATTTCTATACTTTTTACTCAGTTAAAATTCTAACGGGTCCATTGAAAGGCTCATTTAGACCTGCTCGTCCGAAACTTCGACAAAAAGGACCGCAAAATAGTTTTAATAAAATTTTAGGAGTTCAAATAATTGATTAGGAACTTTTCAACACAATTATATTAAAAAACCTCAATTTTATACTTTTTACTCAGTTAAAATTCCAACAGGCCCATTGAAAGGCCCATTCCTGTAATAGATTAGGAGTTTTTCAACACAATTATATTGCAAAACCACAATTTCTGTACTTTTCACTTAGTTAAAATTTCAGCGGGTCCATTGAAAGGCCCATTTCGACCCGCTCATCCGAAACCTCTACAAAAAGGACTGCAAAAAAAGTTTTAATCAAATTTTAAGAGTTCAAATAATTGATTATGAGCTTTTAAACACAATTATATTGCAAAAGCTCAATTTCTGTATTTTTTACTCAGTTAAAATTTCAATGGGTCCATTGAAAGGCCCATTTCGACCCGCTCGTCTGAAACCTCTTCATTAAGGACTACAAAAAAAGTTTTAATGAAATTTTAGGAGTTCAAATATTTGATTTGGAGGTTTTCAACACAGTTATAATACAAAACCTCAATTTCTGTACATTTTACTCAGTTAAAATTTAAACGGGTCCATTGAAAGGCCCATTTAGACCATCTCGTCCGAAACCTCTACAAAAAGGACCGCAAAACAAGTTTTATTCAAATTTTAGGAGTTCAAATAATTGATTAGGAGGTTTTCAACACAATTATATTGCAAAACCTCAATTTCTGTACTTTTTACTCAGTTAAAATTGCAACGGGTCCATTGAAAGGCCCATTTCGACCCGCTCGTCCGAAACCTCTACAAAAAGGACTGCAAAATAAGTTTTAATCAAATTTTAGGAGTTCATGTAATTGATTAGGAGCTTTTCAACACAATTATATTGCAAAACCTCAATTTTTGTACTTTTTACTCGGTTAAAATTCCAACGGGTCCATTGAAAGGCCCATTTAGAACAGCTCGTCCGAAACCTCTACAAAAAGGACCGCAAAACAAGTTTTAATCAAATTTTAGGAGTTCAAATAATTGATTAGGAGCTTTTCAACACAATTATATTGCAAAACCTCAATTTCTGTACTTTTTACTCAGTTAAAATTCCAACGGGTCCATTGAAAGGCCCATTTAGACCTGCTCGTCCGAAACCTCTACATTAAGGACTGCAAAACAAGTTTTAATCAAAATTTAGGAGTTTATGTAATAGATTAGGAGCTTTTCAACACAATTTTATTGCAAAACCTCAATTTCTATACTTTTTACTCAGTTAAAATTCTAACGGGTCCATTAAAAGGCCCATTTAGACCTGCTCGTCCGAAACTTCGACAAAAAGGACCACAAAATAGTTTTAATAAAATTTTAGGAGTTCAAATAATTGATTAGGAACTTTTCAACACAATTATATTGAAAAACCTCAATTTTATACTTTTTACTCAGTTAAAATTCCAACGGGCCCATTGAAAGGCCCATTTAGACCTGCTCGTCCGAAACCTCTACAAAAAGGACCGCAAACAAGTTTTAATCAAAATTTAGGAGTTCAAATAATTGATTAGGAGCTTTTCAACACAATTATATTGCAAAACCTCAATTTTTGTATCTTTTACTCAGTTAAAATTGCAACGGGTCCATTGAAAGGCCCATTTCGACCCGCTCGTCCGAAACCTCTACAAAAAGGACTGCAAAACTAGTTTTAATCAAATTTTAGGAGTTCATGTAATTGATTAGGAGCTTTTCAACACAATAATATTGCAAAACCTCAATTTCTGTACTTTTTACTCGGTTAAAATTCCAACGGGTCCATTGAAAGGCCCATTTAGACTAGCTTGTCCGAAACCTCTACAAAAAGGACCGCAAAACAAGTTTTAATCAAATTTTAGGAGTTCAAATAATTGATTAGGAGCTTTTCAACACAATTATATTGCAAAACCTCAATTTCTGTACTTTTTACTCAGTTAAAAATCCAACGGGTCCATTGAAAGGCCTATTTAGACCCGCTCGTCCGAAACCTCTACAAAAAGGACCGCAAAACAAGTTTTATTCAAATTTTAGGAGTTCAAATAATTGATTAGGAGGTTTTCAACACAATTATATTGCAAAACCTCAATTTCTGTATCTTTTACTCAGTTAAAATTGCAACGGGTCCATTGAAAGGCCCATTTCGACCCGCTCGTCCGAAACCTCTACAAAAAGGACTGCAAAAAAAGTTTTAATCAAATTTTAAGAGTTCAAATAATTGGTTATGAGCTTTTAAACACAATTATATTGCAAAAGCTCAATTTCTGTATTTTTTACTCAGTTAAAATTTCAATGGGTCCATTGAAAGGCCCATTTCGACCCGCTCATCCGAAACCTCTACATTAAGGACTGCAAAAAAAGTTTTAATCAAATTTTAGGAATTCAAATAATTGATTTGGAGGTTTTCAACACAATTATATTGCAAAACCTCAATTTCTGTACATTTTACTCAGTTAAAATTCCAACGGGTCCATTGAAAGGCCCATTTAGACCAGCTCGTCTGAAACATCTACAAAAAGGACCGCAAAACAAGTTTTATTCAAATTTTAGGAGTTCAAATAATTGATTAGGAGGTTTTCAACACAATTATATTGCAAAACCTCAATTTCTGTACCTTTTACTCAGTTAAAATTGCAACGGGTCCATTGAAAGGCCCATTTCGCCCCGCTCGTCCGAAACATCTACAAAAAGGACTGCAAAACTAGTTTTAATCAAATTTTAGGAGTTCATGTAATTGATTAGGAGCTTTTCAACACAATTATATTGCAAAACCTCAATTTCTGTACTTTTTACTCGGTTAAAATTCCAACGGGTCCATTGAAAGGCCCATTTAGACTAGCTCGTCCGAAACCTCTACAAAAAGGACCGCAAAACAAGTTTTAATCAAATTTTAGGAGTTCAAATAATTGATTATTAGCTTTTCAACACAATTATAATGCAAAACCTCAATTTCTGTACTTTTTACTCAATTAAAATTCCAACGGGTCCATTGAAAGGCCCATTTAGACCCGCTCGTCCAAAACCTCTACATTAAGGACTGCAAAACAAGTTTTAATCAAAATTTAGGAGTTCAAATAATTGATTAGGAGGTTTTCAACACAATTATATTGCAAAACCTCAATTTCTATACTTTTTCCTCAGTTAAAATTGCAACGGGTCCATTGAAAGGCCCATTTCGACCCGCTCATCCGAAACCTCTACAAAAAGGACTGCAAAACAAGTTTTAATCAAATTTTAGGAGTTCATGTAATTGATTAGGAGCTTTTCAACACAATTATATTGCAAAACCTAAATTTCTGTACTTTTTACTCAGTTAAAATTTCAACGGGTCCATTGAATGGCCCATTTCGACCCGCTCGTCCGAAACCTCTACAAAAAGGACTGCAAAAAAAAGTTTTAATCAAATTTTAGGAGTTCAAATAATTGATTATGAGCTTTTCAACACAATTATATTGCAAAAGCTCAATTTCTGTACTTTTTACTCAGTTAAAATTTCAATGGGTCCATTGAAAGGCCCATTTCTACCCGCTCGTCCGAAACCTCTACATTAAGGACTGCAAAAAAAGTTTTAATCAAATTTTAGGAGTTCAAATAATTGATTTGGTGGTTTTCAACACAATTATATTGCAAAACCTCAATTTCTGTACTTTTTACTCAGTTAAAATTCCAACGGGTCCATTGAAAGGCCCATTTAGACCCGCTCGTCCGAAACCTCTACATTAAGGACTGCAAAACATGTTTTAATCAAAATTTAGGAGTTTATGTAATAGATTAGGAGCTTTTCAACACAATTATATTGCAAAACTTCAATTTCTATACTTTTTACTCAGTTAAAATTCTAACGGGTCCATTGAAAGGCACATTTAGACCTGCTCGTCCGAAACTTCGACAAAAAGGACCGCAAAATAGTTTTAATAAAATTTTAGGAGTTCAAATAATTGATTAGGAACTTTTCAACACAATTATATTGAAAAACCTCAATTTTATACTTTTTACTCAGTTAAAATTCCAACGGGCCCATTGAAAGGCCCATTTAGACCTGCTCGTCCGAAACCTCTACAAAAAGGACCGCAAAACAAGTTTTAATCAAATTTTAGGAGTTTATGTAATTGATTAGGAGCTTTTCAACACAATTATATTGCAAAACCTCAATTTTATACTTTTTGCTCAGTTAAAATTTCAACGGGTCCATTGAAAGGCCCATTTAGACACGCTCGTCCGAAACCTCTACAAAAAGGACAACAAAAATGTTTTATTCAAATATTAGGAGTTCAAATAATTGATTAGGAGCTTTTCAACACATTTATATTGCAAAACCTCAATTTCTATACTTTTTACTCAGTTAAAATTCTAACGGGTCCATTGAAAGGCCCATTTAGACCTGCTCGTCCGAAACTTCGACAAAAAGGACCGCAAAATAGTTTTAATAAAATTTTAGGAATTCAAATAATTGATTAGGAACTTTTCAACACAATTATATTGAAAAACCTCAATTTTATACTTTTTACTCAGTTAAAATTCCAACGGGCCCATTGAAAGGCCCATTTAGACCTGCTCGTCCGAAACCTCTACAAAAAGGACCGCAAAACAAGTTTTAATCAAATTTTAGGAGTTCAAATAATTGATTAGGAGCTTTTCAACACAATTATATTGCAAAAGCTCAATTTCTGTACTTTTTACCCAGTTAAAATTTCAACGGGTCCATTGAAAAGCCCATTTCGACCCGCTCGTCCGAAACTTCTACATTAAGAACTGCAAAAAAAGTTTTAATCAAATTTTAGGAGTTTATGTAATAGATTAGGAGCTTTTCAACACAATTATATTGCAAAACCTCAATTTCTATACTTTTTACACAGTTAAAATTCTAACGGGTTCATTGAAAGGACCAGTTAGACATGCTCGTCCGAAACCTCGACAAAAAGGACCGCAAAATAGTTTTAATCAAATTTTAGGAGTTCAAATAATTGATTAGGAACTTTTCAACACAATTATATTGAAAAACCTCAATTTTATACTTTTTACTCAGTTAAAATTCCAACTGGCCCATTGAAAGGCCCATTTAGACCTGCTCGTCCGAAACCTCAACAAAAAGGTTCGCAAAAATGTTTTATTCAAGTATTAGGAGTTCAAATAACTGATTAGGAGCTTTTCAACACAATTATATTGCAAAACCTCAATTTCTATACTTTTTACTCAGTTAAAATTTCAACGGGTCCATTGAAAGGCCCATTTCGACCCGCTCGTCCGAAACCTCTACAAAAAGGACTGCAAAAAAAGTTTTAATCAAATTTTAGGAGTTTATGTAATAGATTAGGAGCTTTTCAACACAATTATATTGCAGAACCTCAATTTCTGTACTTTTTACTCAGTTAAAATTTCAATGGGTCCATTGAAAGGCCCATTTCGACCCGCTCATCCGAAACCTCTAGAAAAAGGACTGCAAAAAGTGTTTTTATCAAATTTTAGGAGTTCAAATAATTGACTATGAGCTTTTAAACACAATTATATTGCAAAAGCTCAATTTCTGTACTTTTTACTCAGTTAAAATTTCAATGGGTCCATTGAAAGGCCCATTTCGACCCGCTCGTCCGAAACCTCTACATTAAGGACTACAAAAAAAGTTTTAATCAAATTTTAGGAGTTCAAATAATTGATTTGAAGGTTTTCAACACAATTATATTGCAAAACCTCAATTTCTGTACATTTTACTCAGTTAAAATTCCAACGGGTCCATTGAACGGCCCATTTAGACCAGCTCGTCCGAAACCTCTACAAAAAGGACCGCAAAACAAGTTTTATTCAAATTTTAGGAGTTCAAATAATTGATTAGAAGCTTTTCAACACAATTATATTGCAAAACCTCAATTTCTGTACTTTTTACTCAGTTAAAATTTCAACGGGTCCATTGAAAGGCCCATTTCGACCCGCTCGTCCGAAACCTCTACAAAAAGGACTGCAAAATAAGTTTTAATCAAATTTTAGGAGTTCATGTAATTGATTAGGAGCTTTTCAACACAATTATATTGCAAAACCTCAATTTCTGTACTTTTTACTCGGTTAAAATTCGAACGGGTCCATTGAAAGGCCCATTTAGACCAGCTCGTCCGAAACCTCTACAAAAAGGACCGAAAAACAAGTTTTATTCAAATTTTAGGAATTCAAATAATTGATTAGGAGGTTTTCAACACAATTATGTTGCAAAATCTCAATTTCTGTACTTTTTGCTCAGTTAAAATTGCAACGGGTCCATTGAAAGGCCCATTTCGACCCGCTCGTCCGAAACCTCTACAAAAAGGACTGCAAAACAAGTTTTAATCAAATTTTAGGAGTTCATGTAATTGATTAGGAGCTTTTCAACACAATTATATTGCAAAACCTCAATTTCTGTACTTTTTACTCGTTTAAAATTCCAACGGGTCCATTGAAAGGCCCATTTAGACCAGCTCGTCCGAAACCTCTACAAAAAGGACCGCAAAACAAGTTTTAATCAAATTTTAGGAGTTCAAATAATTGACTAGGAGCTTTTCAACACAATTATATTGCAAAACCTCAATTTCTGTACTTTTTACTCAGTTAAAATTCCAACGGGTCCATTGAAAGGCCCATTTAGACCCGCTCGTCCGAAACCTCTACATTAAGGACTGCAAAACAAGTTTTAATCAAAATTTAGGAGTTTATGTAATAGATTAGGAGCTTTTCAACACAATTGTATTGGAAAACCTCAATTTCTATACTTTTTACTCAGTTACAATTCTAATGGGTCCATTGAAAGGCCCATTTAGAACTGCTCGTCTGAAACCTCGACAAAAAGGACCGCAAAATAGTTTTAATCAAATTTTAGGAGTTCAAATAATTGATTAGGAACTTTTCAACACAATTATATTGAAAAATTTCAATTCTATACTTTTTACTCAGTTAAAATTCCAACGGGCCCATTGAAAGGCCCATTTAGACCTGCTCGTCCGAAACCTCTACAAAAAGGATCGCAAAAATGTTTTATTCAAGTATTAGGAGTTCAAATAACTGATTAGGAGCTTTTCAACACAATTTTTATTGCAAAACCTCAATTTCTGTACTTTTTACTCAGTTAAAATTTCAACGGGTCCATTGAAAGGCCCATTTCGACCCGCTCGTCCGAAACCTCTACAAAAAGGACTGCAAAAAGTGTTTTAATCAAATTTTAGGAGTTCAAATAATTGACTATGAGCTTTTAAACACAATTATATTGCAAAAGCTCAATTTCTGTACTTTTTACTCAGTTAAAATTTCAATGGGTCCATTGAAAGGCCCATTTCGACCCGCTCGTCCGAAACCTCTACATTAAGGACTACAAAAAAAGTTTTAATCAAATTTTAGGAGTTCAAATAATTGATTTGAAGGTTTTCAACACAATTATATTGCAAAACCTCAATTTCTGTACATTTTACTCAGTTAAAATTCCAACGGGTCCATTGAAAGGCCCATTTAGACCAGCTCGTCCGAAACCTCTACAAAAAGGACCGCAAAACAAGTTTTATTCAAATTTTAGGAGTTCAAATAATTGATTAGGAGCTTTTCAACACAATTATATTGCAAAACCTAAATTTCTGTACTTTTTACTCAGTTAAAATTTCAACGGGTCCATTGAAAGGCCCATTTCGACCCGCTCGTCCGAAACCTCTACAAAAAGGACTGCAAAAAAAGTTTTAATCAAATTTTAGGAGTTTATGTAATAGATTAGGAGCTTTTCAACACAATTATATTGCAAAACCTCAATTTCTGTACGTTTTACTCAGTTAAAATTTCAACGGGTCCATTGAAAGGCCCATTTCGACCCGCTCGTCCGAAACCTCTACAAAAAGGACCGCAAAAAAAGCTTTAATCAAATTTTAGGAGTTAAAATAATTGATTATGAGGTTTTCAACACAATTATATTGCAAAAGCTCAATTTATGTACTTTTTACTCAGTTAAAATTTCAATGGGTCCATTGAAAGGCCTATTTCGACCCGCTCGTCCGAAACCTCTACATTAAGGACTGCAAAAAAAATTTAATCAAATTTTAGGATTTCAAATAATTGATTTGGAGGTTTTCAACACAATTATATTGCAAAACCTCAATTTCTATACATTTTACTCAGTTAAAATTCCAACGGGTCCATTGAAAGGCCCATTTAGACCAGCTCGTCCGAAACCTCTACAAAAAGGACCGCAAAACAAGTTTTATTCAAATTTTAGGAGTTCAAATAATTGATTCGGAGGTTTTCAACACAATTATATTGCAAAACCTCAATTTCTGTACTTTTTACTCAGTTAAAATTGCAACGGGTCCATTGAAAGGCCCATTTCGACCCGCTCGTCCGAAACCCCTACAAAAAGGACTGCAAAACTAGTTTTAATCAAATTTTAGGAGTTCATGTAATTGATTAGGAGCTTTTTAACACAATCATATTGCAAAACCTCAATTTCTGTACTTTTTACTCGGTTAAAATTCCAACGGGTCCATTGAAAGGCCCATTTAGACCAGCTCGTCCGAAACCTCTACAAAAAGGACCGCAAAACAAGTTTTAATCAAACTTTAGGAGTTCAAATAATTGATTAGGAGCTTTTCAACACAATTATATTGCAAAACCTCAATTTCTGTACTTTTTACTCAGTTAAAATTCCAACGGGTCCATTGAAAGGCCCATTTAGACCCGCTCGTCCGAAACCTCCACATTAAGGACTGCAAAACAAGTTTTAATCAAAATTTAGGAGTTTATGTAATAGATTAGGAGCTTTTCAACACAATTATATTGCAAAACCTCAATTTCTATATTTTTTACTCAGTTAAAATTCTAACGGGTCCATTGAAAGGCCAATTTAGACCTGCTCGTCCGAAACTTCGACAAAAAGGACCGCAAAATAGTTTTAATAAAATTTTAGGAGTTCAAATAATTGATTAGGAACTTTTCAACACAATTATATTGAAAAACCTCAATTTTATACTTTTTACTCAGTTAAAATTCCAACGGGCCCATTGAAAGGCCCATTTAGACCTGCTCGTCCGAAACCTCTACAAAAAAGACCGCAAAACAAGTTTTAATAAAATTTTAGGAGTTCAAATAATTGATTAGGAGCTTTTCAACACAATTATATTGCAAAAGCTCAATTTCTGTACTTTTTACCCAGTTAAAATTTCAACGGGTCCATTGAAAAGCCCATTTCGACCCGCTCGTCCGAAACTTCTACATTAAGAACTGCAAAAAAAGTTTTAATCAAATTTTAGGAGTTTATGTAATAGATTAGGAGCTTTTCAAAACAATTATATTGCAAAACCTCAATTTCTATACTTTTTACACAGTTAAAATTCTAACGGGTTCATTGAAAGGACCAGTTAGACATGCTCGTCTGAAACCTCGACAAAAAGGACCGCAAAATAGTTTTAATCAAATTTTAGGAGTTCAAATAATTGATTAGGAACTTTTCAACACAATTATATTGAAAAACCTCAATTTTATACTTTTTACTCAGTTAAAATTCTAACGGGCCCATTGAAAGGCCCATTTAGACCTGCTCGTCCGAAACCTCAACAAAAAGGTTCGCAAAAATGTTTTATTCAAGTATTAGGAGTTCAAATAACTGATTAGGAGCTTTTCAACCCAATTATATTGCAAAACCTCAATTTCTGTACTTTTTACTCAGTTAAAATTTCAACGGGTCCATTGAAAGGCCCATTTCGACCCGCTCGTCCGAAACCTCTACAAAAAGGACTGCAAAAAAAGTTATAGTCAAATTTTAGGAGTTTATGTAATAGATTAGGAGCTTTTCAACACAATTATATTGCAAAACCTCAATTTCTGTACTTTTTACTCAGTTAAAATTTCAACGGGTCCATTGAAAGGCCCATTTCGACCCGCTCGTCCGAAACCTCAACAAAAAGGACTGCAAAAAAAGTTTTAATTAAATTTTAGGAGTTCAAATAATTGATTATGAGCTTTTAAACACAATTATATTGCAAAAGCTCAATTTCTGTACTTTTTACTCTGTTAAAATTTCAATGGGTCCATTGAAAGGCCCATTTCGACCCGCTCGTTCGAAACCTCTACATTAAGGACTACAAAAAAAGTTTTAATCAAATTATAGGAGTTCAAATAATTGATTTGGAGGTTTTCAACACAATTATATTGCAAAACCTCAATTTATGTACATTTTACTCAGTTAAAATTCCAACGGGTCCATTGAAAGGCCCATTTAGACCAGCTCGTCCGAAACCTCTACAAAAAGGCCCACAAAACAAGTTTTATTCAAATTTTAGGAGTTCAAATAATTGATTAGGAGGTTTTCAACACAAATATATTGCAAAACCTCAATTTATGTACTTTTTACTCAGTTAAAATTGCAACGGGTCCATTGAAAGGCCCATTTCGACCCGCTCGTCCGAAACCTCTACAAGAAGGACTGCAAAATAAGTTTTAATCAAATTTTAGGAGTTCATGTAATTGATTAGGATTTTTCAACACAATTATATTGCAAAACCTCAATTTCTGTACTTTTTACTCTATTAAAATTCCAACGGGTCCATTGAAAGGCCCATTTAGACCAGCTCGTCCGAAACCTCTACAAAAAGGACCGCAAAACAAGTTTTAATCAAATTTTAGGAGTTCAAATAATTGATTAGGAGCTTTTCAACACAATTATATTGCAAAACCTCAATTTCTGTACTTTTTACTCAGTTAAAATTCCAACGGGTCCATTGAAAGGCCCATTTAGACCTGCTCGTCCGAAACCTCGACAAAAAGGACCGCAAAATAGTTTTAATCAAATTTTAGGAGTTCAAATAATTGATTAGGAACTTTTCAACATGATTATATTGAAAAACCTCAATTTTATACTTTTTACTCAGTTAAAATTCCAACGGGCCCATTGAAAGGCCCATTTAGACCTGCTCGTCCGAAACCTCTACAAAAAGGACCGCAAAACTTTTTTATTCAAGTATTAGGAGTTCAAATAACTGATTAGGAGCTTTTCAACACAATTATATTGCAAAACCTCAATTTATTTACTTTTTACTCAGTTAAAAATTCAACGGGTCCATTGAAAGGCCCATTTCGACCCGCTCGTCCGAAACCTCTACAAAAAGGACTGCAAAAAAGCTTTAATCAAATTTTAGGAGTTTATGTAATTGATTAGGAGCTTTTCAACACAATTATATTGCAAAACCTCAATTTTATACTTTTTACTCAGTTAAAATTCCAACGGGCCCATTGAAAGGCACATTTAGAACTTCTCGTCTGAAACCTATACAAAAAGGACCACAAAATACTTTTATTCAAATATTAGGAGTTCAAATAATTGATTAGGAGCTTTTCAACACAATTATATTGCAAAACCTCAATTTCTGTACATTTTACTCAGTTAAAATTCCAACGGGTCCATTGAAAGGCCCATTAAGACCAGCTCGTCCGAAACCTCTACAAAAAGGACCGCAAAACAAGTTTCAATAAAATTTTAGGAGTTCAAATAATTGATTAGGAGGTTTTCAACACAATTATATTGCAAAACCTCAATTTCTGTACTTTTTACTCAGTTAAAATTCCAACGGGTCCATTGAAAGGCCCATTTAGACCCGCTCGTCCGAAACCTCTACATTAAGGACTGCAAAACAAGTTTTAATCAAAATTTAGGAGTTTATGTAATAGATTAGGAGCTTTTCAACACAATTGTATTGCAAAACCTCAATTTCTATACTTTTTACTCAGTTAAAATTCTAATGGGTCCATTGAAAGGCCCATTTAGAACTGCTCGTCCGAAACCTCGACAAAAAGGACCGCAAAATAGTTTTAATCAAATTTTAGGAGTTCAAATAATTGATTAGGAACTTTTCAACACAATTATATTGAAAAATTTCAATTTTATACTTTTTACTGAGTTAAAATTCCAACGGGCCCATTGAAAGGCCCATTTAGACCTGCTCGTCCGAAACCTCTACAAAAAGGACCGCAAAAATGTTTTATTCAAATATTAGGAGTTCAAATAACTGATTAGGAGCTTTTCAACACAATTATATTGCAAAACCTCAATTTCTGTACTTTTTACACAGTTAAAATTCTAACGGATTCATTGAAAGGCCCATTTAGACATGCTTGTCCGAAACCTCGACAAAAAGGACCGCAAAATAGTTTTAATCAAATTTTAGGAGTTCAAATAATTGATTAGGAACTTTTCAACACAATTATATTGAAAAACCTCAATTTTATACTTTTTACTCAGTTAAAATTTCAACGGGTCCATTGAAAGGCCCATTTCGACCCGCTCGTCCGAAACCTCTACAAAAAGGACTGCAAAAAAAGTTTTAATCAAATTTTAGGAGTTTATGTAATAGATTAGGAGCTTTTCAACACAATTATATTGCAAAACCTCAATTTCTGTACTTTTTACTCAGTTAAAATTTCAACGGGTCCATTGAAAGGCCCATTTCGACCCGCTCGTCCGAAACCTCTACAAAAAGGACTGCAAAAAAAGTTTTAATCAAATTTTAGGAGTTCAAATAATTGATTATGAGCTTTTCAACACAATTATATTGCAAAAGCTCAATTTCTGTACTTTTTACTCAGTTAAAATTTCAATGGGTCCATTGAAAGGCCCATTTCGACCCGCTCGTCCGAAACCTCTACATTAAGGACTACAAAATAAGTTTTAATCAAATTTTAGGAGTTCAAATAATTGATTTAGAGGTTTTCAACACAATTATATTGCAAAACCTCAATTTCTGTACATTTTACTTAGTTAAAATTCGAACGGGTCCATTGAAAGGCCTATTTAGACCAGCTCGTCCGAAACCTCTACAAAAAGGACCGCAAAACAAGTTTTATTAAAATTTTAGGAGTTCAAATAATTTATTAGGAGGTTTTCAACACAATTATATTGAAAAACCTCAATTTCTGTACTTTTTACTCAGTTAAAATTGCAACGGGTCCATTGAAAGGCCCATTTCGACCCGCTCGTCCGAAACCTCTACAAAAAGGACTGCAAAACTAGTTTTAATCAAATTTTAGGAGTTCATGTAATTGATTAGGAGCTTTTCAACACAATTATATTGCAAAACCTCAATTTCTGTACTTTTTACTCGGTTAAAATTCCAACGGGTCCATTGAAAGGCCCATTTAGACCAGCTCGTCCGAAACCTCTACAAAAAGGACCGCAAAACAAGTTTTAATCAAATTTTAGGAGTTCAAATAATTGATTAGGATCTTTTCAACACAATTATATTGCAAAACCTCAATTTCTGTACATTTTACTCAGTTAAAATTCCAACGGGTCCATTGAAAGGCCCATTTAGACCCGCTCGTCCGAAACCTCTACATTAAGGACTGCAAAACAAGTTTTAATCAAAATTTAGGAGTTTATGTAATAGATTAAGAGCTTTTCAACACAATTATATTGCAAAACCTCAATTTCTATACTTTTTACTCAGTTAAAATTCTAACGGGTCCATTGAAAGGCCCATTTAGACCTGCTCGTCCGAAACTTCGACAAAAAGGACCGCAAAATAGTTTTAATAAAATTTTAGGAGTTCAAATAATTGATTAGGAACTTTTCAACACAATTATATTGAAAAACCTCAATTTTATACTTTTTACTCAGTTAAAATTCCAACGGGCCCATTGAAAGGCCCATTTAGACCTGCTCGTCCGAAACCTTTACAAAAAGGACCGCAAAACAAGTTTTAATCAAATTTTAGGAGTTCAAATAATTGATTAGGAGCTTTTCAACACAATTATATTGCAAAAGCTCAATTTCTGTACTTTTTACTCAGTTAAAATTTCAACGGGTCCATTGAAAGGCCCATTTCGACCCGCTCGTCCGAAACCTCAACAAAAAGGACTGCAAAAAAAGTTTTAATTAAATTTTAGGAGTTCAAATAATTGATTATGAGCTTTTAAACACAATTATATTGCAAAAGCTCAATTTCTGTACTTTTTACTCAGTTAAAATTTCAATGGGTCCATTGAAAGGCCCATTTCGACCCGCTCGTTCGAAACCTCTACATTAAGGACTACAAAAAAAGTTTTAATCAAATTATAGGAGTTCAAATAATTGATTTGGAGGTTTTCAACACAATTATATTGCAAAACCTCAATTTATGTACATTTTACTCAGTTAAAATTCCAACGGGTCCATTGAAAGGCCCATTTAGACCAGCTCGTCCGAAACCTCTACAAAAAGGCCCACAAAACAAGTTTTATTCAAATTTTAGGAGTTCAAATAATTGATTAGGAGGTTTTCAACACAAATATATTGCAAAACCTCAATTTATGTACTTTTTACTCAGTTAAAATTGCAACGGGTCCATTGAAAGGCCCATTTCGACCCGCTCGTCCGAAACCTCTACAAGAAGGACTGCAAAATAAGTTTTAATCAAATTTTAGGAGTTCATGTAATTGATTAGGATTTTTCAACACAATTATATTGCAAAACCTCAATTTCTGTACTTTTTACTCTATTAAAATTCCAACGGGTCCATTGAAAGGCCCATTTAGACCAGCTCGTCCGAAACCTCTACAAAAAGGACCGCAAAACAAGTTTTAATCAAATTTTAGGAGTTCAAATAATTGATTAGGAGCTTTTCAACACAATTATATTGCAAAACCTCAATTTCTGTACTTTTTACTCAGTTAAAATTCCAACGGGTCCATTGAAAGGCCCATTTAGACCTGCTCGTCCGAAACCTCGACAAAAAGGACCGCAAAATAGTTTTAATCAAATTTTAGGAGTTCAAATAATTGATTAGGAACTTTTCAACATGATTATATTGAAAAACCTCAATTTTATACTTTTTACTCAGTTAAAATTCCAACGGGCCCATTGAAAGGCCCATTTAGACCTGCTCGTCCGAAACCTCTACAAAAAGGACCGCAAAACTTTTTTATTCAAGTATTAGGAGTTCAAATAACTGATTAGGAGCTTTTCAACACAATTATATTGCAAAACCTCAATTTATTTACTTTTTACTCAGTTAAAAATTCAACGGGTCCATTGAAAGGCCCATTTCGACCCGCTCGTCCGAAACCTCTACAAAAAGGACTGCAAAAAAGCTTTAATCAAATTTTAGGAGTTTATGTAATTGATTAGGAGCTTTTCAACACAATTATATTGCAAAACCTCAATTTTATACTTTTTACTCAGTTAAAATTCCAACGGGCCCATTGAAAGGCACATTTAGAACTTCTCGTCTGAAACCTATACAAAAAGGACCACAAAATACTTTTATTCAAATATTAGGAGTTCAAATAATTGATTAGGAGCTTTTCAACACAATTATATTGCAAAACCTCAATTTCTGTACATTTTACTCAGTTAAAATTCCAACGGGTCCATTGAAAGGCCCATTAAGACCAGCTCGTCCGAAACCTCTACAAAAAGGACCGCAAAACAAGTTTCAATAAAATTTTAGGAGTTCAAATAATTGATTAGGAGGTTTTCAACACAATTATATTGCAAAACCTCAATTTCTGTACTTTTTACTCAGTTAAAATTCCAACGGGTCCATTGAAAGGCCCATTTAGACCCGCTCGTCCGAAACCTCTACATTAAGGACTGCAAAACAAGTTTTAATCAAAATTTAGGAGTTTATGTAATAGATTAGGAGCTTTTCAACACAATTGTATTGCAAAACCTCAATTTCTATACTTTTTACTCAGTTAAAATTCTAATGGGTCCATTGAAAGGCCCATTTAGAACTGCTCGTCCGAAACCTCGACAAAAAGGACCGCAAAATAGTTTTAATCAAATTTTAGGAGTTCAAATAATTGATTAGGAACTTTTCAACACAATTATATTGAAAAATTTCAATTTTATACTTTTTACTGAGTTAAAATTCCAACGGGCCCATTGAAAGGCCCATTTAGACCTGCTCGTCCGAAACCTCTACAAAAAGGACCGCAAAAATGTTTTATTCAAATATTAGGAGTTCAAATAACTGATTAGGAGCTTTTCAACACAATTATATTGCAAAACCTCAATTTCTGTACTTTTTACACAGTTAAAATTCTAACGGATTCATTGAAAGGCCCATTTAGACATGCTTGTCCGAAACCTCGACAAAAAGGACCGCAAAATAGTTTTAATCAAATTTTAGGAGTTCAAATAATTGATTAGGAACTTTTCAACACAATTATATTGAAAAACCTCAATTTTATACTTTTTACTCAGTTAAAATTTCAACGGGTCCATTGAAAGGCCCATTTCGACCCGCTCGTCCGAAACCTCTACAAAAAGGACTGCAAAAAAAGTTTTAATCAAATTTTAGGAGTTTATGTAATAGATTAGGAGCTTTTCAACACAATTATATTGCAAAACCTCAATTTCTGTACTTTTTACTCAGTTAAAATTTCAACGGGTCCATTGAAAGGCCCATTTCGACCCGCTCGTCCGAAACCTCTACAAAAAGGACTGCAAAAAAAGTTTTAATCAAATTTTAGGAGTTCAAATAATTGATTATGAGCTTTTCAACACAATTATATTGCAAAAGCTCAATTTCTGTACTTTTTACTCAGTTAAAATTTCAATGGGTCCATTGAAAGGCCCATTTCGACCCGCTCGTCCGAAACCTCTACATTAAGGACTACAAAATAAGTTTTAATCAAATTTTAGGAGTTCAAATAATTGATTTAGAGGTTTTCAACACAATTATATTGCAAAACCTCAATTTCTGTACATTTTACTTAGTTAAAATTCGAACGGGTCCATTGAAAGGCCTATTTAGACCAGCTCGTCCGAAACCTCTACAAAAAGGACCGCAAAACAAGTTTTATTAAAATTTTAGGAGTTCAAATAATTTATTAGGAGGTTTTCAACACAATTATATTGCAAAACCTCAATTTCTGTACTTTTTACTCAGTTAAAATTGCAACGGGTCCATTGAAAGGCCCATTTCGACCCGCTCGTCCGAAACCTCTACAAAAAGGACTGCAAAACTAGTTTTAATCAAATTTTAGGAGTTCATGTAATTGATTAGGAGCTTTTCAACACAATTATATTGCAAAACCTCAATTTCTGTACTTTTTACTCGGTTAAAATTCCAACGGGTCCATTGAAAGGCCCATTTAGACCAGCTCGTCCGAAACCTCTACAAAAAGGACCGCAAAACAAGTTTTAATCAAATTTTAGGAGTTCAAATAATTGATTAGGATCTTTTCAACACAATTATATTGCAAAACCTCAATTTCTGTACATTTTACTCAGTTAAAATTCCAACGGGTCCATTGAAAGGCCCATTTAGACCCGCTCGTCCGAAACCTCTACATTAAGGACTGCAAAACAAGTTTTAATCAAAATTTAGGAGTTTATGTAATAGATTAAGAGCTTTTCAACACAATTATATTGCAAAACCTCAATTTCTATACTTTTTACTCAGTTAAAATTCTAACGGGTCCATTGAAAGGCCCATTTAGACCTGCTCGTCCGAAACTTCGACAAAAAGGACCGCAAAATAGTTTTAATAAAATTTTAGGAGTTCAAATAATTGATTAGGAACTTTTCAACACAATTATATTGAAAAACCTCAATTTTATACTTTTTACTCAGTTAAAATTCCAACGGGCCCATTGAAAGGCCCATTTAGACCTGCTCGTCCGAAACCTTTACAAAAAGGACCGCAAAACAAGTTTTAATCAAATTTTAGGAGTTCAAATAATTGATTAGGAGCTTTTCAACACAATTATATTGCAAAAGCTCAATTTCTGTACTTTTTACTCAGTTAAAATTTCAACGGGTCCATTGAAAGGCCCATTTCGACCCGCTCGTCCGAAACCTCTACAAAAAGGACTGCAAAAAAAGTTTTAATCAAATTTTAGGAGTTTATGTAATAGATTAGGAGCTTTTCAACACAATTATATTGCAAAACCTCAATTTCTGTACTTTTTACCCAGTTAAAATTTCAACGGGGTTCAATAATCTCTAGTCCTACTTTTTCAAAAATAATTTTAAACTTTATCCATAATCTATTCCTTCCACTTTTTTCAAACTTTATTATCTATATTTTAATGCATTCAACTTTTCAAGTCTCTCTAAATTTTTACATTATTATTATTTTCCACTTATTTCGTCAATATATAATTATATCCGAAAAACCAGCTTTACTCCCCTTTATTACTGACAATAAAAGCAAATTCCCGTCATTTATATTCAAATTTTCCTCCTTACGTTTTTATGTTTATCTAATTTCCCATAAATTTCCCTTTAGAAAAGTTTTAAATACAGTCAACGGTATTTATATTTTTCCGTTTTTACTCTATATATTACAATCAACTATATTTCTAAAATTATTCTCATTAAACTTTGCCATTTATTCTGCAACATTAATACCATTAAGGAAAATAATCTTCGGCAGTTACATAATTTATTTCCCTTTAGTTGCACTATCAAAAATTATTCTCTGATTTAAATATTCGATTATTAAAAGTTTCCCTTTTATTACCAAAGTCACTATGGTCTTTCTCTTTTTAACCCTTCTTTACAGCCAATATTTCAATCAAAACTTTTTAATATTATCATTAAACCTTAACCAAAATTTTTATAGATATTTAAGATACTCTCCTTTAATAACTTCTAGGGTTTCCTCCTTTTCTAGGTCTTCTAGATCATTTAAGGAAAGTACCTTAGATAATTTACTTTATGATATTAATAGTTCCTATCTTTTACAATCGTTAATTATTCCTCAAAATTCTTCTCAACCCGCTTTCCATATCTCATCCCCCTCATCTGTTTTCTTTATATACTTGAATTACAAATACACCAATCCACTACAATACCTATCTCACTCTACCTTCTCATACCCACTAAATCTCTCAATGGCTTCATCCTCTTCCATCCCCCAACTCAACTCTATCAACCTCACCAATGAAGAAGCGGAACTGCTCTACACACCTGATTTTGACATCATCAAGGAAGATCCCAAGCTCATTGTAATCGGTCGCTTTATATCGTCCAAGGCTTTAGACATTTATGCTGTTATCAACGCATTCGAAGGTATCTGGAAACCTAACGAAGTAGTATCCATCTCGGTGATACAAGATAACTTCCTCAAAATCAAGTTCAAGGAAATCAAGAATTGCTATGAGATTATCAATCGTGGTCCTTGGCTGTACAAGGATGAATGGCTAGCAGTCACCGAATATGATCCAGCCAAAGCCTTAAACGACTACAACTTCAACACCATGAGAATCTGGATCCGAATTTTCTCCCTCCCTGATTCACTCTATGCCGATGTTGACCGATCCCATCTGGTGGGACATGCTCTAGGATCAATGGTTGGCAATGTCCTCCGGACGGATACCCGCGAAGTCGATGGGAATATGAAGGACTTCCTTCGAGTTGAAATTCTGCTCAACATCATACGACCTGTCACCCGATTTGTTTTTATTGGCTCTGGCGAAAACAAAATTATGTGCCGTCTTCAGTATGAAAGACTCCCGACTCTCTGTCCTGGTTGTGGTATTATCAGCCACACATTAGAAAACTGTCCTATCCGATCTTCACTCGATCTCAACAAGTTACAGTACAGAGAATGGCTCCGCTACCTTCCACCTAGACGTCGCCCAGCTGGTATTAGGGGACGTATCCGCAATGTGGAACCAAATTTGAATCCAAACATTCCTCCTATGAATGGTAATTCTATTTTAACATTTACTCTAATATCTATTTTCATTCAAGTTAAATCCCCGATTTTTTGTCCAAATATTTATTTTTTGTTCATTTCGTAGTGAATCCAACAAACATTCCTGCAGCCCCGATCAACCCCACTGTTCCTCCCAACGATCAGAACAACTTGGGTAAATTAAATTACGTCATTCTCATCTTTTCTACAAACGGCTAAAAATACCTAATCTCTATCAATTTACAATATATAGGTTCTCTGAATGAAGGAGATGCAGCCTCCTTCATAGAACAAGCAACCAAGGAAGCCCAAAATGTTGACATGGCTATGGAAGAAGGCCCCAATTTTGTTAAAGATCCCCTTGCAGCTGATTTGAAGCAAAAAGCTCCTCTCGAGCCCCAACCCCTGAACACCATCTATCCCATTCCGGAAGATGGTTCTGATGATGACTGGGACACCACGGATGATTATGGTGTCCCTAGCCCTACTGCCAAGCAGATTAAAAAATTTGACTCTGAATCGAGTAAGCCTTCTAAACCCACTGATACAATATTCAATGACTTTAATCAGTGGTTACTTAAAACTTACCCCAATGATGCAGCCCCTGCACCTGCACCTGCTCCTGCACCAGCCCAAACGAACTGAGGCATGAAACGCCGCTCTCCAATACAAGTATCGCTCCCGCCGAAAAAATCCAAACCGTCATGATCCACTCCAAAAGCTGGGTGTTAGACATTAGGTATGTTAGACATTATTTCTATTTCCCCTACGGAAGGGTGTTCCGGTATTTCCCTATTTGCAGTTCACAATATCAATATAAGTTTAATCTCTTATTCGTCGCGTTATATTCACATTCAAATAACAAAGAACAATTCTACAATGTTTTTTACTGGTATGCATGGTTTTCCGGAAACTAGCCAAAAATATAAAACATATGAGCTTATAGATTCATTATACCCTTCTACTAAAAATAACCCATGGCTCCTCGGTGGGGATTTTAATGAAATATTAATTGATTCTGAAAAACAAGGAGGCCCCCGAAGGGCTAGATCCCAAATTAAAAATTTTCGAAATTGTCTAATTCGAAACAATCTCTTTGATTGCAAGCCAACTTCTGGATGGTTCACATGGACTAAAGTCGGACCCTTAACCCCGGTAATACACGAAAGATTGGATCGATTTATAGCTAATTCAGCGTGGCAAGACCTTTACCCTTCCTACCGAATTACCACAGAGTATGTTGCCAAATCGGATCATTGCTTCCTTCTCCTTGAATTAGAACCTTCGATTTCTAAACCCACAGCACAACCTTCCAATAATTTTCGATTCGAAAGCTGCTGGGCCAACAATGTAGAAAACATTCAAACAATCAAAAGGACCTGGGCCGATACTCCCGGAACAGTAATTAATAAAATCAATGCGGTTAGCAAACACTTAGAAGAATGGCAAAACCAACAACGTTTTAAATCAACTGGAAGAATTAAATTCCTTACTAAAAAAATTAATAAATTACTATATCGCCACTTAAATACCACAAATGAACAAATTTACTTAAAATATAGAACTGAACTAAATAAACTCTTAACAGAACAAGAAATATATTGGGCCCAAAGATCCCGCACTCTCTGGCTTTCCCAAGGGGACAAAAATACCAAGTTCTTCCATGCACGAGCAACTAATAGGAATAAGAAAAACTTGATTACAGGACTTTATGACGCCAACTCAAATTGGCATACGTCTGAATCAGATATTATGAATATTGCCTCTGCATATTTCCAAAATTTGTTTACAACATCCAACCCCCAAATATCGAATAATATTCTTGATAAAATTCAACATTCCATCAACCATTCAATGAATGAAACCCTTCTAAAATCTTTCACTAAAGAGGAAATCCTCCATGCCTTTAAAGATATTGACCCTAGGAAAGCTCCTGGTATCGATGGCCTACCCAGCAGTTTTTTTCGACAACACTGGGATTTAGTGGGTGAAGATGTTATTAATCTCTGTACCAATCTTCTAAACGGTAATGCCGACATGGCAACAGTCAACAAAACTATATTAGTACTAATTCCCAAAGTACAAGATCCAACCTCTATGAAACAACTCAGACCAATTAGCCTCTGCACTGTCCTTTATAAAATAGTTGCCAAAACAATAGTCAACAGAATGAAACAGGCTATACCTCTATGCATAAGCCCTAATCAAGCAGCCTTTGTCCAGGGACGCAATATATCAGACAATATCCTTGTTGCTCATGAAATTATTCATAATATTAACTCTGGAGCTACTAAATCCTCCCAAGGAGCTGCTCTTAAGCTAGATATGGAGAAAGCTTTTGATAGAGTAGAATGGTCTTTTCTTGCAAAAGTTATGGAACGCATGGGATTCGCATCCGAATGGATCGATCTTATAATGCGTTGCATCACTACAGTCTCCTTCTCAGTTAGAATTAATAATTCCTTCTCCCCGCCATTTCAACCTCAACGTGGTCTCCGCCAGGGGGATCCCCTTTCCCCTTTCCTTTTTCTCTTTTGCACTCAAGGCCTCTCGGCATATCTAGATGCTGCTCAACAAACCAAAATACTTCCAGGACTAGGTGCATGTAAATATGGGCCTAAAGTCAACCACCTGCTTTTCGCCGATGATTGTATGGTTTCATCAATACCAATCAATCCGAAGCGTCCCTTCTTAAAAATGCTCTTCAAACATATGCTAATGCATCGGGTCAAGCGGTTAATTTCGAAAAATCAACGTTTTTTATAACCCGCGTACACCACCAGCAACAAGAAATGCAATCAACAACCTTTTGCAAGTACGTGAGGTTACTAACCCTGGAGTATATCTAGGCATTCCACTTCTAATTGGAAAAAATAAAATTGAATCATTAGGGTTTGTGCGCGATAAAGTACATGATCGTCTCTCTAGTTGGGACAAACATCTACTCTCCTTCAGTGGCCGAGAAATATTCATCAAAGCTGTCTTACAATCTCTCCCACAATATGTCATGTCCTGCTATCTTCTTCCGCACAATATCATCGATGACATGACTACATCAATCCGACAATACTGGTGGACTGGCAAATCCAACAAAAAAGGATGGCATATGATTCCCTGGAACCGTGTATGCTTACCTAAATCTGCTGGTGGTATGGGTTTCAAGGACTTGCACGACTTCAACATTGCTCTCTTGGGCAAGCAAATCTGGAAACTCATCTGTGAACCAGACTCTTTACTAGGACAAATATTTCGCTCAAAATACTTTCCCTCAGGCAACATACTAGATGCACCAAAACCAAACAGGGGCTCTTTTGCTTGGCAAGGAATGTATAACGCGCTTCAGCGTCTCTTTCCTGGATTCCTTCATCGCCCTGGCATAAACAGTAATATTAGAATACACAAAGATATATGGGGTGGGTCTTCCCCGATTGAGCTCACTGGGGATTATGAAATCTCAGATGAATTTTATATTCGATGTCACGATTTTATGATTCGTAACCAAACTGCTTGGGATCCGGATAAGGTAAGAAATTACTTTAATCCAATTAATGTCGATGCTATTCTTCGCATCCCCATAATAAATGATCAACGGGATTCAATACTCTGGTTTCATAACGATTCGGGTATTTACTCCGTCCGTTCTGGATATATTTTCCTACAACGTTCCATAAACCCACCTTTGTCACCAACTCGTTTCTGGAAGTTTTTATCCAAAATAAAAGCTTTGCCCAAAGTTAAAACTTTTGGTTGGCGTATGGCTTCTGACGCTCTACCAGTTGGATCTAAAATGCAAGCCTTTTCTCCTAACTCGGGACCTTGTCCTATCTGTGGTAGCCACTCGGAATCAATTCTTCATGCGTTGCGTGATTGCCCTGGGGCATCTGAAGCTCTCCAAATTAGTGGTATCCCTATCACTCTATATAAGAGTATAGCCCCCACTCCTCTGCAATGGTTGGAGGAAGCAGCCACTACAATTTCCTCTGATAAATTTGGTCTCTTCCTTACTACTTTATGGAATATATGGAACAGACGTAACGACTGGGTACATAACCAACATCTACAACCACCCTGGCTAATTGCTATTAACTCCATTAGCTTACATGATGAATTTTGTAATGCCTTAAAGACATCTGATCCAGCTCCAACTACATTTTCTAAACCTTCCTGGGCCTCTCCCCCACTTCATCATATCAAAATAAATGTGGACGGAGCCTTCAACCCATCAACTCGTGCAGCAGCCGTTGGCGTTGTTGCTCGTGACTCTGCAGGTACAGTTGTGGGTGGCATTGCATTCCCCGTTGGCAGCTGTCAGGACGCTATCACCAGTGAAGGGGAAATCATCCTCGCTGGTCTCACCTTTGCCCGATCTCAAGGCTGGAATCGTATTTTGATTGAAACTGACTGCGCCTCCCTCGCGAATAGAATCAACAATCCTGCTCAGGACCTTTCTACCATGGGACCTACTATTCTCCAGATTCAAGCTGCTTTTCAAGATTTTGATTTTGTAGCTATTTCTTTTGTACGCCGTGAGGCATATATTATAGCCCATACTTTGGCTAATTCCGCTCTAAACTCTATGACTTCTATGTCATTCAATTCGGATATTCCAACTTGTATCCAACACATTGTAACTGATTATTCTTGATTAATAAAATTAGGCACTCTTTTCCCCTTTTTAGGGTCCTCTAGCTCTGCTTGAAGGACAGTAGTAGGGGTTATTAATGAGGCCTTTTCTTCAAAAAAAAAATTTCAACGGGTCCATTGAAAGGCCTATTTCGACCCGCTCGTCCGAAACCTCTACAAAAAGGACTGCAAAAAGAGTTTTAATCAAATTTTAGGAGTTCAAATAATTGATTATGAGCTTTTAAACACAATTATATTGCAAAAGCTCAATTTCTGTACTTTTTACTCAGTTAAAATTTCAATGGGTCCATTGAAAGGCTCATTTCGACCCGCTCGTCCGAAACCTCTACATTAAGGACTACAAAAAAAAGTTTTAATCAAATATTAGGAGTTCAAATAATTGATTTGGAGGTTTTCAACACAATTATATTGCAAAACCTCAATTTCTGTACATTTCACTCAGTTAAAATTCCAACGGGTCCATTGAAAGGCCCATTTAGACCAGCTCGTCCGAAACCTCTACAAAAGGACCGCAAAACAAGTTTTATTCAAATTTTAGGAGTTCAAATAATTGATTAGGAGCTTTTCAACACAATTATATTGCAAAACCTCAATTTCTGTACTTTTTACTCAGTTAAAATTTCAACGGGTCCATTGAAAGGCCCATTTCGACCCGCTCGTCCGAAACCTCTACAAAAGGACTGCAAAATAAGTTTTAATCAAATTTTAGGAGTTCATGTAATTGATTATGAGCTTTTCAATACAATTATATTGCAAAACCTCAATTTTTGTAATTTTTACTCAGTTAAAATTCCAACGGGTCCATTGAAAGGACCATTTAGACCAGCTCGTCCGAAACCTCTACAAAAAGGACCGCAAAACAAGTTTTATTCAAATTTTAGGAGTTCAAATAATTGATTAGGAGGTTTTCAACACAATTATATTGCAAAACCTCAATTTCTGTACTTTTTGCTCAGTTAAAATTGCAACGGGTCCATTGAAAGGCCCATTTCGACCCGCTCGTCCGAAACCTCTACAAAAAGGACTGCAAAACAAGTTTTAATCAAATTTTAGGAGTTCATGTAATTGATTAGGAGCTTTTCAACACAATTATATTGCAAAACCTCAATTTCTGTACTTTTTACTCGGTTAAAATTCCAACGGGTCCATTGAAAGGCCCATTTAGACCAGCTCGTCCGAAACCTCTACAAAAAGGACCACAAAACAAGTTTTAATCAAATTTTAGGAGTTCAAATAATTGATTAGGAGCTTTTCAACACAATTATATTGCAAAACCTCAATTTCTGTACTTTTTACTCAGTTAAAATTCCAACAGGTCCATTGAAAGGCCCATTTAGACCCGCTCGTCCGAAACCTCTACATTAAGGACTGCAAAACAAGTTTTAATCAAAATTTAGGAGTTTATGTAATAGATTAGGAGCTTTTCAACACAATTATATTGCAGAACCTCAATTTCTATACTTTTTACTCAGTTAAAATTCTAATGGGTCCATTGAAAGGCCCATTTAGACCTGTGTAGCGACTAAAAAAATCGGAGTGTGCCTTTTCTTCATTTTTATAAAATTGGTCTCAAGTAATATATTTTAAAATACTAAAATTTCCTTTTTCAATAATTTATTGGAGTCGCCACCGATCGTTCAAAAAAATGAGAGGGTAGACCGGACACCAAAAATAAAACCAGAGATTTCTTTTAGAAAATTGGGTTCGGGAGTCGGTTACGGATGGGGAAGGATTAGCACCCCCACACCGCCCAAAATTGGTACCTAACGGATCGTATTTTATTTATTAGAAAATCTTAAAATTTCGGCCCAATTTAATTAATAACTTCCAAATGCATGATCATACAAGATATAAAACCGTATCCAGTCCGCGATATCAAAGAAGATGACGCCCAAATGATTGGGACAACACTCCCAATAGAATATCGGGATTATGAGCACTATCTTTACGTATTTTATATAACAGATAAATATGCATGAACAAAATATTGACGGTAACAAAAATTTAAGCACAAAAACCAATTTTAAATATATCAAACCCTGAGTTATTATAAAAAATTTATATTTACAGGATAAATTAAAACTAGATTAAAAATATTTAAAATTATCACATTTATTTACATTAATTATTTACCTGGTGGATTAGACATAAAAATTGTTTCGAACTTTATTTTACTAAAATGATAACATGTACAAATAATGACGTTTGAAAAGGATACAATAATTGACGATGACAACAAGGCAAATTAAATTAAAGAATCGAAATAAATTACATGGCAAATATATTAACTCAAAGAATTAAGAATTGAAATTAAATGAAATAAAAGCTATAAAATAGAATCAAGAAAGACAAAATTGAAAATAAAAAGAATCATGTGCAACAAATATAAAACATGAAACATGGACTGAAATTAAATGAAAATAAAAAATAAGGGCAGACATGAAAATAAATGGAAATAAAGTGCAGAAATAAAAACATATAAAGGACTGAAATTAAATAAAAAAGAAAGAAAGGTGCAGAAATTAAATAAGCAAATTGATTAGGGGGTCCAGGGGGTAATTAACCCGTCATAATTTAAATTAATTATTAGTACGGGGTCCAGATTGAAAGGCGGGAAAGAAAAACAGGGACCCGATGTGTAATTTCCCCATGCGGAATGACCTCTCGCGCTATTATCCCTGTGCGGAATGGCTTATGATGCAATTGTACCATTTTTAAAATATTAGGTTAATAAATAATCTAACCCAAAATAAAAACTGATTCATTTATCATCTTCTTCCCAAATAAAACCCTAGACCTCTCTCAGCCCTCTCAAGGTTTCCGGCGCCGCACCCCTTCGCCGGCCGCCGCTAATCGGCGCCGGCGAACCTAAACCATCCCCTTTTTATATTTTTTTTATTTTTTTTAAAAAACCGAGTCTCGTTTCATATCTAACCCCAAAGCTCTCCTTTTCTTTTTATTTTGAAACTTAGACTCCATGTGATAACTGTCTTACCACTCACCATGCATGACCGTTGAAGGACCGGCGGCCGGATATCGGGATATGACGAGAAGGTTTGAAAAAGGTAACCCCGTTATGTTTTTCTTTTTGTATTTTCGAAATAAAATAAAAAATATGAAACCGAGTAAAAAAAATACCTCTGAACTTTCTCTATTTCACTTGTTTGAAGAGTAAAAACCTCCCTTTTACATTTTTCATTCACCGATTTATAATAGGATTTACAATCATGTTTTTTTACTAACTTCTGACATATTCTGCTCTATTTGGATCAACTTGCGAATGGCGGTGGCATCGTGGCCGTTGGTGCCGCGGAGATGAACGGCCAGATTCAGTTTTGAGATGGACGGCCATGATGAGGTACGTGGCCCACACGCACGCGTGGAAGTCGATTGGTTGGCGCGTGTTCTTCACGCGCGATCCGAGGGGTCGCCTGAGCTTTGATCTTGACCGTTGGATCATGTTTTGATCCAACGGTCACAAGGTGGCTGCACATGAGACAAAACACAAATTAGGGTTTTATTTTTGTAATATTGGGCCAAAGTTGGGCTTATCATTTTGTAATGGACACTTAATTTAGTGAACATTTATTTAATATTTATTTATTATTTATTATTTTATTATATCAGAAACTAAATAAACAATTAATTCAAAAAATTAGTGTTTACAGTTGCCCCTCTTTGCTCATTCTGGTGAAACAAGAATAGAGCAAAGATAATAAACACTAATTTTGCCTTACTTCCCTGTTTAGGAGGTTCGGAACCACAGGTCTCTTCTGTATAGAACAGTCGTGTTCTCTCTCCGTCTGAAGCCTTGGATCTGCAAGTTCTCTATGTATAGAATTCTTAGCTTTTCCTTGGCAACATCTCTTTGGGTCACGAATTCTTCTAACAGAGTCTTCATTCTTCACGTTTTGGAGTTGCAGGTTCTTCCTATATAGAACCTTTTTCACTCTTTTGGTTGGATTCTTTGAGCTAAGTTCTTCCTATATAGAACTTTTTCAATCTAAAATTCAAAAGCTACGAGTTTTTCCTATATAAAACTCTTTGCTTCGAAGTTTTGGGCTTCTGGTTCTTCCTATATAGAACCTTTGGCTTGTCTTCAACTATGCATTTTCAGGTTACAAGTCCTTCCTGTATAGAACTTGTCATCTTTATTTGGGGTTCTTCCTATATAGAAACTTGGAGTTTCAGGTTCTTCCTGTATAGAACTTTCATCTCAAAATTTGTGGTTCTTCCTATATAGAACCTTGGAGTTTTGGGTTCTTCCTGTATAGAACTTTCATCTCAAAATTTGTGGTTCTTCCTATATAGAACCTTGGAGTTTCGGGTTCTTCTGGAACTTTCTGCTCTTTCTTGACCAATTACTTCAAGCTTCAAACTCTTCAATGCCCCGATTTGTATTTGTCTCGATATCAAAAAGAAAGCTTGTCATCATGCCCGAAAATCTTACTGATGGCCCGAAGGTCTTATCACCATGCTTGAAAAACTTACCAGTGGCCCAAAAGACTTATCATCATTCCCGAAGGACTTACTGATGGCCCGAAGGACTTAAATTAAGGATTCAGGCCAATAGGCTACCAAAATATTTCTTAAATATGATTCACGCCAACAAGCTACCAATCCCTTAAAACGATGCCTCCGTTTCTATCGGTCTTGACATCACATTAAGGTTAGCATCATGCCCGAAGGACTTACTGATGGCCCGAAGGACTTATCACCAAGCCCGAAGGACTTACTAGTGGCCCGAAGGACTTATCATCATGCCCGAAGGACTTACTGATGGCCCGAAGGACTTAAGATAAGGATTCACGCCAACAGGCTACCAAAATATTTTTTAAATAGGATTCACGCCAACAAGCTACCAATCCCTTAAAATGATGCCCCAGTTTCTATCGGTCTTGACATCACATTAAGGTTAGCATCATGCCCGAAGGACTTACTAATGGCCCGAAGGTCTTATCACCAAGCCCGAAGGACTTGTCATCATGCCCGAAGGACTTACTGATGGCCCGAAGGACTTAAGATAAGGATTCACGCCAACAGGCTACCAAAATATTTTTTAAATAGGATTCACGCCAACAAGCTACCAATCCCTTAAAATGATGCCCCAGTTTCTATCGGTCTTGACATCACATTAAGGTTAGCATCATGCCCGAAGGACTTACTAATGGCCCGAAGGACTTATCACCAAGTCCGAAGGACTTACTAGTGGCCCGAAGGACTTATCATCATGCCCGAAGGACTTACTGATGGCCCGAAGGACTTAAGATAAGGATTCACGCCAACAGGCTACCAAAATATTTTTTAAATAGGATTCACGCCAACAAGCTACCAATCCCTTAAAATGATGCCCCAGTTTCTATCGGTCTTGACATCACATTAAGGTTAGCATCATGCCCGAAGGACTTACTAATGGCCCGAAGGACTTATCACCAAGCCCGAAGGACTTACTAGTGGCCCGAAGGACTTATCATCATGCCCGAAGGACTTACTGATGGCCCGAAGGACTTAAGATAAGGATTCACGCCAACAGGCTACCAAAATATTTCTTAAATAGGATTCACGCCAACAGGCTACCAACATATTTCTTAAATAGGATTCACGCCAACATGCAACCAATGGAAATCTTCAATAAGATCTACTTCTTCAACATGAAGCTGCAGACCGTAATCTTCAAATATCTGTTTAAAACAAACAAAATGTTTCTAAATTAGCATGCCCCCTAACATGAGGATCTCTATATGATGTATGCAATGTAATATTTTCTTCTTTTTCTTTCTTTTCTTCTTTTCTTTTTCTCTTCTTCTTCTTCTTTCTCTTTCTCTTCTTCTTTTGTTTTTTTCTTCTTCTTTTCTTCTTTCTCTTTCTCTTCTTCTTTTGTTTTTTTTTGTGTCTTTTCTTTTCAAATTCATCTTTAAAACCCTATTCCCTGAAAGGTCATTCTCGGATTTCACTTCATATCTCTGCAGTATACTTCTCAGTCTTCATCTTCACTCATTGAATATCTGTCTCGCATTTGGCTCGCGCTTCTTTCTTATGCGAGTAACTCCTTTTCTTCTTAATCTTCAAGGTCATTATCCAGTTTCGTAAGTTCCTCTTATAGTCCTTATACTACTCTCATATGGGGACTTTCATCATCTCATTGCCCCCATTAAGTATCAGGCTTGACTTTTTCTCGTCTTTGACTCAATATGCAAAGTCTTCGTCTACTTTGGAATTTGAGCGAACGAAATGCCTCAATTTCTGCAAACTCATCTTGTAAGCTCAACCTTCTTTATTAACTGCAACGAATCATCTCGGCGGAAACCAATTCTAGGTCCCTATGCTTTAATTTTTACTATAAAAATGCCATTTTGAAAAGATGGCAGTCATTTTTTTTAAAAAATAATAAAACTTGAAGAGAGTGCCAAACATTTTGAAAACCACTGTTCGGAAAAAAAAATTATAGGTATTTAAAAAAAATCAAAGTTTGAAAAAAAATGTCGAACATTTTTTTTTGCCTACTAATGTTTTGAGAAAAAAAATCAAAATGTGAAGAAAAATGCCAAACATTTTTTAAAAAACTAATGTTCGGGCGAAATGTCAAATACAATAACACCTTTGCTTCAAATTGTCAAAGAACAATCTGAATGAAGCGTATGCTTAGAAAATTTTGAATGTTGTGATGATATATGCACATGTATAGTCTCTCATGATCTATTAGGCTTTTGAGAGAAACGATTCCCATATCTAATCTCTAAACCCTTTTAGGTGGCTCTCTTGATCTCACTATCTCACCATGCCCCATCCTTCCCTTATTTGGTGTCGATCAGGCACTTGAAATTTGACGTCCCTTGAGGTAAGGTTATCCTTTTGGCGGAATGTGATCTGAAGACATTCTTATTCAAATAAGACATCTGTGTATGATCAGAATGGTCTTTATAGGCTTGTAATGTAGGCTCTTGTTCACAGTTACGAAAGAAAGGGTATATAGGCTCAAGTAAGTTTTCAAGGGTCATGAAAAAACAAGGATCATTTCCGAGCAATATCATCTTTATAATTCATGACTGAAGCGTGCTCTGATGGGGATTTTTGTTTCCTTGGATCGCTCTAGACTGCCCATTTTTAGGTTTTCACCCTAGAGTTCATTTCCTTCTTCTGAATTTTAGACCAGGTAAATCTGACCCGATTTTTGTTCTGACTCAGTATTCATACGTTTCAACCCGCCAAAACTTGCATAACTTTCCAACCGTACCCTTACTCTTGCACTATTTGATTTGTGTATGCTCATATAGGGTAATCTTTCTTTCTTTCCCTTCTTCTTCCTTTTGTTTCTTTGTTTCTATAATCACTCTAGACTGCCCAACATTGGGTTTTCACCCTAGAGTTCATTTCTTTCTGCTGTAAACTCGGACTGGCTCGTATCCTGGATGGATATTGATACTTGCTTTCCACTCAAAGATGATTGGTCATCCAAGGCCCTTTGAAATTGGTACTCATTTGGATGAATGATTGTGTACAATTTTTCTGTTCATTTATTGCACCTTTCAATTCAAAGCTTTTATTCTCAATTGCTTTTTCTCTTTTTTGAAAAAAAATTCTTCACTAATGTCTTCTAATGTTTCTCTGACCTCTGTATCTGATGTATATGTTCTCAAATCTTGCCCATTAAAAATCAGGCGACTTCTATTTTTCCGCAAAATCTTGATCCTATTTATCGCCAATATGAAGGTGATACTTGGTTTGGGTTCTATAAAAAGAAATGATCAGGCTAAAAATGGGACAGCAATGAGTGTATTTTCTTACTTTGTGAAGGGGAAGTGAAAGAATGTCATTCGTCATCTCATACATGGACATATAGAGAAAATCTTCGCGGGGTAGAGATTTTAGAGTCAACACTCAACTCAAGGATCTTAAACAACAAATGCCTGAGAAGGTATTCCTAAATGGGTGTGCCCATTATCTAAACACTCGTTTTGTTTCTCTATTGGCCCAAATAGATAGCAGATACCCACATTTGCAATGTCTCCACAACATTCAATCCTTTCTAAGCATATGCAACTTTGGATTGATTTATTTTTTAGATTTGAATCAAAGTATAAAAAATGATATATACATGTATGTGTATGTATGAAAAATGTATATGTGCATGGGAGAACAAAAAGTACCCCATAACAATGAATGAGATGTTTAAAGATTCGAAGAATGTAAAAAATTGTTTTCTAAATGAGAATGCAGAAGATGTGATTTTCCATCCTAACAAAATAAATAGATATATGTCTTTACAAAATGTTTCTACAACTTTTAGGGCTTAAGTCACAGAGTTTGTTCCGTGAATTATTCCTGCAAAAGGAAAACCAAAATCAAACTGGTATTTTTGTAAAAGGTAAAAATTCAAGCATAGGGACCATCTTATTCTGGCCTTCTTGCCATGATGCAAACTCTTCTTAATTTTGTGTTTTCCATTGCTGGATTAATTCTTGGGTCAGGACCCCATTACTGATCAGCTTCTTGACCTCTTCCAACAATGGTCTACACTTCTTGGTAGGGTGCCCTGTTGCCCCCATATGAAAATCACAGGTGCCATTCGGGTCAAAACTGTGGGCGAATGGATTGGGTATGTTTTTCATCGGTCTGGGAGTGAGATAGCGACCTTCAACCAAATGAGGCCAAACGTCTACAATGGATACTCCAAATACCTCCAAGTTTGCACTTGTTCGAGAAATTTTCCTTGATGGCTCAGGAGAATCAGCATTTCTTCCTCTTTTGAGATTACGAGGACTTTGAAAGTGGCACTCATTTATCTCTCCTTCTACTTTTTCGGTTTGGCACTTAGACTTGATTCTCAATTTTCCTTCTTGGATCGCATACTCTATTCTTTCCCCTATCTTCATGAAATCCTCAAATCTGCTTCTTGATTTCTCTAACAATCTATCAAAGAATGGGATGGGAAGAGTTGCGTGGAATAGGGGAGTGATTTCTTCTTCGGTTATAGGAGGTTGAACTTGTGCCGCCAAACTTCTCCATCTTAGAGCATATTCTTTGAAGGTCTCATTTGGCCTCATCTTCATGCCTTGCAGAAACTGTCGAGTCGGTGCCAAATCCAAGGCATATCTATATTGCTCCAAAAAGGCACTAGCTAAATCACTCCAGGATTGAATCTGCTTTTTGCTCAACCGGTTATACCATACCGCTGTCGGTCCCGTCAGGCTGTCGTGGAAGTAATGGATCAACAACTTTTCATTCTTCAAGTAACCTTCCATTTTTCTGCAAAACATAGTCAGGTGAACCTTCGGGCAACTAGTACCATCATACTGCATAAATCTAGGAGCCTTGAAATCCAGAGGAATGACCAAATCAGGGACTAGGCAAAGCTCTCTTGCATTAAAAACATCTATTTTTTCTTTCTTCTTGAGCTCTTTCTTAAATCTATCTTCTAGCTGCTCTAGTCTTTGTTCCATTTTTTTCTCTCAACTGGTCTTCAAATGCTGCCATCGAGCCCGTAAAATTTAATTAATTATTTAATTAAAGTGTGAAATGCATCATAAATGTTAAAATGTAAAAGGCAAACAATGCGTATGAATTATCGTAATGAATGCAAATGAGGCGTTGATTCTCCAATAGTCATTTAAAAGGATTTTTATAAAGATAGGATGTCTGTATATAAAAGATTGACAATATTCTACAGGCCTTCCGTACTTGGTGCCCCACTTTTGTCTCATTTGTATTTACTTTGGGTTTGGATTATTTCCGACCGTAGCATTATCAATCTCTATATATCACAGAATATCTTCTATTTTATAAAAATACCCTAATATGGAATATTTTTGAATCAACGAAATGTAATGCAATGAGATATTAGTCGCAAAGTGATCATCGTAGAAAGACTCTCATTAAACAAAAAGGCTCGTTACATCAGATATTATTTTCCAAGCTTTACAGATACTGATGAGCCCTAACCCCTAACTTTCTAATATCACCGAACAAACGGGTCAGCTTTCCTCCGTGGTCCAGTGTCGGATCATTATTCTGACTTAATGGCATTGCTTCGTCAGCTAAATCTGCCACCTGTTGGGCCACTTCGCGCGCTTGAGCGATGACACTTTTCATGTCCTTGTCCCTCTTTAGTATTTCTCACTCAGTTTTTCGCAGCTGGAGAGTTACCTCTTCGACACTTTCATAGCCAACTTGCTTGTAGGCTTCGGCACGGATCTCACTTGTACGCAAAGAAGTCCTAAGTTCTTTTGTTTGTTCTTTGAGTACTTCATTCTCCAACTGCAAGGTGTTGGATATGGTCTCACTTTGTTGCAAACTTGTTTTCAAAATATCGTTCATAGCTGAAATATCTTGCAGTTCTCTCTGAAGTGTATCATACCGGCCCTCGGCTTCTTCCAATCTTTGTGACAACATGCGAGCTCTATTTTCACTAGCCCTACCTCTTTGCTTCCACTGTCCCAGGTCACTCTTCAGCTGAACGATACTCTTCTTCCATTCTTCTAAAGTATTACCCATTCCTGTATTTTTGAACACACAGTAGAGCTCATGATGATCATCTTGTAAACTCTTCAAATTCTCGCTCAAGATATCTTTCTCTTGCCTAAACTGGTTATACTCAAATGAATGCCCCTCCTCTGAGATGCCCCAATCTTTGGCCTTTGAGTTCAACTTGCCGAAGTGACTTGCTTCTGTGTTATCCAAGCCTTCCCTTGAATATTGACTTTCTTCCAACTTTGCCCCTTGAGAAATTTTTGTCTCCATGTGGAATCTAGGCTTCCCATTTTTGAAACTCAATATGCATGTCTTGATAAGATCTTCGACCTGATTCTTTAACGCTCTACAATTTTCTGTGGTGTGGCCTGAACTCCCTAGGTGGTAACTACACTTAGCACGTCGGTTGTAACCTTTCAGGTACGATGGTTCTTTCGGGCCAGAATGAACAGGGGCGATAAGGTTTTTCTCGATAAGCATCGAAAGTAGCTCGATGTAGCTTACAGGAATAGGGATGTACTTCTTCTCATTACTTGCTTTTCGGGTTTCTTCTGGACCTACTTTTATTTCTTGAAAGCTTGACTCGGATGCATTCCTCACTGGTTTGTTGATAGAAATCACAAAAGGGTTCAACCTGTTGTATTTGCCAACGTTATCTTGCTTCGGAGTGATATTCTGACCACGAGTGTCTTCATTCTGATTCTTGACAATCCCTTCTTCTGGTTCTACAGTTCCCTTGCCTTTAGCCATAGCGGTCATCATATTCATCATCTCGGCCATCTGTTTCTTTAAATCTTGTATCTCAATTCCTTCGTCACTGACGTAAGCGCCGCCTACTATGTCTGGTTCAAAGCCTTCGGGTGTGCCACCCTCTCTAGTATTTGGTGTATCTTCGGATGCATGTTCTATTTGATCACGAGGCCTCTTATCCATTATGAATGTCTTCTAAAGTGATAGCCACTTGCGAAATTAATATCCTTATTTTATGCTATAAGGATGCAAATGTAAAGCAAATGTACAGGGAAAAAAACAAACACAAAAGAAATCTGTGTCAGTACAATGAAATAATCAACATAATAAAATTAAATGGCAAATGATAATGAGACAATAAGTTAAAGCAATTAAACAACAAGCAAAAATATGAATAAATCCAACAAAGCATAAACAAGGTTACTGCTAAACGGACAGAGTTTCGACATGGTTCTAAAAGTTAAGCTCTACGGTTTACTATATGAAGTTTGAATTTAAAGTAAATGGTACTCGAACTGTCGCTAGGACATCGATTCGAGGGATCGCGACCAGCATACTATACGAGAGCGAAGCTCTACGGAGTATACTGACCGGATCCTGGGAACAAATTACGACACCATACGGAAGTGACAACTTCACGAGGCGAAGTAATTATTCCCACCTAAGGGTTCATGATGACAAAAAAAAAATATCAAACATCATACATTCAAACAAGGTTAGATAATCAGTAACTAAATTGGGCCGAATTTTTAAAATTTTCTAATGAATTCAATACGAACCGAATCTAAGGCCTGACCCTCTTTTTTTTGTTTAAAAACAAAAAATTATCCCCAGCGGAGTCGCCATGCTGTTGCGACTAAAAAATCGGGAGTGTGCCTTTTCTTCATTTTTATAAAATTGGTCTCAAGTAATATATTTTAAAATACTAAAATTTCCTTTTTCAATAATTTATTGGAGTCGCCACCGATCGTTCAAAAAAATGAGAGGGTAGACCGGACACCAAAAATAAAACCAGAGATTTCTTTTAGAAAATTGGGTTCGGGAGTCGGTTACGGATGGGGAAGGATTAGCACCCCCACACCGCCCAAAATTGGTACCTAACGGATTGTATTTTATTTATTAGAAAATCTTAAAATTTCGGCCCAATTTAATTAATAACTTCCAAATGCATGATCATACAAGATATAAAACCGTATCCAGTCCGCGATATCAAAGAAGATGACGCCCAAATGATTGGGACAACACTCCCAATAGAATATCGGGATTATGAGCACTATCTTTATGTATTTTATATAACAGATAAATATGCATGAACAAAATATTGACGGTAACAAAAATTTAAGCACAAAAACCAATTTTAAATATATCAAACCCTGAGTTATTATAAAAAGTTTATATTTACAGGATAAATTAAAACTAGATTAAAAATATTTAAAATTATCACATTTATTTACATTAATTATTTACCTGGTGGATTAGACATAAAAATTGTTTCGAACTTTATTTTACTAAAATGATAACATGTACAAATAATGACGTTTGAAAAGGATACAATAATTGACGATGACAACAAGGCAAATTAAATTAAAGAATCGAAATAAATTACATGGCAAATATATTAACTCAAAGAATTAAGAATTGAAATTAAATGAAATAAAAGCTATAAAATAGAATCAAGAAAGACAAAATTGAAAATAAAAAGAATCATGTGCAACAAATATAAAACATGAAACATGGACTGAAATTAAATGAAAATAAAAAATAAGGGCAGACATGAAAATAAATGGAAATAAAGTGCAGAAATAAAAACATATAAAGGACTGAAATTAAATAAAAAAGAAAGAAAGGTGCAGAAATTAAATAAGCAAATTGATTAGGGGGTCCAGGGGGTAATTAACCCGTCATAATTTAAATTAATTATTAGTACGGGGTCCAGATTGAAAGGCGGGAAAGAAAAACAGGGACCCGATGTGTAATTTCCCCATGCGGAATGACCTCTCGCGCTATTATCCCTGTGCAGAATGGCTTATGATGCAATTGTACCATTTTTAAAATATTAGGTTAATATATAATCTAACCCAAAATAAAAACTGATTCATTTATCATCTTCTTCCCAAATAAAACCCTAGACCTCTCTCAGCCCTCTCAAGGTTTCCGGCGCCGCACCCCTTCGCCGGCCGCCGCTAATCGGCGCCGGCGAACCTAAACCATCCCCTTTTTATATTTTTTTTATTTTTTTTAAAAAACCGAGTCCCGTTTCATATCTAACCCCAAAGCTCTCCTTTTCTTTTTATTTTGAAACTTAGACTCCATGTGATAACTGTCTTACCACTCACCATGCATGACCGTTGAAGGACCGGCGGCCGGATATCGGGATATGACGAGAAGGTTTGAAAAAGGTAACCCCGTTATGTTTTTCTTTTTGTATTTTCGAAATAAAATAAAAAATATGAAACCGAGTAAAAAAAATACCTCTGAACTTTCTCTATTTCACTTGTTTGAAGAGTAAAAACCTCCCTTTTACATTTTTCATTCACCGATTTATAATAGGATTTACAATCATGTTTTTTTACTAACTTCTGACATATTCTGCTCTATTTGGATCAACTTGCGAATGGCGGTGGCATCGTGGCCGTTGGTGCCGCGGAGATGAACGGCCAGATTCAGTTTTGAGATGGACGGCCATGATGAGGTACGTGGCCCACACGCACGCGTGGAAGTCGATTGGTTGGCGCGTGTTCTTCACGCGCGATCCGAGGGGTCGCCTGAGCTTTGATCTTGACCGTTGGATCATGTTTTGATCCAACGGTCACAAGGTGGCTGCACATGAGACAAAACACAAATTAGGGTTTTATTTTTGTAATATTGGGCCAAAGTTGGGCTTATCATTTTGTAATGGACACTTAATTTAGTGAACATTTATTTAATATTTATTTATTATTTATTATTTTATTATATCAGAAACTAAATAAACAATTAATTCAAAAAATTAGTGTTTACAACCTGCTCGTCCGAAACTTCGACAAAAAGGACCGCAAAATAGTTTTAATAAAATTTTAGGAGTTCAAATAATTGATTAGGAACTTTTCAACACAATTATATTGCAAAAGCTCAATTTCTGTACTTTTTACTCAGTTAAAATTTCAACGGGTCCATTGAAAGGCCCATTTCGACCCTCTCCTCCGAAAGGCCCATTTCGACCCGCTCGTCCGAAACCTCTACAAAAAGGACTGCAAAAAAAAGTTTTAATCAAATTTTAGGAGTTTATGTAATAGATTAGGAGCTTTTCAACACAATTATATTGCAAAACCTCAATTTCTGTACTTTTTACTTAGTTAAAATTTCAACGGGTCCATTGAAAGGCCCATTTCGACCCGCTCGTCCGAAACCTCTACAAAAAGGACTGCAAAAAAAGTTTTAAACAAATTTTAGGAGTTCAAATAATTGATTATGAGCTTTTAAACACATTTATATTGCAAAAGCTCAATTTCTGTACTTTTTACCCAGTTAAAATTTCAATGGGTCCATTGAAAGGCCCATTTCGACCCGCTCGTCCGAAACCTCTACATTAAGGACTACAAAAAAAGTTTTAATCAAATTTTAGGAGTTCAAATAATTGATTTGGAGGTTTTCAACACAATTATATTGCAAAACATCAATTTCTGTACTTTTTACTCAGTTAAAATTCCAACGGGTCCATTGAAAGTCCCATTTAGACCGGCTCGTCCGAAACCTCTACATTAAGGACTGCAAAACAAGTTTTAATCAAAATTTAGGAGTTTATGTAATAGGTTAGGAGCTTTTCAACACAATTGTATTGCAAAACCTCAATTTCTATACTTTTTACTCAGTTAAAATTCTAATGGGTCCATTGAAAAACCCATTTAGAACTGCTCGTCCGAAACCTCGACAAAAAGGACCACAAAATAGGTTTAATAAAATTTTAGGAGTTCAAATAATTGATTAGGAACTTCTCAACAGAATTATATTGAAAAACCTCAATTTTATACTTTTTTCTCAGTTAAAATTCCAACGGGCCCATTGAAAGGCCCATTTAGACCTGCTCGTCCGAAACCTCCACAAAAAGGACCGCAAAACAAGTTTTAATCAAATTTTAGGAGTTCAAATAATTGATTAGGAGCTTTTCAACACAATTATATTGCAAAAGCTCAATTTCTGTACTTTTTAGTCAGTTAAAATTTCAACGGGTCCATTGAAAGGCCCATTTCGACCCGCTCGTCCGAAACCTCTACAAAAAGGACTGCAAAATAAGTTTTAATCAAATTTTAGGAGTTCATGTAATTGATTAGGAGCTTTTCAACACAATTATATTGCAAAACCTCAATTTCTGTACTTTTTACTCGGTTAAAATTCCAACGGGTCCATTGAAAGGCCCATTTAGACCAGCTCGTCCGAAACCTCTACAAAAAGGACCGCAAAACAAGTTTTAATCAAATTTTAGGAGTTCATGTAATTGATTAGGAGCTTTTCAACACAATTATATTGCAAAACCTCAATTTTATACTTTTTACTCCGTTAAAATTCAAAAGGGCCCATTGAAAGGCCCATTTAGACCTGCTCGTCCGAAACCTCTACAAAAAGGTTCGCAAAAATGTTTTATTCAAATATTAGGAGTTCAAACAATTGATTAGGAGCTTTTCAACACAATTATATTGCAAAACCTCAATTTCTGTACTTTTTACTCAGTTAAAATTCCAACGGGTCCATTGAAAGGCCCATTTAGACCTGCTCGTCCGAAACCTCTACAAAAAGGACCGCAAAAAATGTATTATTACAATATTAGTAGTTCAAATAATTGATTAGGAGATTTTCAACACAATTATAATGCGAAACCTCAATTTCGGTACTTTTTACTCAGTTAAAATACCAATGGGTCCATTGAAAGGCCCATTTCGACCCGCTCGTCCGAAACCTCTACAAAAGGACTGCAAAATAAGTTTTAATCAAATTTTAGGAGTTCATGTAATTGATTAGGAGCTTTTCAACACAATTATATTGCAAAACCTCAATTTCTGTACTTTTTACTCAGTTAAAATTGCAACGGGTCCATTGAAAGGCCCATTTAGACCAGCTCGTCCGAAACCTCTACAAAAGGACCGCAAAACAAGTTTTATTCAAATTTTAGGAGTTCAAATAATTGATTAGGAGCTTTTCAACACAATTATATTGCAAAACCTCAATTTCTGTACTTTTTACTCAGTTAAAATTTCAACGGGTCCATTGAAAGGCCCATTTCGACCCGCTCGTCCGAAACCTCTACAAAAGGACTGCAAAATAAGTTTTAATCAAATTTTAGGAGTTCATGTAATTGATTATGAGCTTTTCAACACAATTATATTGCAAAACCTCAATTTTTGTACTTTTTACTCAGTTAAAATTCCAACGGGTCCATTGAAAGGCCCATTTAGACCAGCTCGTCCGAAACCTCTACAAAAAGGACCGCAAAACAAGTTTTATTCAAATTTTAGGAGTTCAAATAATTGATTAGGAGGTTTTCAACACAATTATATTGCAAAACCTCAATTTCTGTACTTTTTGCTCAGTTAAAATTGCAACGGGTCCATTGAAAGGCCCATTTCGACCCGCTCGTCCGAAACCTCTACAAAAAGGACTGCAAAACAAGTTTTAATCAAATTTTAGGAGTTCATGTAATTGATTAGGAGCTTTTCAACACAATTATATTGCAAAACCTCAATTTCTGTACTTTTTACTCGGTTAAAATTCCAACGGGTCCATTGAAAGGCCCATTTAGACCAGCTCGTCCGAAACCTCTACAAAAAGGACCACAAAACAAGTTTTAATCAAATTTTAGGAGTTCAAATAATTGATTAGGAGCTTTTCAACACAATTATATTGCAAAACCTCAATTTCTGTACTTTTTACTCAGTTAAAATTCTAACAGGTCCATTGAAAGGCCCATTTAGACCCGCTCGTCCGAAACCTCTACATTAAGGACTGCAAAACAAGTTTTAATCAAAATTTAGGAGTTTATGTAATAGATTAGGAGCTTTTCAACACAATTATATTGCAGAACCTCAATTTCTATAGTTTTTACTCAGTTAAAATTCTAACGGGTCCATTGAAAGGCCCATTTAGACCTGCTCGTCCGAAACTTCGACAAAAAGGACCGCAAAATAGTTTTAATAAAATTTTAGGAGTTCAAATAATTGATTAGGAACTTTTCAACACAATTATATTGCAAAAGCTCAATTTCTGTACTTTTTACTCAGTTAAAATTTCAACGGGTCCATTGAAAGGCCTATTTCGACCCGCTCGTCCGAAAGGCCCATTTCGACCCGCTCGTCCGAAACCTCTACAAAAAGGACTGCAAAAAAAAGTTTTAATCAAATTTTAGGAGTTTATGTAATAGATTAGGAGCTTTTCAACACAATTATATTGCAAAACCTCAATTTCTGTACTTTTTACTTAGTTAAAATTTCAACGGGTCCATTGAAAGGCCCATTTCGACCCGCTCGTCCGAAACCTCTACAAAAAGGACTGCAAAAAAAGTTTTAATCAAATTTTAGGAGTTCAAATAATTGTTTATGAGCTTTTAAACACATTTATATTGCAAAAGCTCAATTTCTGTACTTTTTACCCAGTTAAAATTTCAATGGGTCCATTGAAAGGCCCATTTCGACCCGCTCGTCCGAAACCTCTACATTAAGGACTACAAAAAAAGTTTTAATCAAATTTTAGGAGTTCAAATAATTGATTTGGAGGTTTTCAACACAATTATATTGCAAAACCTCAATTTCTGTACTTTTTACTCAGTTAAAATTCCAACGGGTCCATTGAAAGTCCCATTTAGACCGGCTCGTCCGAAACCTCTACATTAAGGACTGCAAAACAAGTTTTAATCAAAATTTAGGAGTTTATGTAATAGATTAGGAGCTTTTCAACACAATTGTATTGCAAAACCTCAATTTCTATACTTTTTACTCAGTTAAAATTCTAATGGGTCCATTGAAAGGCCCATTTAGAACTGCTCGTCCGAAACCTCGACAAAAAGGACCACAAAATAGGTTTAATAAAATTTTAGGAGTTCAAATAATTGATTAGGAACTTCTCAACAGAATTATATTGAAAAACCTCAATTTTATACTTTTTTCTCAGTTAAAATTCCAACGGGCCCATTGAAAGGCCCATTTAGACCTGCTCGTCCGAAACCTCCACAAAAAGGACCGCAAAAGAAGTTTTAATCAAATTTTAGGAGTTCAAATAATTGATTAGGAGCTTTTCAACACAATTATATTGCAAAAGCTCAATTTCTGTACTTTTTACTCAGTTAAAATTTCAACGGGTCCATTGAAAGGCCCATTTCGACCCGCTCGTCTGAAACCTCTACAAAAAGGACTGCAAAATAAGTTTTAATCAAATTTTAGGAGTTCATGTAATTGATTAGGAGCTTTTCAACACAATTATATTGCAAAACCTCAATTTCTGTACTTTTTACTCGGTTAAAATTCCAACGGGTCCATTGAAAGGCCCATTTAGACCAGCTCGTCCGAAACCTCTACAAAAAGGACCGCAAAACAAGTTTTAATCAAATTTTAGGAGTTCAAATAATTGATTAGGAACTTTTCAACACAATTATATTGAAAAACCTCAATTTTATACTTTTTACTCAGTTAAAATTCCAACGGGCCCATTGAAAGGCCCATTTAGACCTGCTCGTCCGAAACCTCAACAAAAAGGTTCGCAAAAATGTTTTATTTAAGTATTAGGAGTTCAAATAACTGATTAGAAGGTTTTCAACACAATTTTTATTGCAAAACCTCAATTTCTGTACTTTTTACTCAGTTAAAATTTCAACGGGTCCATTGAAAGGCCCATTTCGACCCGCTCGTCCGAAACCTCTACAAAAGGACTGCAAAATAAGTTTTAATCAAATTTTAGGAGTTCATGTAATTGATTAGGAGCTTTTCAACACAATTATATTGCAAAACCTCAATTTCTGTACTTTTTACTCAGTTAAAATTGCAACGGGTCCATTGAAAGGCCCATTTAGACCAGCTCGTCCGAAACCTCTACAAAAAGGACCGCAAAATAAGTTTTAATCAAATTTTAGGAGTTCAAATAATTGATTAGGAGCTTTTCAACACAATTATATTGCAAAACCCCAATTTCTGTACTTTTTACTCAATTAAAATTCCAACGGGTCCATTTAAAGGCCCATTTAGACCCGCTCGTCCGAAACCTCTACATTAAGGACTGCAAAACAAGTTTTAATCAAAATTTAGGAGTTTATGTAATAGATTAGGAGCTTTTCAACACAATTATATTGCAAAACCTCAATTTATATACTTTTTACTCAGTTAAAATTCTAACGGGTCCATTGAAAGGCCCATTTAGACCTGCTCGTCCGAAACTTCGACAAAAAGGACCGCAAAATAGTTTTAATAAAATTTTAGGAGTTCAAATAATTGATTAGGAACTTTTCAACACAATTATATTGCAAAAGCTCAATTTCTGTACTTTTTACTCAGTTAAAATTTCAACGGGTCCATTGAAAGGCCCATTTCGACCCGCTCGTCCGAAAGGCCCATTTCGACCCGCTCGTCCGAAACCTCTACAAAAAGGACTGCAAAAAAAGTTTTAATCAAATTTTAGGAGTTTATGTAATAGATTAGGAGCTTTTCAACACAATTATATTGCAAAACCTCAATTTCTGTACTTTTTACTTAGTTAAAATTTCAATGGGTCCATTGAAAGGCCCATTTCGACCCGCTCGTCCGAAACCTCTACAAAAAGGACTGCAAAAAAAGTTTTAATCAAATTTTAGGAGTTCAAATAATTGATTATGAGCTTTTAAACACATTTATACTAAAATTTGATTAAAACTTATTTTGCAGTCCTTTTTGTAGAGGTTTCGGACGAGCGGGTCGAAATGGGCCTTTCAATGGACCCGTTGGTATTTTAACTGAGTAAAAAGTATAGAAATTGAGGTTTTGCAATATAATTGTGTTGAAAAGCTCCTAATCAATTATTTTAACTCCTAATATTTTAATAAAACATTTTTGCGAACCTTTTTGTAGAGGTTTCGGACGAGCAGGTATAGTGGGCCTTTCACTGGGCCCGTTTGAATTTTAACTGAGTAAAAAGTATAAAATTGAGGTTTTGCAATATAATTGTGTTGAAAAGCTCCTAATAAATTATTTGAACTCCTAAAATTTGATTAAAACTATTTTGCATTCCTTTTTGTCGAGGTTTCGGACGAGCAGGTCTAAATGGGCCTTTCAATGGACCCGTTAGAATTTTAACTGAGTAAAAAGTACAGAAATTGAGGTTTTGCAGTATAAATGTGTTGAAAAGCTCCTAATCAATTATTTGAACTCCTAATATTTGAATAAAACATTTTTGCGGTCCTTTTTGAAGAGGTTTCGGACGAGCGGGTCTAAATGGGCCATTCAATGGACCCGTTGAAATTTTAACTAAGTAAAAAGTAAAAAATTGAGGTTTTGCAATATAATTGTGTTGAAAAGCTCCTAATCAGTTACATAAACTCCTAAAATTTGATTAAAACCTTTTCTGCAGTCCTTTTTGATACGTTTCGGACGAGCAGGTCTAAATGGGCCTTATAATGGACCCGTTGGAATTTTAATTGAGTAAAAAGTACAGAAATTTAGATTTTGCAATATAATTGTGTTGAAAAGCTCCGAATCAATTATTTGAACTCCTAATATTTGAATAAAACATTTTTGCGAACCTTTTTTTAGAGGTTTCGGACGAGCAGGTCTAAATGGGCCTTTGAATGGGCCCGTTTGAATTTTAACTGAGTAAAAAGTATAAAATTTAGGTTTTGCAATATAATTGTGTTGAAAAGTTCCTAATAAATTATTTGAACTCCTAAAATTTGATTAAAACTGTAACCCCCTTAACCCGGCCTAGACGGTTGACCCGAATTAAGAAAGTCACACGGGGAAAACCAAAGTCAACCCGAAAGTCAACCTTGATTAACGACCCTTTTTTTTTCTTTTTAATCTTATCTAGATGAACATTAACCCTAGTTGTGATCACACAAACATCACACTCAAAGATCACAAACATCAGAGATCAAACAGGGACCCAATTGAACAAATTACAACTTTAGGGACCAAATTGTAATTTCTGATAAATTAAAGGACTTAACCCAAATTAATCTTACCAACTTGAAATTAGTCAGGTTTCATGCTTCTCTGTGAAATTTCAGCTCAAAAGGACTTCTCAAACTCATACAATTGCACAAACAAGATTCAGGACCAAAACGCAAACATTTCAAAACATATAACTGCCCATGTCAGCCCCCAACGGTCGACCGTTCCGAAACAGGTTGACCCTGTTCCGAAACACGGGCCGTTCCGAAACCAGTTCCGCAACGGGGGTCTGGCAGAGACCAAACCGTTTCGAAACGGTGCATACCGTTTCGGACCCCTGGGTTCATTCCAGGCACCCGTTCCGAAACGGTGCACACTGTTCCGAAACGCCTGCACAAATTTCAGCAAACCAGCATACCAAAACATGCAATTGATCACTCAAACATGCTCCAAATGCTACCAAACTTTACCAGCATGCAATTCAACATATATAGGACACACTTGCATCATCAATTCATCAAAACAACATCACAAGCAAAAAGCCCCAAATCTATAGGCATGCTTCCTACACAAGCTAGCTATTCAAGCACAAACTTCCACAACAAGCATATAAGGATCCAATCCAAAAACCAGCATTCATAACAACATTCAACATACTTAGGGAGTTCCAAACACCTCCCAAATCTTACACATTGGTCCCCCATTGCCAATTTACCCAAAAGCTAAAAGGTGCTTATAAATCTTCCATACATTGAGCTTTACTTGAACTAGTATGCTTGCCCTCCTTGCTGCCCTTTAAGGTTCTCTAATGCTCTGCATTATTGAATTAAGAAAACGAGAGAGCGTAAGCAATAGCTTAGTGAGGAATGCTCTTAAAAACCATTCAATAATGCAATTAAAAACATTTACAAAACATGCTTATAATCAACCTTCGCACATGCTCAAAAGCATATTTAAAACAAGCAATCTCATGCTTCAACATAACATTAAACAAGCATCTCATGCTTCACAATATTCTTAACATGTCATATTGGCTCAAGTGATACATTTCATTTATTAAAACAAGTTCAACAACTTTCCCAAGGACTTTTAAACACCTTGGCCCCAAGGACTTTTAAACACCTTGGCCATGGACTTTTAACCACCATGAATAAGGACCACACAATGACTTTTAACCACCTTTGTGTCCAATGCTTGAATCACCCCAAGGACTTTTAAACACCTTGGCCCAAAGGACTTTTAAACACCTTGGCCCCATGGACTTTTAAACACCATGGAAAGGATCACCTAAGGACTTTTAACCACCTTAGTGTCCGCAACAAGAACCATCCAAGGACTTTTAACCACCTTGATGTTCTTAAGTAACAAGGCTCACTCAAGGACTTTTAACCACCTTGATGTTCTTAAGTAACAAGGCTCACTCAAGGACTTTTAACCACCTTAGTGACCTTAACATTTTCAAAACATCACTTGCCAATATACATCTTTTACATCATATAATCCACTGTTTTAAAGCATTTAACCAAGCCATATTCAACATGCATTTCAAAGCATCAAACCACATTATTTCAATGCATAAAATCAAGGAACTCCTACCTAGAGTTACCTTCAACATATGGCTTAAAACATCAGCAAATACCATGCTAAAACATGCTTTCAAAACAGTAATTAAAACTTGCAATTCACCATTTTGCATCACAACAAAATCATGGCCACCACTAGAGAGAAAATCCGAAAACTTACACTTGAGCTTAGCAAAGTTGTTTAGACTTAGACTAAGCTCCCAAAACCTTCAAACCTTGGTTTTAAAATCTGAAAACCCAACTTCACTCACCGATTTCCACTTTGCTTCAAGCCAAAGCACCAAATCAAGCTTCCGGATCAACAACTCTTGGATCCAAGGATGCCTCCCCTGTTTCAACACATCAAAGCAGAGGATTAATGCATCATCATGCATTAATTGCTTCAATGAAAGCACCTAAACTCGCTGCTCTCACTCAACCTCCATTTTCGGCCACCAAACACAACCGAAAATGCATCCAAACCACTTCTAAACAAAGCCCAGCCATAAACCAGCAAAACCACACTTCCATTAACATCATATAACATCTAAAAACAACCTATTAACATCCTTATACCTCCAGCAACATCAGATCCACAAGATCACCACAAAAACTACCTTGAAACACAAGCTAAACTTAGGAAACTCAACCTATCCGGGATTGCATCAATCAAAACTCAATTCCTTATCAATTTAGAGATCATTTAGCATCAAAAACACCTCTCAAAACACAGATTACTCAGATCTAACGAAAATCATCAAAAATCATCAAAATCTTGCATAATAAGCCAAGATCCATTTCAATACTTTAAAACCTTTAATTAAACATCAATTTAGGATTGAAAACTTAGGAATTTCAGTAAAGAACTGATAGTTTAGAGGAGAAGGACGTTCTTACCTCCAAACTTGAGTTTCTCCTCTTTTTGGAATCAAAATCCTTGTTGAAACAAGTAGCAATTGAAGAGGTTTTGAAGATACAATGATTAGGAATCAAATGAGAGTTGAAAGGAGGAATTTAGGTGAGAAAATCAGAAACAAATCTCTGGAAATGGAGTGTTTGGGTTGAGAGAAAAAGAGAGAAAGAAAATAGAGAAGTTAGTTATGAAATTAGCCAAATGGCTTTTCCCTCCTTTTGATATACTTTAAAATCAGAATTATAACTCAAAATATCTTAGAAAAATCTGGAGAAACTCCCTTTGGGTAAATAGCTCCTTAAAGATTCAAAGTTTCAACCCTTTATAAAACAACCACCAAACTTGCGAAAATTACATTTTGGTCACTAGCCAAAATGTCACCCTTCCAAAACTCATTTTCCAAAATTGATTTCACAGTTCACTTAATTATATTAAAAGATGATTTTAGAACATTTTTCCATATTTTTAATGCAACTCGAACTAGGCTTTCCTAATTTAACCTCTTATGATTCGAACAACACTTTGACCGACCGGTCAACGCCCAAGACTTCTAAGCCCAAAACCGGGGCGTTACAACTCTCCCCCCCCCTTAAGAAATTTTGTCCTCGAAATTTACCTGAAGGAAAGAGATAAGGAAACTGCTTCAGCATGTCTTCCTTCCGCTCCCACGTGGCTTCTTCAACACCTCGATGCTTCCACAACACCTTCACCAACTCAATGGTCTTGCCACGAAGAACCTTACTATCCGAATCCAGAACCTTCACCGGTTCCTCATCATAGGTCAAATCCGGATTCAAAACCACTTCCTCCACAGGCATCACATGCGAAGGATCAGATCTATACTTCCGGAGCATAGAAACATGGAACACATCATGAATCTTCTCCAGCTCCTGAGGTAACTTCAACCGATACGCAACAGGACCCACACGCTCAACAACCTCATACGGTCCAATGTATCTAGGGCTCAACTTACCCTTCCGACCAAACCTCATCACCTTCTTCCAAGGCGAAACCTTCAAGAACACACGGTCACCCAACGCATACTCTATCTCCTTACGCTTCAAATCCGCGTAAGATTTCTGCTGGTCAGAAGCAGCCTTCAACCGCTCACAAATGAGCTTCACCTTCTCGGTGGTCCCTTTCAACAAAGCCGGCATCGAAACCAACTTTTGACCAGTTTCAGCCCAACAAAGAGGAGTCCTACACTTCCTCCCATACAGAGCCTCATAAGGTGCCATCTGTATACTCGCCTGATAACTATTGTTATAAGCGAACTCAACCAAAGGCAGATGCTTCTCCCAAGAACCTTGGAACTCAATCACGCAGCATCTCAACATATCCTCCAAAATCTGAATAACTCGCTCAGACTGACCATCCGACTGAGGATGATAGGATGTACTGAAATGCAACCTTGTACCCAGAGCTTGATGTAAACACTGCCAGAAACGCGATGTGAACCTCGGATCCCTATCCGACACAATCGACTTAGGCACACCATGCAACCTCACAATCTCAGCAATGTACAGCTCTGCCAGCTTCTCCAAAGAAAACGTAGTATGCACAGGCAAGAAATGCGCACACTTCGTCAGGCGATCCACAATCACCCAAACAGAATTCTTCTTCGATGGAGAAAAAGGTAAACCAGATACAAAATCCATGGTAACCCTCTCCCACTTCCATTCAGGGATTTTCAACGGTTGTAACAAACCAGAAGGAACCTGATGTTCAGCCTTAACTCGCTGACACACCAAACACTTGCTCACAAACTCAGCAACATCCTTCTTCAAACCCACCCAATAGTACTCATCACGAAGATCACGATACATCTTAGTACTACCAGGGTGCATAGCAAAAGGACTACTATGACCTTCAGTCAGAATAGCACGCCTCAACTCAGCATCAGCAGGCACTACTATTCGACTCCCAAAACACAACACTCCATCCTCATTAAAGCAGAAATCCGAAGGTCTACCCTCCGCGATATCCTGAACATGAGACACCAAGGAATCATCCAACAACTGCTTATCCTTGATCAACTGAACCAACGATGGTTTCACCTGCAACTCAGCAACAAGACCACCATCCCGCGATATACTCAAGCTAGCAAACATAGCTCTCAGCTCAACAGCTACCTTCCTACTCAAGGCATCTGCAACAACATTAGCCTTTCCAGGATGATACTCAATCGTCAGATCATAATCCTTGAGCAACTCCAACCAACGCCGCTGCCTAAGATTCAACTCCTTCTAAGACATCAGATACCTCAAACTCTTGTGATCCGTGTACACAGTACACTTCTCACCATACAGATAATGCCTCCAGATCTTCAGAGCAAAAACCACTGCTGCCAGCTCAATATCATGCGTAGGATAATTGCGCTCATGCACCTTCAACTGCCGCGATGCATAAGCCACAACCTTACCCTCTTGCATCAGCACACACCCCAAACCAACATAGGATGCATCACTGTAGACCACAAACTATTTCCCTGATTCAGGCTGAATCAAGATAGGAGCTTGCGTCAAAGCCATCTTCAGCTTCTCAAAAGCCTGCTGTCTCGCTTCTGTCCACTCATACTTAACATCTTTCTGCAACAACTTCGTCAAAGGAGCAGCAATCTTGGAAAAACCATCCACAAACCTCCGGTAGTATCCTGCCAAACCAAGGAAACTACGGACCTCATGAACAGACTTAGGAACTTTCCAGTTCATCACCGCTTCAATCTTCTGAGGATCAACACGAATCCCCTCAGCTGAGACCACATGCCTAAGAAACACCACCTCCCTAAGCCAGAACTCACACTTGCTCAGCTTAGCATAAAGCTGATTCTCCAACAAAGCTCGCAGCACAATCCTCAAATGCTCTTCATGCTCCTCCTCAGTACGCGAGTACACGAGGATATCATCAATGAACACCACAACGAACTTGTCCAGGTATTCATGAAACACACGATTCATCATGTCCATGAAAGCAGCAGGAGCATTTGTCAAACCAAACGGCATCACAAGGAACTCATAATGCCCATACCTTGTCCTGAAAGCTGTCTTAGGCACATCCACATCCTTCACCTTCAACTGATAATACCCTGACCTCAAGTCAATCTTAGAGAACACAGCAGCTCCCCAAAATTGATCAAAGAGATCGTCAATCCTCGGCAAAGGATACCGATTCTTGATAGTCAACTTGTTCAGCTGACGGTAATCAATGCACATCCTCATAGTGCCATCTTTCTTCTTCACAAACAAGACATGAGCACCCCAAGGCGACACACTCGGCCGGATGAAACCACGATCAAGCAGCTCTTGCAACTGCGTCTTCAGCTCCTTCAGCTCCTTAGGTGCCATTCTATAGGGAGTAATGGACACAGGAGTTGTATTCTCATACAGCTCAATTCCAAACTCCACCTCGCGATTAGGAGGTAAACCAGGCAACTCCTCAGGAAAAACATCAGGAAACTCCTTCACAACCCTGATATCTTGCACCCTCAACTCCTTAGAACAAGGATTCATCACAAAAGCTAGATAAGCTTCACAGCCCTGCCTCAGCATCCTGCTCGCCTCCTAGGTAGAAACAACATTGGCAAGAAACTTCACATTCTCACCAACCACCACCACTTCATAATCATCCGCAAGCTTAAGCGAAACACGCTTATTCTCACAATCCACAACAGCACGATGCTTAGCAAGCCAATCCATTCCAAGGATCACATCAAAACCATAAAAGGGAAACTCCATAAGATCAACATGAAAAACATGCTCTTGAACAACCAAAGGACACCTTCTATAAAGCTTTCGAGTCACAACAGTTTCACCAAAAGAACTAGTGACGCGAACACCAACATCCAAAGACTCAACAGGCAAACCAAGCAATTCAGCATGCTCACACAAAATGTATGAATGCGTAGATCCAGAATCAATCAAAGAAAGCAATGACAAGGATTGCAAAGTAAAGGTACCTGCAATCACATCTGCATCATTCCTTCCCTCGCGCTGAGCATACACCCTCGCTTGGCCTCCACCCTCAGGCTGAATAGCCACAACATGAGCTACTCCACGACCACCTTCTTCTCGTCTCTGGAAATTACCACGGCCGCGCCCACGACCTCTCTGCGGTGCTGCAACAACAGGAGCACGCTCTTGGCCACCAGCCAACCTCGGACAATCTCGCCTCAAGTGGTCTGCAGAACCACAATTCCAGCATTCAAAACCAGCTGCAGCAACAGGAGCTTGCACCTCCCTCACAGCACGAGGACAGTCACGCTTCAAGTGACCACGTGAACCGCAGATCCAACAAACACTAGGGTCAGCTCTAGCATTGCCACCCCTAGCAGGTGCACCTCCACCTCTCTTAGTTGAGGACTGATACCTCTGATCGCGTCCCCTCTTGTTCCGTCCACCTCCGGAACTATACTCAGCAGCTCTCTTCCCAGAACTTGCTCCAGCACCTTTCGCAGACAAACTCAAATTCATCTTGATGTCCTTTGCTCGGCCCACTAACACATCAAAATCATCATATTCAGTGGCCAACACATACATCTTTACCTCCGTTATGAGACCATAACGAAACCTCTCGCACCTCTCCCGCTCATCAGGAATCAGCTCCGGTGCATACTGACTGAGTCGCACAAACTGCACCTCATACTCAGCCACACTCATGCTCCCTTGGGTCAGAGTCATGAATTCACGCTTTTTCTCATCCAGATATCTCACTCCCAGATATCTCCTCTTGAACGCATTCTGAAAGAATGTCCAAGTGATGTCAGCTTCAGCCATTCCAGAGGTTGTGGTCATCCACCACGTATAAGCATCGCCCTGCAGCAAGGACACAACACATCCCAACTTTTGCACATCCGTGCAGCTCATCTGTCCCAAGATACGCTTGGTACTTTCTAGCCAAGCTTTCGACCTCTCAGCAGACATACCCCTAAACTCAGTCCCACCAAGACTGCGCAGACGCTCTAAGGGTAGTCTAACACCAGCATCTCCCTGATGCCCAGCTCCTTGAGCTCCAGCTACTGCTGCTCGAAAAGCACCCGCAATAGCTTGTACCAGCATCGTCATATCAGGCATAGCTTGCCCCTGACCAACCTCAGGTCCTGCAGCTCTAGCACCAGCTGCTTCAGCTCCAGCTCTCCCTCCCTCAGCACCACCACCACCAGGTGGAGGAGGAGGTAACACAGCACTACCCGCATTCTCATCATTCTCATTCCCATCCGGGGTCGTAGCTCTCACGCTACTCCTTAACTCTCTACGTGGTGCCATACTTTTACCATGCATAACAATACAAATAAAACATAGTCAGGCCCAGCAAGGTAAGCAATTCCAAGTATTCAAGCTCAATTTCTTTCAAAATCAACATCATTTCTTTAGCTTTTGTTTGGCAATGGGTACCCTCATCATGCAACATCACAGCATACATCTCAAAAGCATCAACACCTCAAGCCACTGAACATGCTTTCATACAACAAACATACAAGCCAAACATACTTCAATCATGCATACAAACATTCCCAATTACTCGAGAACTCAGCTCTGATACCACCAAATGTAACCCCCTTAACCCGGCCTAGACAGTTGACCCGAATTAAGAAAGTCACACGGGGAAAACCAAAGTCAACCCGAAAGTCAACCTTGATTAACGACCCTTTTTTTTCTTTTTAATCTTATCTAGATGCACATTAACCCTAGTTGTGATCACACAAACATCACACTCAAAGATCACAAACATCAGAGATCAAACAGGGACCCAATTGAACAAATTACAACTTTAGGGACCAAATTGTAATTTCTGATAAATTAAAGGACTTAACCCAAATTAATCTTACCAACTTGAAATTAGTCAGGTTTCATGCTTCTCTGTGAAATTTCAGCTCAAAAGGACTTCTCAAACTCATACAATTGCACAAACAAGATTCAGGACCAAAACGCAAACATTTCAAAACATATAACTGCCCATGTCAGCCCCCAACGGTCGACCGTTCCGAAACAGGTTGACCCTGTTCCGAAACACGGGCCGTTCCGAAACCAGTTCCGCAACGGGGGTCTGGCAGAGACCAAACCGTTTCGAAACGGTGCATACCGTTTCGGACCCCTGGGTTCATTCCAGGCACCCGTTCCGAAACGGTGCACACTGTTCCGAAACGCCTGCACAAATTTCAGCAAACCAGCATACCAAAACATGCAATTGATCACTCAAACATGCTCCAAATGCTACCAAACTTTACCAGCATGCAATTCAACATATATAGGACACACTTGCATCATCAATTCATCAAAACAACATCACAAGCAAAAAGCCCCAAATCTATAGGCATGCTTCCTACACAAGCTAGCTATTCAAGCACAAACTTCCACAACAAGCATATAAGGATCCAATCCAAAAACCAGCATTCATAACAACATTCAACATACTTAGGGAGTTCCAAACACCTCCCAAATCTTACACATTGGTCCCCCATTGCCAATTTACCCAAAAGCTAAAAGGTGCTTATAAATCTTCCATACATTGAGCTTTACTTGAACTAGTATGCTTGCCCTCCTTGCTGCCCTTTAAGGTTCTCTAATGCTCTGCATTATTGAATTAAGAAAACGAGAGAGCGTAAGCAATAGCTTAGTGAGGAATGCTCTTAAAAACCATTCAATAATGCAATTAAAAACATTTACAAAACATGCTTATAATCAACCTTCGCACATGCTCAAAAGCATATTTAAAACAAGCAATCTCATGCTTCAACATAACATTAAACAAGCATCTCATGCTTCACAATATTCTTAACATGTCATATTGGCTTAAGTGATACATTTCATTTATTAAAACAAGTTCAACAACTTTCCCAAGGACTTTTAAACACCTTGGCCCCAAGGACTTTTAAACACCTTGGCCATGGACTTTTAACCACCATGAATAAGGACCACACAAGGACTTTTAACCACCTTTGTGTCCAATGCTTGAATCACCCCAAGGACTTTTAAACACCTTGGCCCCAAGGACTTTTAAACACCTTGGCCCCATGGACTTTTAAACACCATGGAAAGGATCACCTAAGGACTTTTAACCACCTTAGTGTCCGCAACAAGAACCATCCAAGGACTTTTAACCACCTTGATGTTCTTAAGTAACAAGGCTCACTCAAGGACTTTTAACCACCTTAGTGACCTTAACATTTTCAAAACATCACTTGCCAATATACATCTTTTACATCATATAATCCACTGTTTTAAAGCATTTAACCAAGCCATATTCAACATGCATTTCAAAGCATCAAACCACATTATTTCAATGCATAAAATCAAGGAACTCCTACCTAGAGTTACCTTCAACATATGGCTTAAAACATCAGCAAATACCATGCTAAAACATGCTTTCAAAACAGTAATTAAAACATGCAATTCACCATTTTGCATCACAACAAAATCATGGCCACCACTAGAGAGAAAATCCGAAAACTTACACTTGAGCTTAGCAAAGTTGTTTAGACTTAGACTAAGCTCCCAAAACCTTCAAACCTTGGTTTTAAAATCTGAAAACCCAACTTCACTCACCGATTTCCACTTTGCTTCAAGCCAAAGCACCAAATCAAGCTTCCGGATCAACAACTCTTGGATCCAAGGATGCCTCCCCTGTTTCAACACATCAAAGCAGAGGATTAATGCATCATCATGCATTAATTGCTTCAATGAAAGCACCTAAACTCGCTGCTCTCACTCAACCTCCATTTTCGGCCACCAAACACAACCGAAAATGCATCCAAACCACTTCTAAACAAAGCCCAGCCATAAACCAGCAAAACCACACTTCCATTAACATCATATAACATCTAAAAACAACCTATTAACATCCTTATACCTCCAGCAACATCAGATCCACAAGATCACCACAAAAACTACCTTGAAACACAAGCTAAACTTAGGAAACTCAACCTATCCGGGATTGTATCAATCAAAACTCAATTCCTTATCAATTTAGAGATCATTTAACATCAAAAACACCTCTCAAAACACAGATTACTCAGATCTAACGAAAATCATCAAAAATCATCAAAATCTTGCATAATAAGCCAAGATCCATTTCAATACTTTAAAACCTTTAATTAAACATCAATTTAGGATTGAAAACTTAGGAATTTCAGTAAAGAACTGATAGTTTAGAGGAGAAGGACGTTCTTACCTCCAAACTTGAGTTTCTCCTCTTCTTGGAATCAAAATCCTTGTTGAAACAAGTAGCAATTGAAGAGGTTTTGAAGATACAATGATTAGGAATCAAATGAGAGTTGAAAGGAGGAATTTAGGTGAGAAAATCAGAAACAAATCTCTGGAAATGGAGTGTTTGGGTTGAGAGAAAAAGAGAGAAAGAAAATAGAGAAGTTAGTTATGAAATTAGCCAAATGGCTTTTCCCTCCTTTTGATATACTTTAAAATCAGAATTATAACTCAAAATATCTTAGAAAATCTGGAGAAACTCCCTTTGGGTAAATAGCTCCTTAAAGATTCAAAGTTTCAACCCTTTATAAAACAGCCACCAAACTTGCGAAAATTACATTTTGGTCACTAGCCAAAATGTCACCCTTCCAAAACTCATTTTCCAAAATTGATTTCACAGTTCACTTAATTATATTAAAAGATGATTTTAGAACATTTTTCCATATTTTTAATGCAACCCGAACTAGGCTTTCCTAATTTAACCTCTTATGATTCGAACAGCACTTTGACCGACCGGTCAACGCCCAAGACTTCTAAGCCCAAAACCGGGGCGTTACAAAAACTATTTTGCAGTCCTTTTTGTCGAGGTTTCGGACGAGCAGGTCTAAATGGGCCTTTCAATGGACCCGTTAGAATTTTAACTCAGTAAAAAGTATAGAAATTGAGGTTTTGCAATATAAATGTGTTGAAAAGCTCCTAATCAATTATTTGAACTCCTAATATTTGAATAAAACATTTTTGCGGTCCTTTTTGTAGAGGTTTCGAACGAGCGGATCTAAATGGGCCTTTCAATGGACCCGTTGAAATTTTAACTGAGTAAAAAGTATAAAATTGAGGTTTTGCAATATAATTGTGTTGAAAAGCTCCTAATCAATTACATAAACTCCTAAAATTTGATTAAAACTTTTTTTGCAGTCCTTTTTGATACGTTTCGGACGAGCAGGTCTAAATGGGCCTTACAATGGACCCGTTGGAATTTTAACTGAGTAAAAAGTACAGAAATTGTGCTTTTGCAATATAATTGTGTTAAAAAGCTCCTAATCATTTATTTGAACTCCTAAAATTTGATTAAAACTTTTTTTGCGGTCCTTTTTTGTAAAGGTTTCGGACGAGCAGGTCTAAATGGGCCTTTCAATGGACCTGTTGAAATTAAATTGAGTCAAAAGTACAAAAATTGAAGTTTTGCAATATAATTGTGTTGAAATGCTCCTAATCAATTACATGAACTCCTAAAATTTGATTAAAACTTATTTTGCAGTCCTTTTTGTAGAGGTTTCAGACGAGCGGGTCGAAATGGGCCTTTCAATGGACCCGTTGGTATTTGAACTGAGTAAAAACTTACAGAAATTGAGGTTTCACAATATAATTGTGTTGAAAAGCTCCTAAACAATTATTTGAACACCTAATATTTTAATAAAACATTTTTGCGGTCCTTTTTGTAGAGGTTTCGGACGAGCTGGTCTAAATGGGCCTTTCAATGGACCCGTTGGAATTTTAACTGAGTAAAAAGTACAGAAATTGAGGTTTTGCAATATAATTGTGTTGAAAAGCTCCTAATAAATTATTTGAACTCCTAATATTTGAATAAAACATTTTTGCGAACCTTTTTGTAGAGGTTTCGGACGAGCAGGTCTAAATGGGCCTTTCAATGGGCCCGTTTGAATTTTAACTGAGTAAAAAGTATAAAATTGAGGTTTTGCAATATAATTGTGTTGAAAAGCTCCTAATAAATTATTTGAACTCCTAAAATTTGATTAAAACTATTTTGCAGTCCTTTTTGTCGAGGTTTCAGACGAGCAGGTCTAAATGGGCCTTTCAATGGACCCGTTAGAATTTTAACTGAGTAAAATGTACAGAAATTGAGGTTTTGCAGTATAAATGTGTTGAAAAGCTCCTAATCAATTATTTGAACTCCTAATATTTGAATAAAACATTTTTGTGGTCCTTTTTGTAGAGGTTTCGGACGAGCGGGTCTAAATGGTCCTTTCAATGGACCCGTTGAAATTTTAACTGAGTAAAAAGTATAAAATTGAAGTTTTGCAATATAATTGTGTTGAAAAGCTCCTAATCAATTACATAAACTCCTAAAATTTGATTAAAACCTTTTTTGCAGTCCTTTTTGATATGTTTCGGACGAGCAGGTCTAAATGGGCCTTACAATGGACCCGTTGGAATTTTAACTGAGTAAAAAGTACAAAAATTTAGCTTTTGCAATATAATTGTGTTGAAAAGCTCCTAATCAATTATTTGAACTCCTAAAATTTGATTAAAACTTGTTTTGCGGTCCTTTTTTTAGAGGTTTCGGACGAGCAGGTCTAAATGGGCCTTTCAATGGACCCGTTGGAATTAAATTGAGTAAAAAGTACAAAAATTGAGGTTTTGCAATATAATTTTGTTGAAAAGCACCTAATCAATTACATGAACTCCTAAAATTTGATTAAAACTTATTTTGCAGTCCTTTTTGTAGAGGTTTCGGACGAGCGGGTCGAAATGGGCCTTTCAATGGACCCGTTGGTATTTTAACTGAGTAAAAAGTACAGAAATTGAGGTTTTGCAATATAATTGTGTTGAAAAGCTCCTAATAAATTATTTTAACTCCTAATATTTGAATAAAACATTTTTGCGATCCTTTTTGTAGAGGTTTCGGACGAGCAGGTCTAAATGGGCCTTTCACTGGGCCCGTTTGAATTTTAACTGAGTAAAAAGTATAAAATTGAGGTTTTGTAATATAATTGTGTTGAAAAGCTCCTAATAAATTATTTGAACTCCTAAAATTTGATTAAAACTATTTTGCAGTCCTTTTTGTCGAGGTTTCGGACGAGCAGGTCTAAATGGGCCTTTCAATGGACCCGTTAGAATTTTAACTGAGTAAAATGTACAGAAATTGAGGTTTTGCAGTATAAATGTGTTGAAAAGCTCCTAATCAATTATTTAAACTCCTAATATTTGAATAAAACATTTTTGCGGTCCTTTTTGTAGAGGTTTCGGACGAGCGGGTCTAAATGGGCCTTTCAATGGACCCGTTGAAATTTTAACTGAGTAAAAAGTATAAATGTAACACCCCTCACCCGGTTACGAGTGAGCGATGTTACTATTCGGGTGATGGACAGATTCATACATGTCAACACATCAACATACAATTATATGAGATTCAATTCATACTTAACAAGCATCAAAGCAAACAATCATATAATCATTTATCCAATAACAAGATCATAAATGCAAATAGGTGAGCCAATTTAAAACTTTTCTAATATTCTATTACCATTCGAACTATACAAATCATCCAACAACAATTCTAGATGCAACCTTCCTAATTCAAATAAAGATAACATACTTATACATACTCAACCATTCAAATCCATCAAGGGCATGAACCATATAAATGATACTCAAATTCATATCAAGCTTAGTTAACTTCAAACATAGTTCATTCATATCATCATATCCATATTTACATAAACATTCATCAAGTCATTACGTAATATAACATGTCTTAGTTTTATACAAACCAAACTTAACAATTACATGTTCCATAATGCATGACAAACTAACTTAGACTATGCCACCGACTAGGAGACTAAGCAAGATTATATCATACTTGTTCTTGGCTTGCGAAGCTCTCGGAACAAAACGGATGGCTTTCGGATATCAACGAACCTGTTATTTTGGAAGAAGGAAACAAAGAGAGTGATAAGTACACATAATGTACTTAGTGAGGCAGCCCTAAACTTTACTAGTTTCAATCTTTTAAAGTCTTATTCAATCTTTAAAGTTGCTTAGCTAGGCTTAGCACGTATTGGAATACCTAACTAGCCTATCAAAACCAAGTTAACAAAGCTATTTTCATGTACTAACCAATAGGGCAGCAAGTATTTACATGTACAATGACTTATTGGGCAGCAACCATTTCATTTAAAACATACCAATTTGGGCAGCAAGCTACATGTACATTTCATACCAAATTGGACAGCAAGCAATATATACAATTCAAGCCAAATTTGGGCAGCAAGCACATGTACAATTCAAGCTAAATTGGACAACAAACAACATGTAATCTCATTATCATCTTGGCAGCAACATTTCATAGTTTCACATCACAACATAGTTCATTTTAAATCTCAACCAAGTACACATATTCATTCCATATCATAAGGGCTAATACCCAACTTGTTCATTTAAACATATATCATTGTTCTAATCATGTTTTGCCTTGGATGATTAATGAAATAGGTAATAAAGTCTTCATGTATCATGTAACTTTAGATACTCAAAGTATCAATTTCTCATTTCAACTTATAACAGAGGATGCATAGGCATCAATGGTGACTTACCACCATTCAATTATCAAGGTGACTAACCACCTTATCAGGTTTATAGGTGACTAACCACCATCTTGTAACAAAGATCAGAGGAGCTCAATGACTCTAAGGCATGCCCTTCTACCTATAGACACTAATCAAACCAAGGACTTTACTTATCTTTCTTTATTAACAATAGCATTTTACTTGTTTATCAAACACATATCACAAAGTCATGTACACATTCAATCATGTTTACATTGTGCACATTCAAGCCATGCTCAATCAAATTCCAAGCAAGCATTTAGCATCATTTCAATCATATAACCATCTTCAAACAGTAGCTAAATCATACATTAATTCAATTCAAGTGACTCAAACAACTCATATCACAAAGCAACCCATATAGACATCAACTAGCATATCTAGATAGCATCATATACCTAGTTCATAGTTCATTCCTTTAGTCCTTCTTCCTTAGCATTTAAATTTACCAATCCATTATTAAGTTCATTACATGCTTCATTTTAAATCATCCAAGAAACATAAACACATTGGTTGAGACACTAATCTCAACCCTAAACTAGCTACACTCACAAATACTTCCAAGCTTAGTTGTTATCCTTGATGATGATTCCTTTCCCCCTTCTCTTTGCTTGATCACTCATTGAATCTTCTTGAAATTCTTCACCAATGTGATCTTAAAACATAAAAATATCATATACAATATCCATTAGTAATTAATACAAACATATAAATTCATTTACTTAAGCATAATCACCTAGACAAGTGAATCTGCCCCCTAAACTGGCAGTTTGAGTAACCTCTACTAAACTGGCCATATCTTTTTACTCACAACTCCAAATAAGGAGTTCTTTACCATTTTAGAAAGCTTATAAACACACCTTTACAACCAAGTATGGCACATAATTTTATCATTTCCCAGTTAATACAGTTTTACATTTGAAAACAGGACAATTTCAGGGCCTAATCTGTCCAAGCTTAACCTAGTGACTTTAGTGCATTTAAATCCTATATTTCACAATTCATTTGATTCTAATCTATTAACCACATTAACCTACATGTATTAACATAACAATGAAGTTCTAACATCTTTAAAAACAGAGCATTGAAGTCCTCAATTTATCAATTTCCACGAAACAGTCCCCTTTAATCCTTTAATAATCCTACATGTGATCTAAATGCATTTAATCTACCAATTGAGACTTAATTCAAGCTTGGCCATTTAATTTTTATTCATTACATGAATCCCCTGTTTCAAGAATAAATTTTCATAATTTATTAACATCATTTTGAACCCTAAACATTTCGAATTTCACAATTTAGTCCAGCAGATTCCAAATTCATTCAGTTTCAGTCCAGTCAACTTCTAACAACAATTCAGAGACCTATACTTAACATTTTCGTGCAATTCTTACCTCTATCTCATGTAAAATTTTGTCCTCTACAACTTTGTATAAGAATACTTTTTTCAGAAATGACTCTAACATGCTCAATTTTCCAGATTTCCGAAAGGTGTCTATAATTAAAAATTCTGGGCAGATTCATTCTAAGTTCATGTTCATTTTAAATTTTCCAGAAATTTAGCTATTCTAACATGAACCCAGCTACCTATCATCAATATAAAACATCTAGCAACACATTTCCAGCAGCAATTCACAACCAAATCAACAATACAACCCTAAAACTCAAAATAGAATCGGTTAAACACAAAGTTACTTACTTGTACACTAGATGAACATGCATGCAATTGTTCTTAATTTTTCCAGCACCTATCTTCAGTTCACAGCTCCCTCTCTCACTCTATACTCAGTTTCGGTTGTTAGAATGAATAAAGAAGATGGATGCATGTGAGAAGGAAGTGGTTTACACTTGTTTATTTCCTAATTTCTAATGCTGCCCGATTATGGTCCTTGCAAGGACACATGGCTGACTTCATTACCATGTTTTCCCACTATGTTAATTATATTTATTTTATATTATCATATTAGTTATCAGCCATGTATATTAGTATATAATTTAATCTAATATTAATCTATTATAATTTTAAAGTATACATGTATATAATTTAATTCCCACTAACATATCTTTATAATTTATATTATAAAGTTGATCCAATATTAATTTTCCACTATCTAATACATATGTAACATACATGTATCACATGTTAAATTCTATTACTTGTAAGTCTATATATGATCGTACATATTGTTTTAATCCCGTTGTAATTTAATAGGACATAGCTTATGTGGTTTCATTTCAATCTTAATTAAATTATATGATGTTTACATTTTCTTTGTTATTTTTCTATTGTTCCAACTAGGGTGATTTTAGGGTGTTACAACTCCTCCCCCCTTAAAGAAAATTCGTCCTCGAATTTTACCTGAATCGAACAGATGAGGATATTGCTTCTTCATCGTGTCCTCAGGTTCCCACGTCGCTTCTTCGACGTTGTGATTCCTCCAAAGAACTTTGACGAGAGGAACACTTTTATTTCGAAGTCTCTTGACTTCTCGATCAAGGATTTGAACAGGCTCTTCTTCGTATGAAAGATCAGGATTGAGTTCAACTTCTTCAGGCTCAAGAACGTGAGATGGATCAGATCGATATCTTCTGAGCATTGAGACGTGGAAGACATTGTGTATTTTATCGAACTCGGGAGGAAGAGCGAGTCGATAAGCTACAAGACCAATTCTTTCAACTACTTCAAATGGTCCGATAAACCGAGGACTTAGCTTGCCTCTTTTGCCGAATCGGAATACTTTCTTCCACGGGGAGACTTTAAGAAACACTTTATCTCCGACTTGATGTTGAATGTCTCTACGTTTCAGATCGGCGTAAGACTTTTGGCGATCGAAAGCTTGCTTCAATCGAGAATGAATGATTTGAACTTGTTCTTCGGTTTCCCGAAGCAATTGTGGTCCCAAAACTTTATTATCACCGAGTTTAGACCAACATAAAGGTGTTCGACATCTTCTGCCATACAACGCTTCGAAAGGAGCCATTTGAATCGAAGATTGGAAGCTATTGTTGTAGGCGAATTCTACCAAAGGTAGCGATTTCTCCCAGTTCTTTCCAAAGTCAATGATACAAGCTCTGAGCATGTCTTCGAGAATTTGAATTACTCGCTCAGATTGACCATCACTTTGCGGATGGAAAGCTGTGCTAAGATTCAGTTTGGTTCAGAGAGCTTTATGTAGAGTCTTCCAAAATCGAGCTGTGAATCGGGGATCTCGATCGGAGACTATTGAGATTGGAACTCCATGTAAACGAATTACTTCTCGGATGTATAATTCAGCCAAGGCTTCAAGACTGAGATTCATTCTCACCGGAATGAAGTGTGCTGACTTGGTGAAACGATCAACGATCACCCAGATAGCGTCGCACTTTCTTGGCGAACAAGGAAGACCGGTTACGAAATCCATTGTGATCCGTTCCCATTTCCATTGCGGAAATTTGAGAGGTTGGAGCAAACCAGTAGGGACTTGGTGCTCGGCTTTAACCCGTTGGCAGTTCAAACATTTTGCTACAGAGTCGTTGATAGCCGTTTTCATTCCTGGCCACCAATACAAGGGCTTGAGATCCTTGTACATCTTAACTGATCCAGGGTGGATCGAAAAAGAACTTTGGTGCGCTTCTTGTAGAATTTCATCCTGTAATTCTTTGTTATTAGGGACACATATACGATCTTTGAAGTATAGAAGACCGTTCGACTTAACAGAGAAGTCAGGATTAGAGTCAAGCTTAGAATTGATTTTCTGAAGTTCCGGATCAATTTGTTGAAGTTCTTTGATCCTGGTGATCAGAGTAGATTGAACTTGAAGTTCATTTAGATAATTCTGAGCCTTGCATAGCCGGAAATGAGCGTTGATAGCCAAAGAAGCTACGAATAAACAAATTGAAGACGTTACTTAGGTTACAAAATTTCATTTGAATGATTTCTTGCTAAACAAGAAAGTGTTCAAATTCTTCCTTAACTATCAAGAATGAATTTGAATGATCACTTTAAATTTGCAGATTGAATGTTTTCGAATTTTCGAGGATTTCGAGTAACTTACAGAGGTTCGGTTTTCGACTCAGAGCGTCGGCAACAACATTGGCTTTTCCGGGATGATAATCGATGGTCAGGTCGTAGTCTTTGAGCAACTCTAACCATCTTCTTTGTCTAAGGTTCAGATCTTTTTGAGTGAGTAAATACTTCAGGCTTTTGTGATCAGTGAACAACTTGCATCTTTCACCGTACAAGTAGTGTCGCCAAATTTTGAGCGCGAACACAATGGCTGCAAGCTCGAGATCGTGAGTAGGATAATTCAATTCGTGTTGCTTCAGTTGTCGAGATGCGTATGCAATCACATTGCCTTCTTGCATCAGAACACAACCTAGGCCCGAGTGTGATGCATCGCTATACACTATGAATTCTTTGCCCGATTCGGGTTGAATAAGAACAGGAGCGTGTGTCAAAGTTTGCTTGAGTTGATCAAAACTTCGTTGCTACTTTTCTAACCACTCAAAGTTTACATCCTTTCGGAGGAGTTTGGTTAATGGTGCGGCAATAGTGGAAAATCCTTTCACAAATCTTCGGTAATAGCCGGCTAATCCGAGAAAACTTCGGACTTCGCTCACATTTCTCGGAGGTCTCCAATCAAGAATAGCTTGAATTTTCTTGGAGTCGACTTTGATTCCTTCGGCAGAAATGATGTGTCCGAGGAATGAAACTTCAGATAACCAAAACTCACACTTAGTGAATTTGGCAAACAATTGGTGATCTCGGAGCGTCTGAAGCACAATCCGAAGATGATCAGCATGTTCTTCCTTGTTCCGAGAGTATACAAGGATGTCATCAATGAAAACAACTACGAACTTGTCAAGATAAGGCTTGAATACTCGATTTATCAGGTCCATGAACGCAGCAGGGGCATTCGTTAAACTGAATGGCATTACTAGGAACTCGTAATGTCCATATCGAGTTCGGAAAGCTGTTTTGGGCACATCTTCTTCTTTTACCCTCATTTGATAGTAACCGAACCGAAGATCAATCTTAGAGAACACGGCTGCGTGTTTGAGTTGATCGAACAAATCTTCGATTCTCGGTAGCAGATACTTGTTCTTGATGGTTACTTTATTAAGTTGCCGGTAATCGATACAAAGTCGCATCGTACCGTCCTTCTTTTTCACGAATAGTACAGGAGCACCCCAGGGAGAGATGCTAGGTCGGATGAATCCTTTATCCTCGAGTTCTTGAATTTAGTTCTTTAGTTCTTTGAGTTCAATAGGTGCCATCCGATAAGGTGTAATGGACACAGGATTAGTTCCAGGTTGAACTTCGATCTTGAATTCAACTTCCCGAGTTGGAGGAAGGCCAGGGAGTTCCTCGGGAAAAACATCGGAAAATTCAGATACAACAGGCATTTCAAGTAAACCGAAATCAAGCTCGTCTTGCAGTGCCATAGCGGCGAAAATAGAGATCGGTTTCTTGTCTATCAATAGAATGGATTCTTTTCCTAAACCCCGTAAATATAACCTACGGTTTTGACAGTCTACCCAGGCTTCATGTTTTCCCAACCAATCTAGTCCTAAAACTAGATCAAATTCACATTTGGGTAATACATATAGATTACAAGGAAAGGGTACATTTCGGATTGTTATCCGACAGTCTTTACAAATCAAATTTATAGGCATACTACCTCCTATAGGATTCGAAACAATTAGCCCAGATTGTACAGTTTCAGGTTTCAATTTAAGTTCATCTAACAAGTATGAGCATATAAATGAATGGGTTGATCCCGAATCTATCAATGCGTAAACAGGTTTAAGGTTAAGTTCAACCGTACCCGCAATAACATCGGGAGACTCTTCTTCTTCCTTGCCACGAATGTGATAGACACGAGCTGGGACTCGGGACTCCTGATAAGTGGTGGCTTTTGATTGGGCAGCCTTGCCTTTCCCGGGATTGTTCGACTGAACTTGTCTCGGATGTTTGCCTCGGCTAGACGGCACAGAACTTTGGTTAACCGGTCGAACAAAAGATTGATCATTTCTAGTGATTCTTCTGGGCTCGACATTGGCCAAAGTGATTCTTCCGAGTGATTCTTCTGACAGAATTTGCAAACAGGAGGTCTGTCGACATTTCCAGTACTGTTGACGGAAACAACCGGAGTAGCCATCTTGTTGGAGTGTTGGGGTTGGAAATTATTCCGAGTAGATGGTATATAGGTGGAGGGTGATTCCTTCTGATGTTTCGGCTTCTTAGACCACCGAGACTTGTCGTCACTCTTCCGCTTCTTATCAGTTCGGAATCCACTCTTTCGTTTCTCGGCATTCCGCATCTTAGATTCAGTGGCGATGGCCCGATTCACAAGGATTTGAAAATCCGTAATGTCAAGTGCTGTGAACATCGGACTCAATTCATCACTTAGCCCGTCGATGAACATTCGGCATTTATCTTTCTCGGTCTTGATGTACTCCGAGCCATACTTGCAGTATTTGCAGAAATCGGCAACATATTGTTCAATCGGCCGATTGGCCTGTTTCAAATGTAAGAACTTCTTCCTCCGATCAGCAAGGTATTGTTCGTTAATATATTTCTTTTTGAATTCATCAACGAAGAATTTCCATGTAACTGACTCGGCAGGGGCAGTCAGAGTTGTGGTTTCCCACCAACTTAGAGCTTCGTCGGCTAGAAGTGCAATCGCACATTCAAGTTTATGTTCATCCGAACATTGAAGTTGACGAGTTAAGATTTGAGTGGTTCTTTCGAGCCAGTTCTCAGCTTCTTCCAGCTTTTCCTCGTTTTCACCGGTGAATGTAGTTGCTCGATGTTGCGCGAGCTTGTCGATAGGGGCTCGACTCGGGGCAGCAACCACCGGAGTCGGTTGTTCTCGTCGGATGTTCATTACCAATTGATCGAACATCTCCTTCATACTTAGGAGACATTCCCGCTGAGCACTCTGAACAGTCGGAATTGTCGGAGTTGTTTGATTAGGTTCAGGGAGTGGAGTCGGTTCTCGCGATTCCGATATTCTCGGAGGGTCCGCTTGCTCGGGAGGATTAGATTGTCCCGGAGCGTTGGTTTTCATCCTAACGCTACCATCCTCGTTAGATGATTCCCGAGGACTTCCATTATCACGAGCCAAACGTGATTCGGACATTCTAATAAGATTTTAGAAAAGATCGAAGTTAGAGAGCGCAATCGCAAGCAGTTCGATATAAAACTCCTAGGTGGCATAGTTTAACCTATATGATGCAATAGACCTGATTTAGTCCGAGAATCGACTAAACCGAAGCTCTGATACCAATTTATGTAACACCCCTCACCCGGTTACGAGCGGGCGATGTTACTATTCGGGTGATGGACAGATTCATACATGTCAACTCATCAACATACAATTATATGAGATTCAATTCATACTTAACAAGCATCAAAGCAAACAATCATATAATCATTTATCTAATAACAAGATCATAAATGCAAATAGGTGAGCCAATTTAAAACTTTTCTAATATTCTATTACCATTCGAACTATACAAATCATCCAACAACAATTCTAGATGCAACCTTCCTAATTCAAATAAAGATAACATACTTATACATACTCAACCATTCAAATCCATCAAGGGCATGAACCATATAAATGATACTCAAATTCATATCAAGCTTAGTTAACTTCAAACATAGTTCATTCATATCATCATATCCATATTTACATAAACATTCATCAAGTCATTACGTAATATAACATGTCTTAGTTTTATACAAACCAAACTTAACAATTACATGTTCCATAATGCATGACAAACTAACTTAGACTATGCCACCAACTAGGAGACTAAGCAAGATTATATCATACTTGTTCTTGGCTTGCGAAGCTCTCGGAACAAAACGGATGGCTTTCGGATATCAACGAACCTGTTATTTTGGAAGAAGGAAACAAAGAGAGTGATAAGTACACATAATGTACTTAGTGAGGCAGCCCTAAACTTTACTAGTTTCAATCTTTTAAAGTCTTATTCAATCTTTAAAGTTACTTAGCTAGGCTTAGCACGTATTGGAATACCTAACTAGCCTATCAAAACCAAGTTAACAAAGCTATTTTCATGTACTAACCAATAGGGCAGCAAGTATTTACATGTACAATGACTTATTGGGAAGCAACCATTTCATTTAAAACATACCAATTTGGGCAGCAAGCTACATGTACATTTCATACCAAATTGGACAGCAAGCAACATATACAATTCAAGCCAAATTTGGGCAGCAAGCACATGTACAATTCAAGCTAATTTGGACAACAAACAACATGTAATCTCATTATCATCTTGGCAGCAACATTTCATAGTTTCACATCACAACATAGTTCATTTTAAATCTCAACCAAGTACACATATTCATTCCATATCATAAGGGCTAATACCCAACTTGTTCATTTAAACATATATCATTGTTCTAATCATGTTTTGCCTTGGATGATTAATGAAATAGGTAATCAAGTCTTCATGTATCATGTAACTTTAGATACTTAAAGTATCAATTTCTCATTTCAACTTATAACAGAGGATGCATAGTCATCAATGGTGACTTACCACCATTCAATTATCAAGGTGACTAACCACCTTATCAGGTTTATAGGTGACTAACCACCATCTTGTAACAAAGATCAGAGGAGCTCAATGACTCTAAGGCATGCCCTTCTACCTATAGACACTAATCAAACCAAGGACTTTACTTATCTTTCTTTATTAACAATAGCATTTTACTTGTTTATCAAACACATATCACAAAGTCATGTACACATTCAATCATGTTTACATTGTGCACATTCAAGCCATGCTCAATCAAATTCCAAGCAAGCATTTAGCATCATTTCAATCATATAACCATCTTCAAACAGTAGCTAAATCATACATTAATTCAATTCAAGTGACTCAAACAACTCATATCACAAAGCAACCCATATAGACATCAACTAGCATATCTAGATAGCATCATATACCTAGTTCATAGTTCATTCCTTTAGTCCTTCTTCCTTAGCATTTAAATTTACCAATCCATTATTAAGTTCATTACATGCTTCATTTTAAATCATCCAAGAAACATAAACACATTGGTTGAGACACTAATCTCAACCCTAAACTAGCTACACTCACAAATACTTCCAAGCTTAGTTGTTATCCTTGATGATGATTCCTTTCCCCCTTCTCTTTGCTTGATCACTCCTTGAATCTTCTTGAAATTCTTCACCAATGTGATCTTAAAACATAAAAATATCATATACAATATCCATTAGTAATTAATTCAAACATATAAATTCATTTACTTAAGCATAATCACCTAGACAAGTGAATCTGCCCCCTAAACTGGCAGTTTGAGTAACCTCTACTAAACTGGCCATATCTTTTTACTCACAACTCCAAATAAGAAGTTCTTTACCATTTTAGAAAGCTTATAAACACACCTTTACAACCAAGTATGGCACATAATTTTATCATTTCTGTAACCCCCTTAACTCGGCCTAGACGGTTGACCCGAATTAAGAAAGTCACACGGGGAAAACCAAAGTCAACCCGAAAGTCAACCTTGATTAACGACCCTTTTTTTTCTTTTTAATCTTGTCTAGATGCACATTAGCCCTAATTGTGATCACTCAAACATCCTACTCAAAGATCACACACATCAGAGATCAAACAGGGACCCAATTGAACAAATTACAACTTTAGGGACCAAATTGTAATTACTGATAAATATGAGGGCTTAATCCAAATTAAAGTTACCAACTTGAAATTAATCAGGTTCCATGCTTCTCTGCAAATTTTCAGCTCAAAAGGACTTCCCAAACTCATACAATTGCACAAACAAGATTCAGGACCAAAATGCAAACATTACAAAACATTTAACTACCAATGTCAGCCCCCAACGGTCACGTGTTCCGAAACAGGTAGAGCCCGTTTCGAAACACGGGGTCGTTCCGCAACGCATATCGGAACACGGGCTGGCAGAGAGCTTTCCGTTTCGGAACGGTCTCTCCCGTTTCGGACGCCTGGGCTTGTTTAAGGCACCTGTTCTGAAACACCCTGCACAGAATTCCTCAAAATGCTTACTTAAACATGCAATTAAACATCCAATCATGCTCCAAATGCCACCAAACTTTACCAACATGCAATTCAACATAAATGAGACATACTTGCAACAACAATTCATCAAAACAACATCGGATAGGAAAAGCCCCAAATCTATAGGCATGCTTCCTACACAAGCAACCATTCAAGCATAAACTTCCAATTCAAGCATATAATGGCCAAACACAAAAACCAACATTCTCAACTACATTCAACATACTTAGGGAGTTCAAAACATCTCCCAAAACATACACATTGGTCCCCCATTGCCAAATTACCAAAAGCTAAATGAACTTAAGAAAACTTTCCATACTTTGAGCTTTACTTTTACTTGAATGCTTGCCCTTCTTGCTGCCCTCAAAGTACTCTAATGTTCTGCATTATTGAATTAAGAAAACGAAAGAGAGCGTAAGCAAAAGCTTAGTGAGGAATGCTCATAAAACCATTCAATAATGCATTTATAAAACATTTGTAAATCATGCTTCAAATCATCAATTGCACATGCTCAAAAGCATACTTAAAACAAGCATCTCATGCTTCATACCATACATGTCATATTGGCCACAAGTGATAAGTTCCATTTCATTAAAAACAAGTTCATCAACTTTCACCCCCAAGGACTTTTAAACACCTTGGCCCCAAGGACTTTTAAACACCTTGGCCATGGACTTTTAAACACCATGAAAGAGGACCACACAAGGACTTTTAACCACCTTTGTGTCCGCATCAAGTTTCACCCCAAGGACTTTTAAACACCTTGGCCCCATGGACTTTTAAACACCATGGAAAGGATCACACAAGGACTTTTAACCACCTTTGTGTCCGTAGCAAGAATCATCCAAGGACTTTTAACCACCTTGATGTTCTTAAGTAAACAAGGCTCACTCAAGGACTTTAACCACCTTAGTGACCTTAACTTTTTCAAAACCTCACTTGCCAATATACATCATTTAATCCGCTATTTTAAAGCATTAAACCAAGCCATATTCATCATGCATTCAAAAGCATCAAACCACATTTTATCAATGTACAAAAACAAGGAACTCTTACCTTGAGCTTCCTTCAACATATGGCTTACAACAACAGCAAATACCATGCTAAATCATGCTTTCAAAACAGTATTTAAAACATGCAATAAACCACATTGCATCACAACAAAATCATGGCCACCACTAGAGAGTATTTCCGAAAACTTACACTTGAGCTTAGCAAAGTTGTTTAGACTTAAACTAAGCTCCCAAGACATTGGTTTCAAAGCCGAAAACCCAATTTCACTCACCGATTCCACTTCGCCTCTTGCCGAAGCACCAAATCAAGCTTCCGAATCAACAACTCTTGGATCCAAAGATGCCTCCCCTGTTTTAACACATCAAAGCAGAGGATTAATGCATCATCATGCATTAATTGCTTCAATGAAAGCACCTAAACTCGCTGCTCTCATCCACACTCCATTTTCGGCCACCAAACACAACCGAAAATGCATCCAAACCACTTCTCAACAAAGCCCAGCCATAAACCATCAAAACCTAACATCTTTTAACATCATTTAACATCTAAAAAGAACCTATTAACATCTTTATACCTCCAGAAACACCAGATCCACAAGATCACCTCAAAAACAACCAAGAATCACAAGCTAAACTTAGGAAACTCAACCTATCCGGGATTGCATTAATCAAAACTCAATTCCTTATCAATTTAGTGTTCAATTAACATCAAAAACACATCTCAAATCACAGATTTAACAGATCAAACGAAAATCATCAAAAATCACCAAATCTTGCATTATAAGCCAAGATCCATTTCACATCTTAAAAGCCTTTAATAAAACACCAATTAAGGATTGAAAACTTAGGAATTTCAGTAAAGAACTGATAGTTTAGAGGAGAAGGACGTTCTTACCTCCAAACTTGAGTTTCTCCTCTTTTTGGAATCAAAAACCTTGATGAATCAAGTAGCAAATGATGAGGTTTTGTAGATATGATGATTAGGAGTCAAAAGAGAGTTGAAAGGAGAGATTTAGGTGAGAAAATCAGAACAATTCTCTGGAAAGGAAGTGTTTGGGTTGAGAGAAAATGAGAGAAAAGAAAATTGGAAAGTTTGTTATCAAAATAGCCAAAATGACTTTCCCTCCTCCTTTGACATGTTTTAAAATCAGAATAAATCCTTAAAATATCTTAGAAAAATCTGGAGAAACTACTTTTGGAATAATAGCTCCTTAAAGATTCAAAGTTTCAACCCTTTCTAAAACAGTCACCAAACTTTCGAAAATTACATTTTGGTCACTAGCCAAAATATCACCCTTCCAAAACTCATTTTCCAAAATTGATTTCACAGTTCACTTAATTATATTAAAAGATGATTTTAGAACATTTTCCCATATTTTTAATGCAACCCGAACTAGGCTTTCCTAATTTCACCTCTTTAGATTCGAACAGCACTTTGACCAAACTGGTCAACGCCCAAAACTCCTAAGCCCAAAACCGAGGCGTTACAACTCTCCTAATTTCACCTTTCAATGGACCCGTTGGAATTAAATTGTGTAAAAAGTACAAAAATTGAGGTTTTGCAATATAATTGTGTTGAAAAGCTCCTAATCAATTACATGAACTCCTAAAATTTGATTAAAACTTATTTTGCAGTCCTTTTTGTAGAGGTTTCGGATGAGCGGGTCGAAATGGGCCTTTCAATGGACCCGTTGGTATTTTAACTAAGTAAAAAGTACAGAAAATGAGGTTTCGCAATATAATTATGTTGAAAAGCTCTTAATCAATTATTTGAACTCCTAATATTTGAATAAAACATTTTTGCGGTCCTTTTTGTAGAGGTTTCGGACGAGCAAGTCTAAATGGGCCTTTCAATGGACCCGTTGGAATTTTAACTAAGTAAAAAGTACAGCAATTGAGGTTTCACAATATAATTGTGTTGAAAAGCTCCTAATCAATTATTTAAACTCCTAATATTTGAATAAAACATTTTTGCGGTCCTTTTTGTAGAGGTTTTAGACGAGCAGGTCTAAATGGGCCTTTCAATGGGCCCGTTTGAATTTTAACTGAGTAAAAAGTATAAAATTGAGGTTTTGCAATATAATTGTGTTGAAAAGCTCCTAATAAATTATTTGAATTCCTAAAATTTGATTAAAACTATTTTGCAATCCTTTTTGTCGAGGTTTCGGATGAGCAGGTCTAAATGGGCCTTTCAATTGACCCGTTGAAATTTTAACTGAGTCAAAAGTATAAAATTGAGGTTTTGCAATATAATTGTGTTGAAAAGCTGCTAATCAATTACATAAACTCCTAAAATTTGATTAAAACCTTTTTTGCAGTCCTTTTTGATACGTTTCGGGCGAGCAGGTCTAAATGGGCCTTACAATGGACCCGTTGGAATTTTAACTGAGTAAAAAGTACAGAAATTTAGCTTTTGCAATATAATTGTGTTGAAAAGCTCCTAATCAATTATTTGAACTCCTAAAATTTGATTAAAACTTCTTTTGCGGTCCTTTTTTGTAGAGGTTTCGGACGAGCAGGTCTAAATGGGCCTTTCAATGGACCCGTTGGAATTAAATTGAGTAAAAAGTACAAAAATTGAGGTTTTGCAATATAATTGTGTTTAAAAGCTCCTAATAAATTACATGAACTCCTAAAATTTGATTAAAACTTATTTTGCAGTCCTTTTTGTAGAGGTTTCGGACGAGCGGGTCGAAATGGGCCTTTCAATGGACCCGTTGGTATTTTAACAGAGTAAAAAGTACAGAAATTGAGGTTTCGCAATGTAATTGTGTTGACAAGCTCCTAATCAATTATTTGAACTCCTAATATTTGAATAAAATATTTTTGCGGTCCTTTTTGTAGAGGTTTCGGACGAGCAAGTCTAAATGGGTCTTTTAATGGACCCGTTGGAATTTTTTTTTTTGATGAAAGCTAAAGTGATTACAAGTAGTATCTGTTCTAAATAATACTCTCAACCATTTAACAATGAACGCTCAATCACCCTACTGCAGCTGCTGGTGCTCGAACCCGTGACCTCTAGGAACAACAACCGTTCCTTTAACCACTGAGTCAAGTTGGTTCGTGCACCCGATGGAATTTTAACTGAGTAAAAAGTACAGAAATTGAGGTTTTGCAATATAATTGTGTTGAAAAGCTCCTAATCAATTATTTGAACTCCTAATATTTGAATAAAACATTTTTGCGAACCTTTTTGTAGAGGTTTCGGACGAGCAGGTCTAAATAGGCCTTTCAATGGGCCCGTTTGAATTTTAACTGAGTAAAAAGTATAAAATTGAGGTTTTTCAATATAATTGTGTTGAAAAGTTCCTAATAAATTATTTTAAATCCTAAAATTTGATTAAAACTATTTTGCAGTCCTTTTTGTAGAGGTTTCGGACGAGCAGGTCTACATGGGCCTTTCAATGGACCCGTTAGAATTTTAACTGAGTAAAAAGTACATAAATTGAGGTTTTGCAGTATAAATGTGTTGAAAAGCTCCTAATAAATTATTTGAACTCCTAATATTTGAATAAAACATTTTTGCGGTCCTTTTTGTAGAGGTTTCGGACCAGCGGGTCTAAATCGGCCTTTCAATGGACCCGTTGAAATTTTAACTGAGTAAAAACTATAAAATTAAGGTTTTGCAATATAATTGTGTTGAAAAGCTCCTAATCAATTACATAAACTCCTAAAATTTGATTAAAACCTTTTTTGCAGTCCTTTTTGATACGTTTCGGACGAGCAGGTCTAAATGGGCATTACAATGGACCCGTTGGAATTTTTAATGCGTAAAAAGTACAGAAATTTAGCTTTTGCAATATAATTGTGTTGAAAATCTCCTAATCAATTATTTGGACTCCTAAAATTTGATTAAAACTTGTTTTTGCGGTCCTTTTTTGTAGAGGTTTCGGACGAGCAGGTCTAAATGGACCTTTCAATGGACCCGTTGGAATTAAATTGAGTAAAAAGTACAAAAATTGAGGTTTTGCAATATAATTGTGTTGAAAAGCTCCTAATCAATTACATTAACTCCTAAAATTTGATTAAAACTTATTTTGCAGTCCTTTTTGTAGAGGTTTTGGACGAGCGGGTCGAAATGGGCCTTTCAATGGACCCGTTGGTATTTTAACTGAGTAAAAAGTACAGAAAATGAGGTTTCGCAATATAATTGGGTTGAAAAGCTCCTAATCAATTATTTGAACTCCTAATATTTGAATAAAACATTTTTGCGGTCCTTTTTGTATAGGTTTCGGACGAGCAGGTCTAAATTGGCCTTTCAATGGGCCCGTTTGAATTTTAACTGAGTAAAAAGTATAAAATTGAGGTTTTTCAATATAATTGTGTTGAAAAGTACCTAATAAATTATTTGAACTCCTAAAATTTGATTAAAACTATTTTGCAGTCTTTTTTGTCGAGGTTTCGGACGAGCAGGTCTAAATGGGCCTTTCAATGGGCCCGTTTGAATTTTAACTGAGTAAAAAGTATAAATTTGAGGTTTTTCAATATAATTGTGTTGAAAAGTTCCTAATAAATTATTTTAAATCCTAAAATTTGATTAAAACTATTTTGCAGTCCTTTTTGTCGAGGTTTCGGACGAGCAGGTCTACATGGGCCTTTCAATGGACCCGTTAGAACTTTAACTGAGTAAAAAGTACATAAATTGAGGTTTTGCAGTATAAATGTGTTGAAAAGCTCCTAATCAATTATTTGAACTCCTAATATTTGAATAAAACATTTTTGCGGTCCTTTTTGTAGAGGTTTCGGACGAGCGGGTCTAAATCGGCCTTTCAATGGACCCGTTGAAATTTTAATTGAGTAAAAAGTATAAAATTGAGGTTTTGCAATATAATTGTGTTGAAAAGCTCCTAATCAATTACATAAACTCCTAAAATTTGATTAAAACTTTTTTTGCAGTCCTTTTTGATACGTTTCGGACGAGCAGGTCTAAATGGGCATTACAATGGACCCGTTGGAATTTTAACTGCGTAAAAAGTACAGAAATTTAGCTTTTCCAATATAATTGTGTTGAAAACCTCCTAATCAATTATTTGAACTCCTAAAATTTGATTAAAACTTGTTTTGCGGTCCTTTTTTGTAGAGGTTTCGGACGAGCAGGTCTAAATGGACCCGTTGGAATTAAATTGAGTAAAAAGTACAAAAATTGAGGTTTTGCAATATAATTGTGTTGAAAAGCTCCTAATCAATTACATGAACTCCTAAAATTTGATTAAAACTTATTTTGCAGTCCTTTTTGTAGAGGTGTCGGACGAGCGGGTCGAAATGGGCCTTTCAATGGACCCGTTTGTATTTTAACTGAGTAAAAAGTACAGAAATTGAGGTTTCGCAATATAATTGTGTTGAAAAGCTCCTAATCAATTATTTGAACTCCTAATATTTGAATAAAACATTTTTGCGGTCCTTTTTGTAGAGGTTTCGGACGAGCAGGTCTAAATGGGCCTTTCAATGGGCCCGTTTGAATTTTAACTGAGTAAAAAGTATAAAATTGAGGTTTTTCAATATAATTGTGTTGAAAAGTACCTAATAAATTATTTGAACTCCTAAAATTTGATTAAAACTATTTTGCAGTCTTTTTTGTCGAGGTTTCGGACGAGCAGGTCTAAATGGGCCTTTCAATGGACCTGTTAGAATTTTAACTGAGTAAAAAGTACAGAAATTGAGGTTTTGCAGTATAAATGTGTTGAAAAGCTCCTAATCAATTATTTGAACTCCTAATATTTGAATAAAACATTTATGCGGTCCTTTTTGTAGAAGTTTCGGACGAGCGGGTGTAAATGGGCCTTTCAATGGACCCGTTGAAATTTTAACTGAGTAAAAAGTAAAAAATTGAGGTTTTGCAATATAATTGTGTTGAAAATCTCCTAATCAATTACATAAACTCCTAAAATTTGATTAAAACCTTTTTTGTAGTCCTTTTTGATACGTTTCGGACGAGCATGTCTAAATGGGCCTTACAATGGACCCGTTGGAATTTTAACTGAGTAAAAAGTACAGAAATTTAGCTTTTCCAATATAATTGTGTTGAAAAGCTCCTAATCAATTATTTGAACTCCTAAAATTTGATTAAAACTAGTTTTGCGGTCCTTTTTTGTAGAGGTTTCGGACGAGCAGGTCTAAATGGGCCTTTCAATGGACTCATTGGAATTAAATTGAGTAAAAAGTACAAAAATTGAGGTTTTGCAATATAATTGTGTTGAAAAGCTCCTAATCAATTACATGAACTCCTAAAATTTGATTAAAACCTATTTTGCAGTCCTTTTTGTAGAGGTTTCAGACGAGCGGGTCGAAATGGGCCTTTCAATGGACCCGTTGGTATTTTAACTATGTAAAAAGTACAGAAATTGAGGTTTCGCAATATAATTGTGTTGAAAAGCTCTTAATCAATTATTTGAACTCCTAATATTTGAATAAAACATTTTTGCGGTCCTTTTTGTATTGGTTTCGGACGAGCAAGTCTAAATGGGCCTTTCAATGAACCCGTTGGTATTTTAACTGAGTAAAAAGTACAGCAATTGAGGTTTTGCAATATAATTGTGTTGAAAAGCTCCTAATCAATTATTTTAACTCCTAATATTTTATTAAAACATTTTTGTAGTCCTTTTTGTAAAGGTTTCGGACGAGCAGGTCTAAATGGGCCTTTCAATGGGCCCGTTTGAATTTTAACTGAGTAAAAAGTACAGAAATTGAGGTTTTGAAGTATAAATGTGTTGAAAAGCTCCTAATCAATTATTTGAACTCCTAATATTTGAATAAAACATTTTTGCGGTCCTTTTTGTAGAGGTTTCGGACGAGCGGGTCTAAATCTGCCTTTCAATGGACCCGTTGAAATTTTAACTGAGTAAAAAGTATAAAATTGAGGTTTTGCAATATAATTGTGTTGAAAAGCTCCTAATCAATTACATAAACTCCCAAAATTTGATTAAAACCTTTTTTGCAGTCCTTTTTGATACGTTTCGGACGAGCATGTGTAAATGGGCCTTACAATGGACCCGTTGGAATTTTAACTGAGTAAAAAGTACAGAAATTTAGCTTTTGCAATATAATTCTGTTGAAAAGCTCCTAATCAATTATTTGAACTCCTAAAATTTGATTAAAACTTGTTTTGCGGTCCTTTTTTGTAGAGGTTTCGGACGACCGGGTCTAAATGGGCCTTTCAATGGACTCGTTGGTATTTTAACTGAGTAAAAAGTACAAAAATTGAGGTTTTGCAATATAATTGTGTTGAAAAGATCCTAATCAATTATTTGAACTCCTAATATTTGAATAAAACATTTTTGCGGTCCTTTTTGTAGAGGTTTCGGACGAGCAGGTCGAAATGGGCCTTTCAATTGACCCGTTGGTATTTTAACTGAGTAAAAAGTACAGAAATTGAGGTTTCGCAATATAATTGTGTTGAAAAGCTCCTAATCAATTATTTGAACTCCTAATATTTGAATAAAACATTTTTGCGGTCCTTTTTGTAGAGGTTTCGGACGAGCAGGTCTAAATGAGCCTTTCAATGGACCCGTTGGAATTTTAACTGAGTAAAAAGTACAAAAATTGAGGTTTTGATATATAATTGTGTTGAAAAGCTCCTAATCAATTATTTGAACTCCTAATATTTGAATAAAACATTTTTGCGGTCCTTTTTGTAGAGGTTTCGGACGAGTGGGTCTAAATGGGCCTTTCAATGGACCCGTTGAAATTTTAACTGAGTAAAAAGTATAAAATTGAGGTTTTGCAATATAATTGTGTTGAAAATCTCCTAATCAATTACATAAACTCCTAAAATTTGATTAAAACCTTTTTTGCAGTCCTTTTTGATACGTTTCCAACGAGCAAGTCTAAATGGGCATTACAATGGACCCGTTGGAATTTTAACTGCGTAAAAAGTACAGAAATTTAGCTTTTGCAATATAATTGTGTTGAAAAGCTCCTAATCAATTATTTGAACTCCTAAAATTTGATTAAAACTTGTTTTGCGGTCCTTTTTTGTAGAGGTTTCGGACGAGCAGGTCTAAATGGACCTTTCAATGGACCCGTTGGAATTAAATTCAATAAAAAGTACAAAAATTGAGGTTTTGCAATATAATTGTGTTGAAAAGCTCCTAATCAATTACATGAACTCCTAAAGTTTGATTAAAACTTATTTTGCAGTCCTTTTTGTAGAGGTTTCGGACGAGGGGGTCGAAATGGGCCTTTCAATGGACCCGTTGGTATTTTACCTGAGTAAAAGGTACAGAAATTGAGGTTTCGCATTATAATTGTTTTGAAAAGCTTCTAATCAATTATTTGAACTCCTAATATTTGAATAAAACATTTTTGCGATCCTTTTTGTAGAGGTTTCGGACGAGCAGGTCTAAATGGGCCTTTCAATGGACCCGTTGGAATTTTAACTGAGTAAAAAGTACATAAATTGAGGTTTTGCAATATAATTGTGTTGAAAAGCTCCTAATCAATTATTTGAACTCCTAATATTTGAATAAAACATTTTTGCGAACCTTTTTGTAGAGGTTACGGACGAGCAGGTCTAAATGGGCCTTTCAATGGGCCCGTTTGAATTTTAACTGAGTAAAAAGTATAAAATTGAGGTTTTTCAATATAATTGTGTTGAAAAGTTCCTAATAAATTATTTGAACTCCTAAAATTTGATTAAAACTATTTTGTAGTCCTTTTTGTCGAGGTTTCGGACGAGCAAGTCTAAATGGGCCTTTCAATGGACACGTTAGAATTTTAACTGAGTAAAAAGTACAGAAATTGAGGTTTTGAAGTATAAATGTGTTGAAAAGCTCCTAATCAATTATTTGAACTCCTAATATTTGAATAAAACATTTTTGCGGTCCTTTTTGTAGAGGTTTCGGACGAGCGGGTCTAAATGGGTCTTTCAATGGACCCGTTGAAATTTTAACTAAGTAAAAAGTATAAAATTGAGGTTTTGCAATATAATTGTGTTGAAAAGCTTCTAATCAATTACATAAACTCCTAAAATTTGGTTAAAACCTTTTTTGCAGTCTTTCTTGATACGTTTCGGACGAGCAGGTCTAAATGGGCCTTACAATGGACCCGTTGGAATTTTAACTGAGTAAAAAGTACAGAAATTTAGATTTTGCAATATAATTGTGTTGAAAAGCTCCTAATCAATTATTTGAACTCCTAAAATTTAATTAAAACTTGTTTTGCGGTCCTTTTTTTAGAGGTTTCGGACGAGCAGGTCTAAATGGGCCTTTTGGTGGACCCGTTGGAATTAAATTGAGTAAAAAGTACAAAAATTGAGGTTTTGCAATATAATTGTGTTGAAAAGCTCCTAATCAATTACATGAACTCCTAAAATTTGATTAAAACTTATTTTGCAGTCCTTTTTGTAGAGGTTTCGGACGAGTGGGTCGAAATGGGCCTTTCAATGGACCTGTTGGTATTTTAACTGAGTAAAAAGTACAGAAATTGAGGTTTCGCAATATAATTGTGTTGAAAAGATCCTAATCAATTATTTGAACTCCTAATTTTTGAATAAAACATTTTTGCGGTCATTTTTGTAGTGGTTTCGGACGAGCAGGTCTAAATGGGCCTTTCAATGGACCCGTTGGAATTTTAACTAAGTAAAAAGTACATAAATTGAGGTTTTGCAATATAATTGTGTTGAAAAGCTCCTAATCAATTATTTGAACTCCTAATATTTGAATAAAACATTTTTGCGAACCGTTTTGTAGAGGTTTCGGACGAGCAGGTCTAAATGGGTCTTTCAATGGGCCCGTTTGAATTTTAACTAAGTAAAAAGTATAAAATTGAGGTTTTTCAATATATTTGTGTTGAAAAGTTCCTAATAAATTATTTCAACTCCTAAAATTTGATTAAAACAATTTTGCAGTCCTTTTTGTCGAGGTTTCGGACGAGCAGGTCTAAATGGTCATTTCAATGGACCCGTTAGAATTTTAACTGAGTAAAAAGTACAAAAATTGAGGTTTTGCAGTATAAATGTGTTGAAAAGCTCCTAATAAATTATTTCAACTCCTAATATTTGAATAAAACATTTTTGCGGTCCTTTTTGTAGAGGTTTCGGACGAGCGGGTCTAAATGGGCCTTTCAATGGACCCGTTGAAATTTTAACTGAGTAAAAAGTATAAAATTGAGGTTTTGCAATATAATTGTGTTGAAAAGCTCCTAATCAATTACATAAACTCCTAAAATTTGATTAAAACATTTTTGCAGTCCTTTTTGATACGTTTCGGACGAGCAGGTCTAAATGGGCATTACAATGGACCCGTTGGAATTTTAACTGCGTAAAAAGTACAGAAATTTAGCTTTTGCAATATAATTGTGTTGAAAAGCTCCTAATCAATTATTTGAACTCCTAAAATTTGATTAAAACTTGTTTTGCGGTCCTTTTTTGTAGAGGTTTCGGACGAGCAGGTCTAAATGGACCTTTCAATGGACCCGTTGGAATTAAATTGAGTAAAAAGTACAAAAATTGAGGTTTTGCAATATAATTGTGTTGAAAAGCTCCTAATCAATTACATGAACTCCTAAAATTTGATTAAAACTTATTTTGCAGTCCTTTTTGTAGAGGTTTCGGACGAGCGGGTCGAAATGGGCCTTTCAATGGACCCGTTGGTATTTTAACTGAGTAAAAAGTACAGAAATTGAGGTTTCGCAATATAATTGTGTTTAAAAGCTCCTAATCAATTATTTGAACTCATAATATTTGAATAAAACATTTTTGTGGTCCTTTTTGTAGAGGATTCGGACGAGCAGGTCTAAATGGGCCTTTCAATGGGCCCGTTGGAATTTTAACTGAGTAAAAAGTACAGAAATTGAGGTTTTGCAATATAATTGTGTTGAAAAGCTCCTAATCAATTATTTGAACTCCTAATATTTGAATAAATCATTTTTGCGAACCTTTTTGTAGAGGTTTCGGACGAGCAGGTCTAAATGGGCCTTTCAATGGGCCCGTTTGAATTTTAACTGAGTAAAAAGTATAAAATTGAGGTTTTTCAATATAATTGTTTTGAAAAGTTCCTAATAAATTATTTGATCTCCTAAAATTTGATTAAAACTATTTTGCAATCCTTTTTGTCGAGGTTTCGGACGAGCAGGTCTAAATGGGTCTTTCAATGGACCCGTTAGAATTTTAACTGAGTAAAAAGTACAGAAATTGAGGTTTTGCAATATAAATGTGTTGAAAAGCTCCTAATCAATTATTTGAACTCCTAATATTTGAATAAAACATTTTTGTTGTCCTTTTTGTAGAGGTTTCGGACGAGCGTGTCTAAATGGGCCTTTCAATGGACCCGTTGAAATTTTAACTGAGCAAAAAGTATAAAATTGAGTTTTTGCAATATAATTGTGTTGAAAAGATTCTAATCAATTACATAAACTCCTAAAATTTTATTAATACTTTTTTTGCAGTCCTTTTTGATACGTTTCGGACGAGCAGGTCTAAATGGGCCTTACAATGGACCCGTTGGAATTTTAACTTAGTAAAAAGTACAAAAATTGAGCTTTTACAATATAATTGTGTTGAAAAGCTCCTAATCAATTATCTGAACACCTAAAATTTGATTAAAACTTGTTTTGCGGTCCTTTTTTGTAGAGGTTTCGGACGAGCAGTTCTAAATGGGCCTTTCAATGGACCCGTTGGAATTAAATTGAGTAAAAAGTACAAAAATTGAGGTTTTGCAATATAATTGTGTTGAAAAGCTCCTAATCAATTACATGAACTCCTAAAATTTGATTAAAACTTATTTTGCAGTCCTTTTTGAAGAGGTTTTGGACGAGCGAGTCGAAATGGGCCTTTCAATGGACCCGTTGGTAATTTACCTGAGTAAAAAGTACAGAAATTGAGGTTTTGCAATATAATTGTGTTTAAAAGCTCCTAATCAATTATGTGAACTCCTAATATTTGAATAAAACATTTTTGCGAACCTTTTTGTAGAGGTTTCGGACGAGCAGGTCTAAATGGGCCTTTCAATGGGCCAGTTTGAATTTTAACTGAGTAAAAAGTATAAAATTGAGGATTTTCAATGTAACACCCCGGTTTTGGGCTCAGAAGTTTTGGGTGTTGACCGGTTCGGTCAAAGTGCTGATCGAATATATAAGAGTGAATTTAGGAAAGCCTAGTTCGGGTTGCATTAAAAATATGGAAAAATGTTCTAAAATCATCTTTTAATATATATAAGTGAACTGTGAAATCAATTTTGGAAAATGAGGTTCGGAAGGTTGACATTTTGGCTGGTGACCAAAATGTAATTTTTGAAAGTTGCGGGACAGTTTTATAAAGGATTGAAACTTTGAATCTTTAAGGAGCTATTATTCCAAAAAGGATTTCTCCAGATTTTTCTAAGATATTTTAAGGCTCAAATCTGATTTTAAAGATTTAGAAAAGGAGGGAAATCATTTTAACTAAATTTCCAACAAACTTTCTATTTTCTCTCAAATTCTCTTTTCTCTCATTTTCTCTCAACCCAAACAAAATTATCCAGATTTCTTTCTTTGATTTTGACATCTAAATCTCTCCTTTCAACTCTTATTTGATTCCTAATCATCTCATCATCAAAACCTCTCAAATTACAAGTTGATTCATCAAGCTTTTTGGCTCTAAAATGGAGAAATTCAAGTTTGGAGGTAAGAACGTCCTTCTCCTCTAAACTATCAGTTCTTTACTGAAATTCCTAAGTTCTCAATCCTTGATTTATGTTTTATTAATGGCTTTTCAATTGAGATCTTGATTTTTGGCTAAAATGCAAGATTTGGTGATTTTGGTGAAATTTTTCGTGTGATCTGGTTAAGCAGGGTTTTGAGGTGTTAAATTGATGTTAAATGAATGCTAAAATGATTAGAAGTTGAGGTTTAATCAATGCAATCCCGGATAGGTTGAATTTCCTAAGTTTGGCTTGAGTTTTTGGTTGTTTTTGGAGTGTTTTTGGTGATCTGTTATACCTGGAGGTATGAGGACGTGGTTGTGATCATTTTGCATGTTATTTGATGAATAAAAATGGTTAGAAGTGATGGATCTTGGCTGGGTTAAGTTTTGGAAGTGTTTGGAGGTGATTTCGGTTGTGTTTGGTAGCCAAATTGTTAGATTTGTGATGAGCAGCGAGTTGTGTTGTTGTTGCTGGTGTTTTAATGCATAAGGATGCATTAATGTTCTGTTTTTGTGTGCTTGAAACAGGGGAGTTTGATCCTTGAGCTTTGGAGGTGTTTTCGGAAGGTTTCGGAAGCTTGGAAGGCTTGTTGGCTAGCTTTGTTTGGTTATCGGTTAGTGAAGTTGGGATTTCAGCTTTTGAAACAAGGTTTGAAGGTTTTTGGGAGCTTAGTTTAAGTTTAAACAACTTTGCTAAGTTCAAGAGTAAGTGAAGGGGTTTTTGCTCTTGAATTGTGTATGATTTGGTTTTAAAATCAATTGTGGTTGATGATTGATGTGCATGTGTTATTGCATGGTTTAATTCTGTTTTGTAAGCATGTTTTTAGCATGGTTTAATGCTGGTTTTGAAAGCCATTTGAAAAGGATGCTCAAGGTAAGGGATCCTTGGTTTTGTATATGGAAATTGTGATTTTGATGCATGGTGATGCATGTTGATCAATGGCTTTGTATGATGCTTAGAAACAGTGAATTGATGATGTTAAATGTTACCTTTTGCATATTGGCTATGCATGTGAATCATTGGATTAATGATGTAATGGCTTTGCTTATTGGTTATGCATGTGTATCATTGGATTAATGATGGTTTTGCATATTGGTTATGCATGTGAAACATTGAGCTAATGTTGTGATGGCTTGCATTATGTTTATGCATGTGGAACATCGGATAATATGGTAAGATGGTTATATTGGCAAGTGTTGTAAGTGGTTCTTGGTTCGTTGATCGGATATAATTAGCCGGCTATAGGATTGGGTGCACCGTGAATAAAGTCGCCTTGAAGGCGGAGTGGTCAAGTGTGGACCGGATAGGCTCCCCTCAAGTATTCCTAACGAGATGAGGTCAGTGGAGGTTGTTGCCCATGGGAGGACCTCGGTTGCTTAAGGTCATAGTGGAGGTTGTTGCCCACGGGAAGACCTTGGTTGAGCAAAGGTTACATGGTGGTTAAAAGTCCATATGTGAGAACCTTGTGCTTGTTGAGATCACAATGGCAGTGGTGAAGTCCATCTGTGGATCTTGTGTGTGATGTCCCGGATCTCGTTAGATGATGTCTACAACTACCAATCAGTTATGCAAAGGTTGTATGGTGGTTGAAAGTCCATACGGGAAGACCTTGTGCATGTCAAGGGTGTATGGTGGTTGAAAGTCCATACATGGGAACCTTGAGGAAAAGCTAAGGTTGTATGGTGTTTAAAAGTCCATACATGGGAACCTTAGGTTGTTGAGGTCAGTGGAGGTTGTTGCCCACGGGAAGACCTTGGATTGGGTGGTGTGTAGGGAGCATAGGGACAACGCTCGGAATCCGCGTATCCGATCGGGTTGTTGTGTTGGAAAGTGAATGTGGTTAATCTTATGGAAGCCAATATAGTGTTCTTGATCATAATGATGCATGGTTGCATGTGAAGCATGAGATGCTTGAAATGATGCATGGTTGCATGTGAAGCATGAGATGCTTGAATTGATGCATGGTTGCATGAGAAGCATGAGATGCTTGGATTGATGCATTGTTGCATGAAAAGTGTATGATGCTAGTGATGGCATGTTTACTTGTTAAGTTGAACAAGTGTTGGTAATCATTTGGTAAATGTTGTATGTGAGCATGAAATATCTACGTTGCATTGGAGTCTTGTATGACTTGTTTTTAAAGGCATGTGATGATGATGTTATGGTTTTATGTTGCCTTGGTTAAATGCATGAGATGGTTTATTTAAGCTATGGTTCTAAATGGTTTCTTGCTCGTTATGGTTTACAAGTTAAAGAAAGGTATGTTGTGAAATGGAAATGTTTTCCATGGTTTGTTTAAGCTTGGCATATGGTGTTTATGCATGATTTGAGCTTGATGTTGAAAAGGGTTTTCAAACATGGTTTTGGTAATCAAATCGGGTTTGTTTTAAAGTGTTTTAAAGACCCGCTGCATTGATGGTGTTTTGGTTTTGAGCATTCCTCACTAAGCATTTTGTGCTTACGCTCCTTTTTGTCCATCAATGCAGATTCTTGAAGTTTGGACAGCAAGGAGCAAGGGATTCAAGGTGGACTCCAATGGAGATGTATGTCTCGGTGAATAGCTATAGTTAATAAGGGCAATGGGGTAGAATCTCTCGGATTGATGTGTATGTGATCGTATATGTTGATCATGTTGTTTAAGAATGTTTAAATGTTGTTGCTATGTTGTTGAAAATGAATTGGCTTATTTGAGGTTGCTTTGGAAAGGTTTATGCTTAAATGGATAGCTTGAGTAGGAAGCATGCCAATGAATTTGGGGCTTTTCATATGTGTTGATTATATGTTGAATCGTTGATGCATTTATGGTCCTTGCATGTTGAATGATCATATGGAATGGTTTGGTGATGTTAATTGGATGTTTTATGCATGATTGTTGCTGGTTTTGAGTCGAAATCAGGCAGGGGTATCGGTACTCGGGCTTGCGTATCGATACGCCTGAGCCAAATATGCTCATTCCTGCCCAGGCGTATCGGTACGGTCGAACAGGTATCGATACCGTATGAAGGCCGTATCGATACTGGGAAACTCGTATCGATACCGCTGCTGAAGTTTGGTTACTGCCTTCCCCGCGTATCGATACGACACGTGGCGTACCGATACCGGACCGTTAAATTCAGTTAAAAGTATCTTATGATGTTTTGTTTTGTTTACGTTTTGGTCCTGAATCTTGTTTGTGCAATTGCATGAGTTCGGGAGTTTCATTTGAGCTGAAATTTGGCAGAGAAGCATGAAACATGATTAATTTTAAGTTGGTAACTTAAAATGTGGTTAAGTCCTTAAAGTTTTCAGAAATTACATTTTGGTCCCTAAAGTTGTAATTTGTTCAATTGGGTCCCTGTTTGATCTCTGATGTTTGTGATCTTTGAGCATGGTGTTTGTGTGATCACATCTAAGGTTAATGTGCATCTAGACAAGTTTAAAAAGAAAAAAAAAGGGTTGTTAATCAAGGTTGACTTTCGGGTTGACTTTGGTTTTCCCCGTGTAATCTTCGTAGTTCGGGTCAACCGTCTAGGCCGGGCTACGGGGGTTACATTTGGTGGTATCAGAGCTGAGTTGCGAAGGTTGGGGAAAACGGTAAGTTGTTGTGATGTGTGTTTGATGTTTACCTTGTTGTGTGGTTGAAAGCTGGTTGAAGCACGTGTTGCTGTGTGTGCTGTTGATGTTTCTGAGCATGTTGCTGATGTATGCAAGCATGTTTTGTGGTTATAAATCTTGGTTGAGTTTATGTGGATATGTGTTGATGCTATGAGCTGATGTTATGCATGGTGAATGTGTTTTGAGCATGTTATGTTGTTAATATGCTGGTGTATTTGGATGTTGTTTGGTGTAAGCATGATCAAGGTATGTTGTTGATATGCTTGATGTTGTGATATCCATGTTGTATTGACTGTTATGTCATGTAAAGGGGAGGATTCGGGATACCCATTGCCTTATTAATATAGCTATTGTGTTATTTTGGAGTTGGAGTTTGAATCCTTGCTTAATGCTGGTCTAACTGGTTTGTTTGCTTGTTGTGATTGTATGTTTGTTGTTGTTAGTGGTATGGCAAAGTTGATGAAGGAATGGCGGATGAGGGAGGTGGTTGCTGCCTTGGGGCAGGTTGTTAAGGCAAAGAATTCACCCTTTTGTAGAGGTGTTTTGTCTCGAACTTCTGTGCCTAGTGATGAGATGGTAAGGCAAGGGAAAGAAGCTGGTTCTGTGATGGAAAGTTCATCATCGGTTGTGCAGGAGGTGTTGGGAACATCTCAGGCTGCGGTTGAGGTTACGTCAGTGGATGTGCTGGCTAAATGTGTGGGTTTGCCGAAGCAGTGTTTGCTTGGTTTGGGTGCTGAGGAGTATCATGGTTCTTCACCGGAGATGTTTGAGGCCTGGTTGGCCAATGTGGTTCTGATTTTGGATCAGGAAGGCTGTGATTATGCCTGTAAGCTGGGGAGTGTTGTTTCTTTGATGCTGGAGGATGCTTGTGCTTGGTGGACATCTGTGGCTGTGGCGTCACATATCCTTGATATTGATTGGGATTTCTTTGTATCTGCTTTCTATGAAAGGTATCTTGGAAGGGAATTTCCAAGGGTTGAGCAAGATGCGGGTAGTGCTGTTGGTGAGCAAGTGTTGCTTGAGCACAGAGTGGAAGCTCAGTCATCTGTGTGTGACCGTTGTAAAAGGCAACATGTTGGGAATTGTTGGGATGCAAGTGTTTGCTGGAATTGTGGTTCTAAGTTGCATGTTAAACGTGATTGTCCACATGGAGTGAAGTCAGCTTTGGTGTTAGCCAAAGGATCTCAGAAAGGTCGTGGGCACGGCCGAGGCGAGGTTCAGAGGTGGCAAAAAAAGCAGAAAGTTGTGAAGAGTATGGGAAATGAAGTTTGCTGGAAATGTGGGTCTGCTGGACACAAAAGACGTGATTGTTTGATGTTGGCTCGGAACAGCAAAGGTTCTTTATCGCAAGGAGTTGATGTTGACCCTGGTGTGTTAGTGGGTGCTGCAGTCGTGCCGCAGGAGGGTGATGGTTCCGCAAGGAAGAGAGCTCGTCTCATGAAGCTTCAGGGTGGTGTTGTGTTTTCAGGTAACCTTGTTAAGTGATCTTTGCTTAGGTTGCCTTAGTTTGGTTTCTGTTGGTTTTCCTTGCGTGGTAAGTCTAGTCTTGTTGCTAGTATGATTGGGGTAGTGGTAGTTGTGGTTTGGTAATATCTTGGGTGTGAGGAAGGCTTGGGTGAGTATTTTGTGGTTAATGGTTGTTGGTGGAATGATGGAGTTAGATAAGTTAAAGGTGGGTTAGGAGGTTGTTCTTAGACAGATTTTGAGGATGTTATTGGAGGGTGTGAACTGGCATTCATGCACAGCTAAAATCATTGCTATATGTTATATTATATATGTTGGTCCATGCATACATGTGGCATGACATTAGAGGTTTTGCATGCATGTACATCAGGCATTGATAGGGCATGTAGGTGATCATGCATACGATGTTCACGCTCGCTAATAACTAATCGAATCTGTTAGTGTTGTGGTTGGATTAGGTGGGGTGATGGGTTTTTAGAGGTTGTTGGTGCTGAGTGGGAGTTAGAAGTGTTGGAGTTTGGTAGGCTAGTTGCTAGTGATAGTGGGAGTGGTATAGCCTGTTGGTAGAAGGATAGTGTTTGGTGCTCAGATGGGTTTAGCGGTTTGGTGGTGAAGGGTATCGGTTGAGGTTAGTATCGGTTAAGTGGTTTGTTTAGTTAAAAGGAAGTGGTAGTTCCTTGGTGCTAAGTGTTGTTGCAGTTTGAGGTTGTGTTTCCAGGTGCTGAAGTGGTTTAGCTTTTAGGTTGTGGTGAAAGGGTTGTGTTTGTTCTTAGCAACCTTTGAGGAGTTCAGAAGCTGTTATGTGTGTTTTGGTTAAGTAATGTTCTGGTAATGCAAGTGTTCTGGTTGAAGTTTGTAGTGAGAGGGCTGTGAAAGATCGAAGGCTTTTGTTGGTTGTTTGGGTTCTTGTGAGAAGTGGTTGGCTAGTTGTGGTTAAGAAAGTTCTGTTTGAAGTCAGTTGGTGGTGTGCGGAACGGCTGATGGTTTCAAGTTGAGGTTGTGATGTGATTTTTGGTTTTTGTGTAAATAGTGCTGGTGAGCTGCTATGGTAATGTTTTTGACGGATGTGAAGGATTGTCAGCTTCGTTGGAGAGTTTGTGTAAACAGTTGATGTTTAAGGATTTTTGCTTGTTGGGAAAAAATCTTTGGAAGAGGCTTGGGAATTTGCAAGAGTTTTAGAGGCTGAGAGGTTGCAAAGTGGCTGAGTTGGTTTGGTGGTTGTCTTTGTGTAGACAAGTCTTGGGAGTTGTGTGTTACAGTGTTGTCTGCTGTAAGAGCTGAAGTTTTCAGGTTGATGTTGGGATTGTGTACAATCCGGTTATGTGGAAGGTTGAGCCGTGGTTACCTTTGAGAGTTTGGATTTGTGAACAGTGTATGGTGGAGGTTTTGTGTGGAAAGTGTTCAGTGGTGTTGGTTGAGGCTTTTGTGTTGCCTTGTGTGTTGCTTTGAGAAGCTTGTTGTTCTCTTTTCGCCGGCTGAAATTTCGAGGACGAAATTTCCTAAGGGGGGGAGAGTTGTAACGCCCCGGTTTTGGGCTCAGAAGTTTTGGGTGTTGACCGGTTCGGTCAAAGTGCTGATCGAATATATAAGAGTGAATTTAGGAAAGCCTAGTTCGGGTTGCATTAAAAATATGGAAAAATGTTCTAAAATCATCTTTTAATATATATAAGTGAACTGTGAAATCAATTTTGGAAAATGAGGTTCGGAAGGTTGACATTTTGGCTGGTGACCAAAATGTAATTTTTGAAAGTTGCGGGACAGTTTTATAAAGGATTGAAACTTTGAATCTTTAAGGAGCTATTATTCCAAAAAGGATTTCTCCAGATTTTTCTAAGATATTTTAAGGCTCAAATCTGATTTTAAAGATTTAGAAAAGGAGGGAAATCATTTTAACTAAATTTCCAACAAACTTTCTATTTTCTCTCAAATTCTCTTTTCTCTCATTTTCTCTCAACCCAAACAAAATTCTCCAGATTTCTTTCTTTGATTTTGACATCTAAATCTCTCCTTTCAACTCTTATTTGATTCCTAATCATCTCATCATCAAAACCTCTCAAATTACAAGTTGATTCATCAAGCTTTTTGGCTCTAAAATGGAGAAATTCAAGTTTGGAGGTAAGAACGTCCTTCTCCTCTAAACTATCAGTTCTTTACTGAAATTCCTAAGTTCTCAATCCTTGATTTATGTTTTATTAATGGCTTTTCAATTGAGATCTTGATTTTTGGCTAAAATGCAAGATTTGGTGATTTTGGTGAAATTTTTCGTGTGATCTGTTTAAGCAGGGTTTTGAGGTGTTAAATTGATGTTAAATGAATGCTAAAATGATTAGAAGTTGAGGTTTAATCAATGCAATCCCGGATAGGTTGAATTTCCTAAGTTTGGCTTGAGTTTTTGGTTGTTTTTGGAGTGTTTTTGGTGATCTGTTATACCTGGAGGTATGAGAACGTGGTTGTGATCATTTTGCATGTTATTTGATGAATAAAAATGGTTAGAAGTGATGGATCTTGGCTGGGTTAAGTTTTGGAAGTGTTTGGAGGTGATTTCGGTTGTGTTTGGTAGCCAAATTGTTAGATTTGTGATGAGCAGCGAGTTGTGTTGTTGTTGCTGGTGTTTTAATGCATAAGGATGCATTAATGTTCTGTTTTTGTGTGCTTGAAACAGGGGAGTTTGATCCTTGAGCTTTGGAGGTGTTTTCGGAAGGTTTCGGAAGCTTGGAAGGCTTGTTGGCTAGCTTTGTTTGGTTATCGGTTAGTGAAGTTGGGATTTCAGCTTTTGAAACAAGGTTTGAAGGTTTTTGGGAGCTTAGTTTAAGTTTAAACAACTTTGCTAAGTTCAAGAGTAAGTGAAGGGGTTTTTGCTCTTGAATTGTGTATGATTTGGTTTTAAAATCAATTGTGGTTGATGATTGATGTGCATGTGTTATTGCATGGTTTAATTCTGTTTTGTAAGCATGTTTTTAGCATGGTTTAATGCTGGTTTTGAAAGCCATTTGAAAAGGATGCTCAAGGTAAGGGATCCTTGGTTTTGTATATGGAAATTGTGATTTTGATGCATGGTGATGCATGTTGATCAATGGCTTTGTATGATGCTTAGAAACAGTGAATTGATGATGTTAAATGTTACCTTTTGCATATTGGCTATGCATGTGAATCATTGGATTAATGATGTAATGGCTTTGCTTATTGGTTATGCATGTGTATCATTGGATTAATGATGGTTTTGCATATTGGTTATGCATGTGAAACATTGAGCTAATGTTGTGATGGCTTGCATTATGTTTATGCATGTGGAACATCGGATAATATGGTAAGATGGTTATATTGGCAAGTGTTGTAAGTGGTTCTTGGTTCGTTGATCGGATATAATTAGCCGGCTATAGGATTGGGTGCACCGTGAATAAAGTCGCCTTGAAGGCGGAGTGGTCAAGTGTGGACCGGATAGGCTCCCCTCAAGTATTCCTAACGAGATGAGGTCAGTGGAGGTTGTTGCCCACGGGAGGACCTCGGTTGCTTAAGGTCATAGTGGAGGTTGTTGCCCACGGGAAGACCTTGGTTGAGCAAAGGTTACATGGTGGTTAAAAGTCCATATGTGAGAACCTTGTGCTTGTTGAGATCACAATGGCAGTGGTGAAGTCCATCTGTGGATCTTGTGTGTGATGTCCCGGATCTCGTTAGATGATGTCTACAACTACCAATCAGTTATGCAAAGGTTGTATGGTGGTTGAAAGTCCATACGGGAAGACCTTGTGCATGTCAAGGGTGTATGGTGGTTGAAAGTCCATACATGGGAACCTTGAGGAAAAGCTAAGGTTGTATGGTGTTTAAAAGTCCATACATGGGAACCTTAGGTTGTTGAGGTCAGTGGAGGTTGTTGCCCACGGGAAGACCTTGGATTGGGTGGTGTGTAGGGAGCATAGGGACAACGCTCGGAATCCGCGTATCCGATCGGGTTGTTGTGTTGGAAAGTGAATGTGGTTAATCTTATGGAAGCCAATATAGTGTTCTTGATCATAATGATGCATGGTTGCATGTGAAGCATGAGATGCTTGAAATGATGCATGGTTGCATGTGAAGCATGAGATGCTTGAATTGATGCATGGTTGCATGAGAAGCATGAGATGCTTGGATTGATGCATTGTTGCATGAAAAGTGTATGATGCTAGTGATGGCATGTTTACTTGTTAAGTTGAACAAGTGTTGGTAATCATTTGGTAAATGTTGTATGTGAGCATGAAATATCTACGTTGCATTGGAGTCTTGTATGACTTGTTTTTAAAGGCATGTGATGATGATGTTATGGTTTTATGTTGCCTTGGTTAAATGCATGAGATGGTTTATTTAAGCTATGGTTCTAAATGGTTTCTTGCTCGTTATGGTTTACAAGTTAAAGAAAGGTATGTTGTGAAATGGAAATGTTTTCCATGGTTTGTTTAAGCTTGGCATATGGTGTTTATGCATGATTTGAGCTTGATGTTGAAAAGGGTTTTCAAACATGGTTTTGGTAATCAAATCGGGTTTGTTTTAAAGTGTTTTAAAGACCCGCTGCATTGATGGTGTTTTGGTTTTGAGCATTCCTCACTAAGCATTTTGTGCTTACGCTCCTTTTTGTCCATCAATGCAGATTCTTGAAGTTTGGACAGCAAGGAGCAAGGGATTCAAGGTGGACTCCAATGGAGATGTATGTCTCGGTGAATAGCTATAGTTAATAAGGGCAATGGGGTAGAATCTCTCGGATTGATGTGTATGTGATCGTATATGTTGATCATGTTGTTTAAGAATGTTTAAATGTTGTTGCTATGTTGTTGAAAATGAATTGGCTTATTTGAGGTTGCTTTGGAAAGGTTTATGCTTAAATGGATAGCTTGAGTAGGAAGCATGCCAATGAATTTGGGGCTTTTCATATGTGTTGATTATATGTTGAATCGTTGATGCATTTATGGTCCTTGCATGTTGAATGATCATATGGAATGGTTTGGTGATGTTAATTGGATGTTTTATGCATGATTGTTGCTGGTTTTGAGTCGAAATCAGGCAGGGGTATCGGTACTCGGGCTTGCGTATCGATACGCCTGAGCCAAATATGCTCATTCCTGCCCAGGCGTATCGGTACGGTCGAACAGGTATCGATACCGTATGAAGGCCGTATCGATACTGGGAAACTCGTATCAATACCGCTGCTGAAGTTTGGTTACTGCCTTCCCCGCGTATCGATACGACACGTGGCGTACCGATACCGGACCGTTAAATTCAGTTAAAAGTATCTTATGATGTTTTGTTTTGTTTACGTTTTGGTCCTGAATCTTGTTTGTGCAATTGCATGAGTTCGGGAGTTTCATTTGAGCTGAAATTTGGCAGAGAAGCATGAAACATGATTAATTTTAAGTTGGTAACTTAAAATGTGGTTAAGTCCTTAAAGTTTTCAGAAATTACATTTTGGTCCCTAAAGTTGTAATTTGTTCAATTGGGTCCCTGTTTGATCTCTGATGTTTGTGATCTTTGAGCATGGTGTTTGTGTGATCACATCTAAGGTTAATGTGCATCTAGACAAGTTTAAAAAGAAAAAAAAAGGGTTGTTAATCAAGGTTGACTTTCGGGTTGACTTTGGTTTTCCCCGTGTAATCTTCGTAGTTCGGGTCAACCGTCTAGGCCGGGCTACGGGGGTTACATTTGGTGGTATCAGAGCTGAGTTGCGAAGGTTGGGGAAAACGGTAAGTTGTTGTGATGTGTGTTTGATGTTTACCTTGTTGTGTGGTTGAAAGCTGGTTGAAGCACGTGTTGCTGTGTGTGCTGTTGATGTTTCTGAGCATGTTGCTGATGTATGCAAGCATGTTTTGTGGTTATAAATCTTGGTTGAGTTTATGTGGATATGTGTTGATGCTATGAGCTGATGTTATGCATGGTGAATGTGTTTTGAGCATGTTATGTTGTTAATATGCTGGTGTATTTGGATGTTGTTTGGTGTAAGCATGATCAAGGTATGTTGTTGATATGCTTGATGTTGTGATATCCATGTTGTATTGACTGTTATGTCATGTAAAGGGGAGGATTCGGGATACCCATTGCCTTATTAATATAGCTATTGTGTTATTTTGGAGTTGGAGTTTGAATCCTTGCTTAATGCTGGTCTAACTGGTTTGTTTGCTTGTTGTGATTGTATGTTTGTTGTTGTTAGTGGTATGGCAAAGTTGATGAAGGAATGGCGGATGAGGGAGGTGGTTGCTGCCTTGGGGCAGGTTGTTAAGGCAAAGAATTCACCCTTTTGTAGAGGTGTTTTGTCTCGAACTTCTGTGCCTAGTGATGAGATGGTAAGGCAAGGGAAAGAAGCTGGTTCTGTGATGGAAAGTTCATCATCGGTTGTGCAGGAGGTGTTGGGAACATCTCAGGCTGCGGTTGAGGTTACGTCAGTGGATGTGCTGGCTAAATGTGTGGGTTTGCCGAAGCAGTGTTTGCTTGGTTTGGGTGCTGAGGAGTATCATGGTTCTTCACCGGAGATGTTTGAGGCCTGGTTGGCCAATGTGGTTCTGATTTTGGATCAGGAAGGCTGTGATTATGCCTGTAAGCTGGGGAGTGTTGTTTCTTTGATGCTGGAGGATGCTTGTGCTTGGTGGACATCTGTGGCTGTGGCGTCACATATCCTTGATATTGATTGGGATTTCTTTGTATCTGCTTTCTATGAAAGGTATCTTGGAAGGGAATTTCCAAGGGTTGAGCAAGATGCGGGTAGTGCTGTTGGTGAGCAAGTGTTGCTTGAGCACAGAGTGGAAGCTCAGTCATCTGTGTGTGACCGTTGTAAAAGGCAACATGTTGGGAATTGTTGGGATGCAAGTGTTTGCTGGAATTGTGGTTCTAAGTTGCATGTTAAACGTGATTGTCCACATGGAGTGAAGTCAGCTTTGGTGTTAGCCAAAGGATCTCAGAAAGGTCGTGGGCACGGCCGAGGCGAGGTTCAGAGGTGGCAAAAAAAGCAGAAAGTTGTGAAGAGTATGGGAAATGAAGTTTGCTGGAAATGTGGGTCTGCTGGACACAAAAGACGTGATTGTTTGATGTTGGCTCGGAACAGCAAAGGTTCTTTATCGCAAGGAGTTGATGTTGACCCTGGTGTGTTAGTGGGTGCTGCAGTCGTGCCGCAGGAGGGTGATGGTTCCGCAAGGAAGAGAGCTCGTCTCATGAAGCTTCAGGGTGGTGTTGTGTTTTCAGGTAACCTTGTTAAGTGATCTTTGCTTAGGTTGCCTTAGTTTGGTTTCTGTTGGTTTTCCTTGCGTGGTAAGTCTAGTCTTGTTGCTAGTATGATTGGGGTAGTGGTAGTTGTGGTTTGGTAACATCTTGGGTGTGAGGAAGGCTTGGGTGAGTATTTTGTGGTTAATGGTTGTTGGTGGAATGATGGAGTTAGATAAGTTAAAGGTGGGTTAGGAGGTTGTTCTTAGACAGATTTTGAGGATGTTATTGGAGGGTGTGAACTGGCATTCATGCACAGCTAAAATCATTGCTATATGTTATATTATATATGTTGGTCCATGCATACATGTGGCATGACATTAGAGGTTTTGCATGCATGTACATCAGGCATTGATAGGGCATGTAGGTGATCATGCATACGATGTTCACGCTCGCTAATAACTAATCGAATCTGTTAGTGTTGTGGTTGGATTAGGTGGGGTGATGGGTTTTTAGAGGTTGTTGGTGCTGAGTGGGAGTTAGAAGTGTTGGAGTTTGGTAGGCTAGTTGCTAGTGATAGTGGGAGTGGTATAGCCTGTTGGTAGAAGGATAGTGTTTGGTGCTCAGATGGGTTTAGCGGTTTGGTGGTGAAGGGTATCGGTTGAGGTTAGTATCGGTTAAGTGGTTTGTTTAGTTAAAAGGAAGTGGTAGTTCCTTGGTGCTAAGTGTTGTTGCAGTTTGAGGTTGTGTTTCCAGGTGCTGAAGTGGTTTAGCTTTTAGGTTGTGGTGAAAGGGTTGTGTTTGTTCTTAGCAACCTTTGAGGAGTTCAGAAGCTGTTATGTGTGTTTTGGTTAAGTAATGTTCTGGTAATGCAAGTGTTCTGGTTGAAGTTTGTAGTGAGAGGGTTGTGAAAGATCGAAGGCTTTTGTTGGTTGTTTGGGTTCTTGTGAGAAGTGGTTGGCTAGTTGTGGTTAAGAAAGTTCTGTTTGAAGTCAGTTGGTGGTGTGCGGAACGGCTGATGGTTTCAAGTTGAGGTTGTGATGTGATTTTTGGTTTTTGTGTAAATAGTGCTGGTGAGCTGCTATGGTAATGTTTTTGACGGATGTGAAGGATTGTCAGCTTCGTTGGAGAGTTTGTGTAAACAGTTGATGTTTAAGGATTTTTGCTTGTTGGGAAAAAATCTTTGGAAGAGGCTTGGGAATTTGCAAGAGTTTTAGAGGCTGAGAGGTTGCAAAGTGGCTGAGTTGGTTTGGTGGTTGTCTTTGTGTAGACAAGTCTTGGGAGTTGTGTGTTACAGTGTTGTCTGCTGTAAGAGCTGAAGTTTTCAGGTTGATGTTGGGATTGTGTACAATCCGGTTATGTGGAAGGTTGAGCCGTGGTTACCTTTGAGAGTTTGGATTTGTGAACAGTGTATGGTGGAGGTTTTGTGTGGAAAGTGTTCAGTGGTGTTGGTTGAGGCTTTTGTGTTGCCTTGTGTGTTGCTTTGAGAAGCTTGTTGTTCTCTTTTCGCCGGCTGAAATTTCGAGGACGAAATTTCCTAAGGGGGGAGAGTTGTAACGCCCCGGTTTTGGGCTCAGAAGTTTTGGGTGTTGACCGGTTCGGTCAAAGTGCTGATCGAATATATAAGAGTGAATTTAGGAAAGCCTAGTTCGGGTTGCATTAAAAATATGGAAAAATGTTCTAAAATCATCTTTTAATATATATAAGTGAACTGTGAAATCAATTTTGGAAAATGAGGTTCGGAAGGTTGACATTTTGGCTGGTGACCAAAATGTAATTTTTGAAAGTTGCGGGACAGTTTTATAAAGGATTGAAACTTTGAATCTTTGGTTTTCCCCGTGTAATCTTCGTAGTTCGGGTCAACCGTCTAGGTCGGGCTACGGGGGTTACATTCAATATAATTGTGTTGAAAAGTACCTAATAAATTATTTGAACTCCTAAAATTTGATTAAAACTATTTTGTTGTCCTTTTTGTCGATGTTTCGGACGAGCATGTCTAAATGGGCCTTTCAATGGACCCGTTAGAATTTTAACTGAGTAAAAAGTACAGAAATTGAGGTTTTGAAGTATAAATGTGTTGAAAAGCTCCTAATCAATTATTTGAACTTCTAATATTTGAATAAAACATTTTTGCGGTCCTTTTTGTAGAGGTTTCGGACGAGCGGGTCTAAATGGGCCTTCCAATGGACCCGTTGAAATTTTAACTAAGTAAAAAGTATAAAATTGAGGTTTTGCAATATAATTGTGTTGAAAAGCTCCTAATCAATTACATAAACTCCTAAAATTTGATTAAAACCTTTTTTGTAGTCTTTTTTGATACGTTTCGGACGAGCAGGTCTAAATGGGCCTTACAATGGACCCGTTGGAATTTTAACTGAGTAAAAAGTACAGAAATTTAGCTTTTGCAATATAATTGTGTTGAAAAGCTCCTAATCAATTATTTGAGCTCCTAAAATTTGATTAAAACTTGTTTTGCGGTCCTTTTTTGTAGAGGTTTCGGACGAGCAGGTCTAAATGGACCTTTCAATGGACCCGTTGGAATTAAACTGAGTAAAAAGTACAGAAATTGAGGTTTCGAAATGTAATTGTGTTGACAAGCTCCTAATCAATTATTTGAACTCCTAATATTTGAATAAAATATTTTTGCGGTCCTTTTTGTAGAGGTTTCGGACGAGCAAGTCTAAATGGGTCTTTCAATGGACCCGTTGGAATTTTTTTTTTTGATGAAAGCTAAAGTGATTACAAGTAGTATCTGTTCTAAATAATACTCTCAACCATTTAACAATGAACGCTCAATCACCCTGCTGCAGCTGCTGGTGCTCGAACCCGTGACCTCTAGGAACAACAACCGTTCCTTTAACCACTGAGTCAAGTTGGTTCGTGCACCCGTTGGAATTTTAACTAGGTAAAAAGTACAGAAATTGAGGTTTTGCAATATAATTGTGTTGAAAAGCTCCTAATCAATTATTTGAACTCCTAATATTTGAATAAAACATTTTTGCGAACCTTTTTGTAGAGGTTTCGGACGAGCAGGTCTAAATAGGCCTTTCAATGGGCCCGTTTGAATTTTAACTGAGTAAAAAGTATAAAATTGAGGTTTTTCAATATAATTGTGTTGAAAAGTTCCTAATAAATTATTTTAAATCCTAAAATTTGATTAAAACTATTTTGCAGTCCTTTTTGTCGAGGTTTCGGACGAGCAGGTCTACATGGGCCTTTCAATGGACCCGTTAGAATTTTAACTGAGTAAAAAGTACATAAATTGAGGTTTTGCAGTATAAATGTGTTGAAAAGCTCCTAATAAATAATTTGAACTCCTAATATTTGAATAAAACATTTTTGCAATCCTTTTTGTAGAGGTTTCGGAAGAGCGGGTCTAAATCGGCCTATCAATAGACCCGTTGAAATTTTAACTGAGTAAAAACTATAAAATTGAGGTTTTGAAATATAATTGTGTTGAAAAGCTCCTAATCAATTACATAAACTCCTAAAATTTGATTAAAACCTTTTTTGCAGTCCTTTTTGATACGTTTCGGACGAGCAGGTCTAAATGGGCATTACAATGGACCCGTTGGAATTTTAAATGCGTAAAAAGTACAAAAATTTAGCTTTTGCAATATAATTGTGTTGAAAAGCTCCTAATAAATTATTTGAACTCCTAAAATTTGATTAAAACTTGTTTTTGCGGTCCTTTTTTGTAGAGGTTTCGGACGAGCAGGTCTAAATGGACCTTTCAATGGACCCGTTGGAATTAAATTGAGTAAAAAGTACAAAAATTGAGGTTTTGCAATATAATTGTGTTGAAAAGCTCCTAATCAATTACATTAACTCCTAAAATTTGATTAAAACTTATTTTGCAGTCCTTTTTGTAGAGGTTTCGGACGAGCGGGTCGAAATGGGCCTTTCAATGGACCCGTTGGTATTTTAACTGAGTAAAAAGTACAGAAATTGAGGTTTCGCAATATATTTGGGTTGAAAAGCTCCTAATCAATTATTTGAACTCCTAATATTTGAATAAAACATTTTTGCGGTCCTTTTTGTATAGGTTTCGGACGAGCAGGTCTAAATGGGCCTTTCAATGGGCCCGTTTGAATTTTAACTGAGTAAAAAGTATAAAATTGAGGTTTTTCAATATAATTGTGTTGAAAAGTACCTAATAAATTATTTGAACTCCTAAAATTTGAATAAAACAATTTTGCAGTCTTTTTTGTCGAGGTTTCGGACGAGCAGGTCTAAATGGGCCTTTCAATGGGCCCGTTTGAATTTTAACTGAGTAAAAAGTATAAATTTGAGGTTTTTCAATATAATTGTGTTGAAAAGTTCCTAATAAATTATTTTAAATCCTAAAATTTGATTAAAACTATTTTTGCAGTCCTTTTTGTCGAGGTTTCGGACGAGCAGGTCTACATGGGCCTTTCAATGGACCCGTTAGAACTTTAACTAAGTAAAAAGTACATAAATTGAGGTTTTGCAGTATAAATGTGTTGAAAAGCTCCTAATCAATTATTTGAACTCCTAATATTTGAATAAAACATTTTTGCGGTCCTTTTTGTAGAGGTTTCGGACGAGCGGGTCTAAATCGGCCTTTCAATGGACCCGTTGAAATTTTAACTGAGTAAAAAGTATAAAATTGAGGTTTTGCAATATAATTGTGTTGAAAAGCTCCTAATCAATTACATAAACTCCTAAAATTTGATTAAAACCTTTTTTGCAGTCCTTTTTGATACGTTTCGGACGAGCAGGTCTAAATGTGCATTACAATGGACCCGTTGGAATTTTAACTGCGTAAAAAGTACAGAAATTTAGCTTTTGCAATATAATTGTGTTGAAAAGCTCCTAATCAATTATTTGAACTCCTAAAATTTGATTAAAACTAGTTTTGCGGTCCTTTTTTGTAGAGGTTTCGGACGAGCAGGTCTAAATGGGCCTTTCAATGGACCCGTTGGAATTAAATTGAGTAAAAAGTACAAAAATTGAGGTTTTGCAATATAATTGTGTTGAAAAGCTCCTAATCAATTACATGAACTCCTAAAATTTGATTAAAACTTATTTTGCAGTCCTTTTTGTAGAGGTTTCGGACGAGCGGGTCGAAATGGGCCTTTCAATGGACCCGTTGGTATTTTACCTGAGTAAAAGGTACAGAAATTGAGGTTTCGCATTATAATTGTGTTGAAAAGCTTCTAATCAATTATTTGAACTCCTAATATTTGAATAAAACATTTTTGCGGTCCTTTTTGTAGAGGTTTCGGACGAGCAGGTCTAAATGGGCCTTTCAATGGACCCGTTGGAATTTTAACTGAGTAAAAAGTACATAAATTGAGGTTTTGCAATATAATTGTGTTGAAAAGCTCCTAATCAATTATTTGAACTCCTAATATTTGAATAAAACATTTTTGCGGTCCTTTTCGTAGAGGTTTCGGACGAGCAGGTCTAAATGGGCCTTTCAATGGACCCGTTGGAATTTTAACTGAGTAAAAAGTACAGAAATTGAGGTTTTGCAATATAATTGTGTTGAAAATCTCCTAATCAATTATTTTAACTCATAATATTTGAATAAAACATTTTTGCGAACCTTTTTGTAGAGGTTACGGACGAGCAGGTCTAAATGGGCCTTTCAATGGGCCCGTTTGAATTTTAACTGAGTAAAAAGTATAAAATTGAGGTTTTCAATATAATTGTGTTGAAAAGTTCCTAATAAATTATTTGAACTCCTAAAATTTGATTAAAACTATTTTGCAGTCCTTTTTGTCGAGGTTTCGGACGAGCAGGTCTAAATGGGCCTTTCAATGGACCCGTTAGAATTTTAACTGAGTAAAAAGTACAAAAATTGAGGTTTTGCAGTATAAATGTGTTGAAAAGCTCCAAATCAATTATTTCAACTCCTAATATTTGAATAAAACATTTTTGCGGTCCTTTTTGTAGAGGTTTCGGACGAGCGGGTCTAAATGGGCCTTTCAATGGACCCGTTGAAATTTTAACTGAGTAAAAAGTATAAAATTGAGGTTTTGGAATATAATTGTGTTGAAAAGCTCCTAATCAATTACATAAACTCCTAAAATTTGATTAAAACCTTTTTCGCAGTCCTTTTTGATACGTTTCGGACGAGCAGGTCTAAATGGGCCTTACAATGGACCCGTTGGAATTTTAACTGAGTAAAAAGTACAAAAATTTATCTTTTGCAATATAATTGTGTTGAAAAGCTCCTAATAAATTATTTGAACTCCTAAAATTTGATTAAAACTTGTTTTGCGGTCCTTTTTTGTAGAGGTTTTGGACGAGCAGGTCTAAATGGACCCGTTGGAATTAAATTGAGTAAAAAGTACAAAAATTGAGGTTTTGCAATATAATTGTGTTGAAAAGCTCCTAATCAATTACATGAACTCCTAAATTTGATTAAAACTTATTTTTTAGTCCTTTTTGTAGAGGTTTCAGACGAGCAGGTCGAAATGGGCCTTTCAATGGACCCGTTGGTATTTTAACTGAGTAAAAAGTACATCAATTGAGGTTTCACATTATAATTGTGTTGAAAAGGTACAAATTTATTATTTTAACTCCTAATATTTGAATAAAATATTTTTGCGGTCCTTTTTGTAGAGGTTTCGGACGAGCAGGTCTAAATGGGCTTTTCAATGGACCCGTTGGAATTTTAACTGAGTAAAAAGTACAGAAATTGAGGTTTTGCAATATAATTGTGTTGAAAAGCTCCTAATCAATTATTTTAACTCCTAATATTTGAATAAATCATTTTTGCGAACCTTTTTGTAGAGGTTTCGGACGAGCAGGTCTAAATGGGCCTTTCAATGGGCCCGTTTGAATTTTAACTGAGTAAAAAGTATAAAATTGAGGTTTTTCAATATAATTGTGTTGAAAAGTTCCTAATAAATTATTTCAACTCCTAAAATTTGATTAAAACTTGTTTTGCGGTCCTTTTTTGTAGAGGTTTCGGACGAGCAGGTCTAAATGGGCCTTTCAATGGACCCGTTGGAATTAAATTGAGTAAAAAGTACAAAAATTGAGGTTTTGCAATATAATTGTGTTGAAAAGCTCCTAATCAATTACATGAACTCCTAATATTTGATTAAAACTTATTTTGCAGTCCATTTTGAAGAGGTTTTGGACGAGCGAGTCGAAATGGGCCTTTCAATGGACCCGTTGGAATTTTACCTGAGTAAAAAGTACAGAGATTGAGGTTTCGCATTATAATTGTGTTGAAAAGCTCCTAACCAATTATTTGAACTCCTAATATTTGAATAAAACATTTTTGCGTTCCTTTTTGTAGAGGTTTCGGACGAGCAGGTATAAATGGGCCTTTCAATGGACCCGTTGGAATTTTAACTGAGTAAAAAGTACAGAAATTGAGGTTTTGCAATATAATTGTGTTGAAAAGCTCCTAATCAATTATTTTAACTTCTAATATTTAAATAAAACATTTTTTCGGTCCTTTTTGTAGAGGTTTCGGACGAGCGGGTTTAAATGGGCCTTTCAATTGACCCGTTGAAATTTTAACTGAGTCAAAAGTATAAAATTGAGGTTTTGCAATATAATTGTGTTGAAAAGCTGCTAATCAATTACATAAACTCCTAAAATTTGATTAAAACCTTTTTTTGCAGTCCTTTTTGATACGTTTCGGACGAGCAGGTCTAAATGGGCCTTACAATGGACCCGTTGGAATTTTAACTGAGTAAAAAGTACAAAAATTTAGATTTTCCAATATAATTGTGTTGAAAAGCTCCTAATCAATTATTTGAACTCCTAAAATTTGATTAAAACTTGTTTTGCGGTCCTTTTTTGTAGAGGTTTCGGACGAGCAGGTCTAAATGGGCCTTTCAATGGACCCGTTGGAATTAAATTGAGTAAAAAGTACAAAAATTGAGGTTTTGCAATATAATTGTGTTGAAAAGCTCCTAATCAATTACATGAACTCCTAAAATTTGATTAAAACTTATTTTTGCAGTCCTTTTTGTAGAGGTTTCGGACGAGAGGGTCGAAATGGGCCTTTCAATGGACCCGTTGGTATTTTAACTGAGTAAAAAGTACAGAAATTGAGGTTTCGCAATATAATTGTGTTGAAAAGCTCCCAATCAATTATTTGAACTCCTAATATTTGAATAAAACATTTTTGCGGTCCTTTTCGTAGAGGTTTCGGACGAGCAGGTCTAAATGGGCCTTTCAATGGACCCGTTGGAATTTTAACTGAGTAAAAAGTACAGAAATTGAGGTTTTGCAATATAATTGTGTTGAAAATCTCCTAATCAATTATTTTAACTCATAATATTTGAATAAAACATTTTTGCGAACCTTTTGTAGAGGTTTCGGACGAGCAGGTCTAAATGGGCCTTTCAACGGGCTTGTTTGAATTTTAACTGAGTAAAAAGTATAAAATTGAGGTTTTTCAATATAATTTTTTTTAAAAGTTCCTAATAAATTATTTGAACTCCTAAAATTTGATTAAAACTATTTTGCAGTCCTTTTTGTCGAGGTTTCGGACGAGCAGGTCTAAATGGGCCTTTCAATGGACCCGTTAGAATTTTAACTGAATAAAAAGTACAGAAATTGAGGTTTTGCGGTATAAATGTGTTGAAAAGCTCCTAATCAATTATTTGAACTCCTAATATTTGAATAAAACATTTTTGCGATCCTTTTTGTAGAGGTTTCGGACGAGCGGGTCTAAATGGGCCTTTCAATGGACCCGTTAAAATTTTAACTGAGAAAAAAGTATAAAATTGAGGTTTTGCAATATAATTGTGTTGAAAAGCTCCTAATAAATTACATAAACTCCTAAAATTTGATTAAAACCTTTTTTGCAGTCCTTTTTGATACGTTTCGGACGAGCAGGTCTAAATGGGCCTTACAATGGACCCGTTGGAATTTTAACTGAGTAAAAAGTACAGAAATTTAGCTTTTGCAATATAATTGTGTTGAAAAGCTCCTAATAAATTATTTGAACTCCTAAAATTTGATTAAAACTTGTTTTGCGGTCCTTTTTTGTAGAGGTTTCGGACGAGCAGGTCTAAATGGGCCTTTCAATGGACCCGTTGGAATTAAATTGAGTAAAAAGTACAAAAATTGAGGTTTTGCAATATAATTGTGTTGAAAAGTTCCTAATAAATTACATGAACTCCTAAAATTTGATTAAAACTTATTTTTTAGTCCTTTTTGTAGAGGTTTCAGACGAGCGGGTCGAAATGGGCCTTTCAATGGACCCGTTGGTATTTTAACTGAGTAAAAAGTACATCAATTGAAGTTTCGCATTATAATTGTGTTGAAAAGCTCCTAATCAATTATTTGAACTCCTAATATTTGAATAAATCATTTTTGCGAACCTTTTTGTAGAGGTTTCGGACGAGCAGGTCTAAATGGGCCTTTCAATGGGCCCGTTTGAATTTTAACTGAGTAAAAAGTATAAAATTGAGGTTTTTCAATATAATTGTTTTGAAAAGTTCCTAATAAATTATTTGATCTCCTAAAATTTGATTAAAACTATTTTGCAGTCCTTTTTGTTGAGGTTTCGGACGAGCAGGTCTAAATGGGTCTTTCAATGGACCCGTTAGAATTTTAACTGAGTAAAAAGTACAGAAATTGAGGTTTTGCAATATAAATGTGTTGAAAAGCTCCTAATCAATTATTTTAACTCCTAATATTTGAATAAAACATTTTTGTTGTCCTTTTTGTAGAGGTTTCGGACGAGCGTGTCTAAATGGGCCTTTCAATGGACCCGTTAAATTTTAACTGAGCAAAAAGTATAAAATTGAGGTTTTGCAATATAATTGTGTTGAAAAGCTTCTAATCAATTACATAAACTCCTAAAATTTTATTAAAACATTTTTTGCAGTCCTTTTTTGATACGTTCGGACGAGCAGGTCTAAATGGGCCTTACAAGGGACCCGTTGGAATTTTAACTGAGTAAAAAGTACAGAAATTGAGCTTTTGCAATATAATTGTGTTGAAAAGCTCCTAATCAATTATTTGAACACCTAAAATTTGATTAAAACTTGTTTTGCGGTCCTTTTTTGTAGATGTTTCGGACGAGCAGGTCTAAATGGGCCTTTCAATGGACCCGTTGGAATTAAATTGAGTAAAAAGTACAAAAATAGAGGTTTTGCAATATAATTGTGTTGAAAAGCTCCTAATCAATTACATGAACTCCTAAAATTTGATTAAAACTTATTTTTGCAGTCCTTTTTGTAGAGGTTTTGGACGAGCGGGTCGAAATGGGCCTTTCAATGGACCCGTTGGTATTTTAACTGAGTAAAAAGTACAGAAATTGAGGTTTTGCAATATAATTGTGTTGAAAACCTCCTAATCAATTATTTTAACTCCTAATATTTGAATAAAACATTTTTTCGGTCCTTTTTGTAGAGGTTTCGGACGAGCGGGTCTAAATGGGCCTTTCAATGGACCCGTTGAAATTTTAACTGAGTCAAAAGTATAAAATTGAGTTTTGCAATATAATTGTGTTGAAAAGCTGCTAATCAATTACATAAACTCCTAAAATTTGATTCAAACCTTTTTTGCAGTCCTTTTTGATACGTTTCGGACGAGCAGGTCTAAATGGGCCTTACAATGGACCCGTTGGAATTTTAACTGAGTAAATGTACAGAAATTTAGCTTTTGCAATATAATTGTGTTGAAAAGCTCCTAATCATTTATTTGAACTCCTAAAATTGGATTAAAACTTGTTTTGCGGTCCTTTTTTGTAGAGGTTTCGGACGAGGAGGTCTAAATGGGCCTTTCAATGGACCCGTTGCAATTAAGATTGTGTAAAAAGTACAAAAATTGAAGTTTTGTATATAATTGTCTTGAAAAGCTCCTAATCAATTATATGAACTCCTAAAATTTGATTAAAACTTATTTTGCAGTCCTTTTTGTAGAGGTTTCGGACGAGTGGGTCGAAATGGGCCTTTCAATGGACCTGTTGGTATTTTAACTGAGTAAAAAGTACAGAAATTGAGGTTTCGCAATATATTGTGTTGAAAAGATCTTAATCAATTATTTGAACTCCTAATATTTAATAAAACATTTTTGCGGTCGTTTTTGTAGAGGTTTCAGACGAGCAGGTCTAAATTGGCCTTTCAATGGACCCGTTGGAATTTTAACTAGTAAAAAGTACATAAATTGAGGTTTTGCAATATAATTGTGTTGAAAAGCTCCTAATCAATTATTTGAACTCCTAATATTTGAATAAAACATTTTTGCGGTCATTTTTGTAGAGGTTTCGGACGAGAAGGTCTAAATTGGCCTTTCAATGGACCCGTTGGAATTTTAACTGAGTAAAAAGTACATAAATTGAGGTTTTGCAATATAATTGTGTTGAAAAGCTCCTAATCAATTATTTGAACTCCTAAA